>OY787627.1:5210760-5651879 GCA_963678935.1 Umbilicus rupestris
GAGTTGTGCAGAGAATCGGATCATAATCGTGAGCAGAGCGTGAGCGCAAATCAGAGTAGTTTCTGCATCGACTAATTGCAAACTAGCAGTGTCTGGTCAGTGCTTGATCAAGAGAACCAATTCAGAGCAGGGCGTGCTTGTTGGTTGATCAAGGAAGGCAGCAGGAGAATTATCGAGCGGTGAACTCGGATAATCTGCAGAAGGCCTGTTCTAGCTAGTGATAGGCAGTCATTAAGTGAGGGGGAGCATCCCAGTGTGAGGAGCACTCACGACAGAGTTTCAGCAGCTCAGCGAAAGGCTTTGGAGCAAGGCGTCAGAATCTATACAAGCTAGTTGCACAAGCGTGTGCTATAATAAACCTACTGAGATATTGTGTTAATTAGAATAGGCTGAGTTTGTGTGATTAGAGGAGTAGCTATTATTTATTAATTCAAGTGTGTAGGTGAGTGAGACACAAATCAGAGAGTGTTCTGATTGTGTGCTAGTTGAGATCGTGTAGCATAGATTGTCGAGGAGTCGAGTCTGTGTTGTACGGAGTACCTTGGAGACTAATGGATTGAGGACTGGAGTATAGTCCTCCCCAGACGTAGGTAGATTGGCCGAACTGGGTGAACAAATCACAGTTCACTGTTTGGTTTCTTGTTGCACCAGATCCGGCTGAACAAGGAGTTACTATAGCAACTGCTTGTACACTATCAGTAACTCAAAGGCGCTGCGAATTTCAAAGATGATGAATAGTGCTGGTGGTGTTTTATGGTGCTGGTGGTAATGAATAATGGTGATGGTGTGTTGATGAAAGAGATGATGAATAGTGGTGGTGGTGTTGGTATGGTGGTGGTGATGAATATTGGCGGTGGTGGTGTGTGAATGAAAGAGATGATGAATAGTAGCGGTGGTGGTGTGTGGATGAGAGAGATGATGAATAGTCGTTGTGGTGTTGGTGATGATGGTGATGAATAGTGGTGGTTGTTGTTGTGGTGTTGGTGGTGGTGATGAATAGTGGTGGTGTGTTGATGAAAGAGATGATGAATAGTTATATTTACTTATATGTACTTATATTTACTTATATGTACTTATATAAGTACTTTATAAGTACAAAAGAACATAGCCTAAGGCCGGCAATTTTCAGTGTTCCCTTCCCAAGGACTCTTCCTTTCAACCCATTTCCAAATGTTACGTCTTGGTTTCTGCAGGGCTGTATATCTGTAAGGTATGATCTATCTCCTGTCATGTGTCCAGACGATCCAGTGTCGAAATACCAATTTCCTTTCTTCGGAGATTTAGTCGAGTTGAAGCACATTTGACTGATTAATCCACACCTATTTTTAGGTTTTTGTTAAGTGCGGGAAATTTCCTTTAGATGTGGCCAGACTGATTGCAATGATAACAGCATCTTTTTTCATGTCGAGTTCTGGATGAATGTTGAATGGATTGCTGAAGCACCTTCTTATTTCTTGTTTCAAGTTGACCAATTTGTTCATTCAATCTTGAGATAACATTCAGTAACTCCCTTTTCTTGGCATTAAGTTCTGACATTTTGGCAATTAGACCTTCAATCACCTTCACTACTTTCACACATTTGTCGATCATTTGTCTGTAGAGTTGGGCCAGGTGTTCCTCTGTGATTTTGTTATAACAATTGCCTCCTCTCTGTGGCTAGATTGAACTTTGACTATTGGCCATTAATGACAGCAACGCTTTCCCGGATCACACTCTGCATGTTGAGCGGATGGCTCTGATACCAAATGAAATTTCTGCCGCGTTGCTGACGCGGAGATAAATCTTTTGCTTAAGCACTCTCAGTATCTTTCTGCAGAACTATTTTACTGAGAAGTAAGAAAGACATAGTGCATTTGTTCACCCAGTTCAGCAACTTGCCTACGTCTGGGAAGGATGCTCCGATCCTCAAGATTTCACTATCACATTTTGAAGTACAAGGACTCACACCTCTACTTCGCACCTAGCCAAAATCTAAAGCTCAGTCTACCTTCCTAGACTAGCTAGCAGTCTCATCACACATACTCTCTTTGTGCAGTCTATACTCTCACAGTAACAAATAGCTACGAACCTAACACTCAGACCTTTCCTATTCTACTACAAGACCTGAGTTTTGTAGACTCAGTCACAACTTCCCCTCAATCAGTGACACACTCTAACACTATTGGGTAGCCTCGATCAACTCTCTACAGCCCGCGACAGTCCCTGTCCGCGGCTGATCACCAAGCTCTGACTGTTCTTTCAACGAGCAGCGCTCCAATTGAACTCTGCAACAGACCAGAATCAAACTCCATTACTTTTGATTCCTCAGCACACCACCCCAATCTTCAACTCCAAGAGTAACCCCTGCTACCGTGGTTGATCTCTGTGTGTACGCTCGTTCGTCCTCTGGCTTTGCTCTCTCTCTGCTCGTGTGTCTCTAGCAGCCCTTCACCTGCGTTTTCTAGCACTCGCGCCCACAAAAAATGCCAAGCATCAATATCAGAATCTTACTCCTAGATTCTAGTAAGTTTGTTAAGATTCCGTTGCCAAATATGAACCCCTTGGATCTTTATCTTTTTGAGCATCTAGTGGCGACTGCTGAGTTCTTGATGACGTCTACATACCTCCTTGAGCTTCCTTAATGCCAGCCACATCAAGCCAGAGCCTCATCGGAATTCTACTCTAGTTCTGGGACAACACAGATTGCTAAAGAAGACTCTATCTCTTCAAACCTGTCTCTTGCCCATTCTTCATATGGTGTCTCAGCTACAAGTCTTTGGGGATTGCTAAAGCAGACTATGGCTCTTTGCTGTTGTTGTTTTGTCATTTTTCAGATTGTGCTGTAGCCACCGATCTTCAGGGAGTGGTACCGCATTCTCTTGAGTAGTTTTGCAAGGATGCCATATCTCAACATGAACTAACCTTTCAAGAAGACAAAGACCTCTTGGATGATTTGCTAGAGGAGATTAAGAGCACCAACGTGGAGGAGGTTAATAACCCATCAGTAGAGCTCAAACCACTACCGTCTAGCCTAAGGCTTGCATTCATAGAAGCTAATTGCACCGACCCTATGATAGAGAGGTGGCGTTGGCCGATAAATACATTCATAGGATACACCATTAGAGACTTATAGGTAGTATTTTTAACCTCTATAGCAATCAAGAAAATGTTACTGAGAGTACGCTACAGTCAAACAAAATTTATAATGCTAAGCAAGTACCTAGGGTCGTCACAGGAGCTAATGCAAACATACACAAAAATTATGGTATGGTATTTCCTAATTTATCCGAACCGATTAAGTTTCCCATGTATTACCAGTGCTATTCTGAGTTAGGAGAGATCAATAGATAGCGGATCAACTCTAAGCAAGCCTAAAATGCGTACAGCCTATCATCCAAGTAGAGCACAAAATATAAAATATGGGATAACAAACTCAACATATAATGAAAATTAAGTTCTACAAGTCACACGATGGCAAATTAATAGGAATACAATGAGAGTAAGATAGAAAGGCTCCTATCACGATGAGTGTCCCTTACTAGTTTGATCATTGCTTTATTTGCTCAAAAGGGCTCCTTGCTTGAGGCTCCTTATCTCTAGCTCGTCTCCATGAATAGGATTTGGGGTGAAAATCTCAAATGAAGAAGGATGGTCATGAGCTGCCTTTATATACCGAAAATGAGGCATTGCCTATTCTTCTAGCGAGGTGTTGCCACAGCCGAGGTGTCGCCTGAAATCTCCTTAAGTACTTCAGGAAATAAGTTCATCTCAAAATAAACAAACCTTAACTATATATGTAAGCATAAGATTTAATAGATATCAATCACAAAAGTTTCGGTACTTCTCAAAAATCATGCTCAAAAAATGCAAAATCAACCCTGCTCACAAAATCATCAACTCCCAAATAGGTTACCCCCAACATTTAAAGACATGCATTCAGATGGATAATAATTCAACACTCTTATGGCTAGTCGACATATACTTAGAAATGAGGCATCGTCTGATTGAGGTGTTGCCTAGCTAGTGATGGGCGTTGTCTAGAGGATTCTAAATCTACCCACGCATCACCTGGTAAGGCAAGGCGTCTCCCAAAAATATCGTCATAGGCTGAGGCATCGCCTGAAGCTTTCTAAAATAGAGGCATTGTCTGTTTGTGTGAGGTGACACCTAGAATGCCCTCAGTGGTATGAGGCGTCGCCTGGTAAATGGTGTGAGTGCATATTTGGCATTGGACAAAACTGTACAACTCAGATGTTCAAAATGTTGTCCAAGCAACCTGTGCAGCATATCTGGAAAAACCTGGCAGTCCGAAAAAATAGAAGATTACAATAAACCAGAAGATAAAGATGCAGATTTATAAGGAGATTATAACAAACAGGAATCAGGTGCAACAAACAAATCCAAGTCAACATCATTATCAAAACAAATCTTCATGGCTTAGAGATTACAACAAACTCGCGATAAAAGGAGAGCTGCTAGGTTATATACACACATATATATATTGAAGAGATGGCAGCCGTAAGGTGGAGACACACAACTATCCTTGAAGAACGACATTACACCTTGCAAGCTGTGACTTCAGAGTGAGTAGCGTAGCACTGTTTTAGTCAGTAGCTAGTTGTGGGAAGTGACGGGAGGTCTCACATTCAGGGGGAGCCTGAGTGTCGATCACTAGTAGATGAGTAGAGGTTAGAATAGGGAGGGAGTCCGTTGTTCTGTAACGTCCTTGTACTTGATCGTAAACTAGTGAATCGGTTCCCACGGGCTTGGGATAAGCCCCCCAGATGTAGGCTGGTTTAGCCGAACTGGGTCACCATTGCTTGTGTCCTTAGCAGTAGTTTTTATCTCTGTCTTATTTAATCCGCTGCGTAACTTGTCGAAGGAAGAAGACCGAACAACAAGTTGGACAAGTTCTCATCATCCTGCACACAGCAATTTCAATTGGTATCAGAGCAAGCGTGCTCGACATACAGAGTTAGATCTTGGGAAAAGGCTGCAGGAAATATGAGTATGAAGGAAGGACAGAGCATAGCACGACTCCCACTGTTGGATGAAGACAACTACGGCTACTGGAAAGCAAGGATGAAAGCATACATTCAAACTGTTGATGACCGTACATGGAGAGCTATTCTGAAGCCCTGGAGTGTCCCAACAAAAACTGACAAGGACGGAAACGTGACCGAAAAACCTGAAGAAAAGTGGACAAAGGATGAAGAATGGGCACGGACCAGCAATGCAAAAGCCTTGAATGCCATATTCTCCGGAGTAGATGAGAAGATCTTCAAGCTCATCTCAAAATGCGAAGTTGCCAAAGAAGCGTGGGACATATTGGCTACTCATCATGAAGGGACAGAGAAGGTCAAGTTGTCCAGGATGCAGATGATCAACACACAGTTTGAACAGCTGAAGATGACAGAAGGCGAGACCATAAGGGAGTTCTTTGCAAAGTTAGGAGACCTGTCCAATCAAGCTTTCAACTTGGGAGAGCCCATGGCCGAGGAGAAGTTGGTCAGAAAAGCTCTACGTTCTCTTCCTGGCAGGTTTGAAATGAAAGTAACAGCAATCGAGGAGGCACAGGATGTAAAGAATATGCGTCTCGATGACTTGATGGGATCACTCACCACCTATGAGATGAGGATTACCAGCAACCAGCCAGTGGCTAAGGAGAAGACTATTGGGTTAAAAGCTGAGGCAGCAGACTATGATAGTGGAGAAGAAATCTCAGAAGCAATGGATCTCTTGAGTAAGAAGTTTGAAAAGTTCATGAACAAGTTGAACAAAAAAGTGGCGGGACAGTCTACTCAGTACAACAGCCAGTACAGATCCAGAGGAAATTCCCAGACTAGAGGCAGACAGCTGGAGTCAAAGGAACATAGTCATCCTAAGGGGATTCAATGCAGAGAATGCGAGGGATACGGTCACATTCAGGCAGAGTGTGCAAATACTCGCAAAAGGAACAAGTCCTTGACAGCTACATGGAGTGATGGAGATTCTGAAGAGGATATGCCTAAGCAGAACAACAACATTGTGGCCCTGACCTCTACAATTTCAGAAATCTATACCAGCAGTTGTTCAAGTGAAGAGTTGGACAATGAAAACAGTGAAGATGATGAACCCAGCAGAGAATGCATCATCGAAAAATTCTCCCTCTTGTACACAAAGTGGACTGAAGCAGTAAGCATCAACACCAAGCTCAACACTACGATCTGCAACTTAACAGAGAAGAACGCTCAACTACAAAGCCAGAACAACATCATGGACAAAGAAAAAGCTGAGCACTGCAGAATCATCAACCGGCTGCAACAAGAACTTGCTGAAGTTACAAAAGAGCTGAGCTCTCTCAAGAAGTTTCAAAAAATGCTCAACTCTGGAACCGAGAAGCTGGACTCTATCTTATCCATGCAAAGACCAAGTAAAGACACGAGAGGCATTGGATTCACTGGATTCAAGGCAACTAACAAGATGGTGTTTGTCAGGGAAGCAGAGAAGACCTCTCCAGTCACATCCAGACGAGCAGAAAAATCAGCAGCATGGAAGGAGAAAAGAATGTGCTATTACTGTCATCTCACTGGACATATCAGAAGAAATTGTCACATCAGAAGAATGGATTCAGGCACTCGACGGAACAACAAGTGGGTCTGGATAGCAAAGGAGAAGAGAGACAGCTGTCTCGTTGCCCATAGTATGACCACACACATTGTGAAGAAGTCTGAGGAGCCAGCAGAGGAAGAAACTCAGGATGTACAAGACATTGTTCGAACAAATGATCCAGTACAGATGGAAGCAATGATCGAAGAGGAACAACACACAAAAGGAGGCAATCCTAGAATAAATTATCGCGGCATAATCAACCTCACAGGAGTTGGTCGAACAATTTGTGGAACAGATGAAGAGCAAATTCCAAACAATGCAGCAGGCACACATGAAGTATCCAGCGCCGCCTCCTCCAAACGCTTAAAGGCTTGTGGCATTTACACCAAAAAGGGGGAGAGAAAGGTATCTTCGTTTCTCTTGGACAATTGCAACTATTAAGGAAGCAGGATAGTATATGGCAGGTTATTGCATTGATAATGGAGTGTCCGAGACGGAGCAAGTGACCACATGAGAACATGGTAGAATACTATCTGGGACAACAAGTGAGCCTGATCATGAATATGAAGTATCAGATCCGTACAGAACCTGATGAATGTCACCCCTTGGATTTGTGACAAACAGGGGGAGAAGAATATGACATGACTGATATGCTTATGAGAAGAAGATGACATGACCAGTATGCGTTTGGTTTAACTGACTCTGAGGAGAGACGAGCATATCATCTTGCTGAAGAATCTGTTGTTAGTTTTGTCGCAAATGCCAAGGGGGAGATTGTGAGTGCATATTTGGCATTGGACAAAACTGTACAACTCAGATGTTCAAAATGTTGTCCAAGCAACCTGTGCAGCATATCTGGAAAAACCTGGCAGTCCGAAAAAATAGAAGATTACAACAAACCAGAAGATAAAGATGCAGATTTATAAGGAGATTATAACAAACAGGAATCAGGTGCAACAAACAAATCCAAGTCAACATCATTATCAAAACAAATCTTCATGGCTTAGAGATTACAACAAACTCGCGATAAAAGGGGAGCTGCTAGGTTATATACACACATATATATATTGAAGAGATGGCAGCCGTAAGGTGGAGACACACAACTATCCTTGAAGAACGACATTACACCTTGCAAGCTGTGACTTCAGAGTGAGTAGCGTAGCACTGTTTTAGTCAGTAGCTAGTTGTGGGAAGTGACGGGAGGTCTCACATTCAGGGGGAGCCTGAGTGTCGATCACTAGTAGATGAGTAGAGGTTAGAATAGGGAGGGAGTCCGTTGTTCTGTAACGTCCTTGTACTTGATCGTAAACTAGTGAATCGGTTCCCACGGGCTTGGGATAAGCCCCCCAGATGTAGGCTGGTTTAGCCGAACTGGGTCACCATTGCTTGTGTCCTTAGCAGTAGTTTTTATCTCTGTCTTATTTAATCCGCTGCGTAACTTGTCGAAGGAAGAAGACCGAACAACAAGTTGGACAAGTTCTCATCATCCTGCACACAGCAATTTCAAATGGTGAAGCGACTTCTGGGCTTTTGCAGGCTCTTTCTACCTCTTCTTTGTCTCTTTTTATTCTGCTTGCATGTTCCATCCTCTGGATCATTCTTGAGGTATAAATTTCTTTAAAGGCAGACAAAGAAACATGGAATCGATAAAAGTATCTTGGAAACTAATCGAAATGCGTAAGAAATGGACCCTAAAAAGTGTAACAAAATCCACTCATTAGAGACTGCCAGAGGATCCAATTGAGCCTTTGTGAAATTTCATGTGCTGCTGGAGTGTGGATCTAACAGGTTGATATAGCAACCTCTTAGGACACTTACAAAAT
Source organism: Umbilicus rupestris (assembly GCA_963678935.1). NCBI lineage: Eukaryota > Viridiplantae > Streptophyta > Magnoliopsida > Saxifragales > Crassulaceae > Umbilicus > Umbilicus rupestris. The sequence continues at coordinate 5,219,154 of OY787627.1, forward strand.
AATCTTGCTTAGATTGAACCTAAAAAACACAAGCACTATGGTAACCCAATTCGGCAGTGCCTACCTTTGGGAGGACTACTATCCTGTCCTCAAGATTCCACTATTAACGGTTAAAGTACAAAGGCTCTAGTTCTTCGCCTATGCTAGAACAACCTCTACTTTTAACCTAGCTAGAATCCCCGCTTAGTCTGATAATACAGACTAGCGTACACTTTCAACGACTCAACACAATGTAATACCGGAATGCTACAGCTTTGATCACACACACTTAGACTAGTCTATTACAAAGTGTTATGACGGAATGTTATAGCAACTTGCTGACACAAGCTGCTCTTCCCTAGCATCTACCTCAGATTCTCCGAGCTCTTTCAGCTGCTTCAATATGACTTTCGTGAGTTCACACAACTCCGGAAAAGCTCCCCCTTGATCAGTGACCTCCGCTCAGCGTTTGGGGACGTTCCTTTGCTCTTCGATCGTCCGTGACTAACTCACGCATGACGATTCTTCAACGGCTTGTACTTGATCTTCAACAAGACTCTACTCTAGCTGAACTCAATGATCAAGTGTCTATCACACTCATCCAGCCCTGATCTCTCTCTACTTCAGCCATGGCAGCACACTCTCTTTGCTCTTGCTTATCGCTCTTTCTTTGTATGTGTGTGTGTGTTTGCATGCGACGCTGTCCTTATATACTAGCAGCTTTTTGAGGATTATAGAAATCTTAGTCTCCTAGTCCTACTAGGATTTATGACATTATCTAAATCCCTTTTAGCAATACCTATCTGCCCTTTTGATTGTAACAACTTTCTTTCTAAAAAACCTTTTTAGAAACCATATCTATCCTCGATCTTTATAGGTCGTAGCACTTCTTTTACAACAGCTATTTCCTAAATGTATTTAGGTAACCTCCTCCGATCAACAACCTTTAGCCATCCACTGGCTGTCTACAGGTTACTCCAGCTACTTGCTTCAGACGTTGCTGCAGCAACTAGTAGATCATCTTTCACAGATTTTGTCAAGGATGCCATAAACCTAAACACTTTGCATGCACTGAATTGAGATAGATGAAGATGCCTGCCCAAAGATGCTTGAATCCAAACATGATTGAGGTAGTTAAGTAGGAGATTCGGAAGCTACTCCATGTGGTGCCAAAGAAGGGAGGATTCACGGTGATCTAGAGTGATAGAGGGGAGTCAATCGCAACTCTCACAGTGACAGGCTAGAGGATGTATATCGACTACAGAAAGCTAAACGACGCAATGCGAAAGGATCATTTCTGATTACCATTCACAGACCAGATGCTTTGCAAAGCACTCCTACTTCTACTACTTGGAAGGATATAGTAGATTCTTCCAAATCCTTATTCATCCAGAAGACCATGAGAAGATGATGTTTACTTGCCCTTACGGGACCTTTCCCTACCGGATGATGCCGTTCGGTCTACGTAATGTGCCAGGGACCTTCTAGCACTGCATGATGTCCATCTTCTCATAGTACGTTGAGGATATCATGGGATATTCATGGATGACTTCTCTGTGTTAGGGTACGAGCTTCACGAGATGCTTGGCCAACCTCTCGAAGATCCTCTACAGATGCCTAGACACCAACCTAGTGCTAAACTGGGAGAAGTGCCATTTCATGGTTTAGGAAGGCATAGGTATCGAACACATGGTGTTCATCGAGGCATCAAGGTTGATAGGGTGAAAGTCGAGGGGATAGTGATGGAGCGTATTTCTACGATCCATCGAATTATTAATTCCCATTGTTTAGTTGCCTTTTGCATGTGATAGATTACTTCTTTGTAGTGTTTTGCATCGTAGGTGTATCAAGACCGTTTTGGAGCTTTATTGCATATTTTGAGCATTCTAGGCCTCACTCAATCACACTGGAATGCAAAGACATGATCGCGAGAGCATCGATAGAGCCAAAACGCCACTTGAAGTCGTACCACTCGTACGGGTCATATGGGTTGTACTGGATACGAACGATACGGGCCAGCCATGAGATCTTTGGACCCGCTGAGGTTGTATGAGTCGTAAGGGTCGTAACTGATATGGGTGATACGGGAGATCCTTGGACATGCTGAGGTCGTAATGGTCGTATGGGTGGTATAAGGCCAAATTTTGAGGCCCGCATCCAACAGTCTAGGGTTTGCATCGAAATAAATAGAGAACCATGAGAGGGAATTCGAGACAATTCGACAACAAGCGAACGACACATTAGAGACATAATTTCGATTGACGCAAAGATTGATCGGCAAACAGTGCGCGGTGAAGAGTCGCGGTGAACAGTGCGCGGTGAATAGTGCGCGGCAATTTTCATATTCTCTAAACTTAGTATTTTTATTATTTTTGGATGGATTGTATTAGTCGCTAAATGCTAACTTAGTTTAGGGATTTGCAATGCAACGTTTGGTTTGAGATACTTATGTTTCATAATTTAATTTGGTGAATTATTGTTCTTCGTATGAATTGCATGCCTTGATCATCAAGTTAGCATAGCCTAGCAGTGAAACTGAATTAATATCTATTGCGCGATACTGGATTGACTCCCCTATTAGCAAGGCCTAGCGGTAGAACCTAATTGGTATTGTTAGTCAAGTAATCATTAACCTATTCGAGAACTTAGCGGTTAACAGTAGGTAGAACATTGGAGTCGACATTACCTTAGCAGGATTGTTAGACTAGAACAATAGTTTTACTAGTTGATGCATGTTCGATCGATGATTACATGTTGCAATGCGTATCCCTGAACTAATTCTTTCTGAAATTGATAAACGATATTATTTCTGAGAAAAACACCCCATTAGTTATTAGTAGAATTCTGGAACTAATTGGTCTCATTAGGTTTGACCCTACTTATTGCTTGCTAGTATAGTAGGTCATTATAAATACAAATTTGGCGCACACAATGACATGCAGTCAGATAGAGCAGCTACATCCGCCCAGAGACATCATAGGAGTCGGGAGTTTCCTTAGCCACGCAAGCTTCTATAAGGGGTTCATCAAGGACTTCTCCAAAGCTGCCAAGCCTCTGGCCAACTTTCTTTGCCAAGATACTTAGTTCTCCTATGATGCAGCATGCCTTGAGGCGTTCAACAAGCTAAAGAGCACTCTCACATCAGCTCCCATCATGCAGCCATTAGGTTGGAACCTTCCTTTTGAGCTCATGTGCGATGCTAGCGATCACTTCGTAGGAGCCATACTTGGCCAGCGAGTTGACAAGAAGCTTCATGCTATCTACTACGCGACCAAGGTACTTATGTCCAGTTTATATTGGCCTACTATCTTTAGAGATGCCCATGCATATGTGTAGGCTTGTGATAGATTCCAGAAGATGGGGAACATGTCCATATGCTAGGAGATGCCAAAACAAGAAATCTCGGAGATTGAAGTGTTTAACGTATTTGTCACCGAATTCATGAAGCCATTTCCACCCTTCAGAGGGATCTTGTACATCCTTTTTGAAGTGTATTGTGTCTCCAAATGGGTCGAGAATGTGGCTACTCCACATGCAATGCAAAGGTGGTCACGAAGCTGTTCAAGAGCGTGATCTTTCCCAGATTTGGTACCCCAGTGACGATCATCAGCGATGATGGATCACACTTCAAGGAGAGGAACTTTGAGGGACTCCTATAGAAATATGGGGTGACACACAAGATCTCCATGCCATATCACCCTCACACAAGAGGGTAAGTAGAGGTCTCCAACCACGAGATCAAGACGATTCTCGAGAAGATGGTGTCAACCTTGTGCAAGGATTGGTCCGAGAAGCTCGATGATTCTCTATGGGCGTATAGGACATCAAACAAGATGCCAATAGGGATGACCCCGTCAAGCTTGTCTAAAGGAAACCCTACCACCTACCCATAGTGAAATTCGCAGCGTCTCTTGACAGACAGATTTGTGAACAAGCAGTTGCTGCAGCACACTCTTGTTCACTCGGAAATTGTCTCAGCAAACAATGAACAAGACAGAAGTTTGTTCACCCAGTTCGGCCAACTGCGTACGTCTGGGGAGGACTATTCTCTAGTCCTCAATCCACTAAACACAGCGGTCTCCAAGTACACTCGGTTACAACTCCACGCAACCTATGCTACTCAACCTTGTGTGGATCACTGGACACAATCAGAACAGGCTCTGACTTGTGTCTGCATACAAATGTCAATCTAGAATAGCTACTGTCTCCTTGAAACTCAGCCTATTCTAAATGACACTCAACTCTGCAGGGTTGCTGCAGCATCTGCTGTAGCACACAGCTGATGCACAATTGTCCGCGTCGCTCCAAGGCCTTCTGCCAAGCCGATCGAACGATTCCACGAGCGCTGCACACTCTGGAATACTCCCCCTCACTCAGTGACCTCCTGCCTCTAGCGAGAACTGGCGCTTAGACACTTGACCGAGCCACACACTCGTCAGTTCTTCTGCGGCCTTCCTTGATCAACCAACAAGCACCACTGCCCTGAATTGGCTTCCAGATCAAGCTCGGATCAGACTACGCAAGTCCTGATCTCCTTCTGCTTCTATCACCACAGCTCTGCGCTCACGCTCTGCTTTCGGATGATGATCGAAGAACTCGTCGCACACCAAAATTGCTCTCTGAATTCTGGGTATGCACTCGTGTATCCCTCAGCTTCGATCAACCTTTCTGTTCTGACCTGTTCTCCCTTAAGTAGCAACGCCCACTTTAATCAAGAACAGAATTTACCAATGTCCCAAAAAGAAACAATTATCTCCTAATTTTTAGGAGATTAGATTTGATTTGATCTCCAAAACAAATCTCCTTCTCTAGCTAGGAATTCCCAACTGGAATATTCTCCGCAGCACTTAAAAAGATTCTTCTGATGCTCTCCACAGAGCTGCCAGGCCTTCTAGCCAAGCCCAGGTTGCTGCTGCTACTTGGACAGATGTTGCAGCAACTTGAACAAGCTCCTGCTATAGAATCCCCTACTGTAGCTGCTCCTTGTTCACTTGAGCTGGTTTTGTCAAACACTGTCATTCTGCATCATCAATCTCCCCCTTGGCATTTTGATAAAACCCTAGGAAGGATTTCAATACACAATAATTTTTCTTTCGGTAACCTCCCCCTTCTTCTCCTCCCCCTTTTTGGAATAAATGACAAGGGGTGCTCCTGGCTGCCCTAGGGAGGCAATACATAGAGCCCCAGAGAGGCTCTCAGGTCTTCGAACCGGACTGCATCCAGAGCTTTTGTGAAGATATCAGCAAGCTGTTTGGCCGACACTACATGTTGTAGCGCAATGATATTCTTTTCAACTAGATCACGGATGAAGTGATGACGAATGTCAATGTGCTTGGTTCTGCTGTGCTGAACCGGATATTTAGAGATGCTGATGGCACTCATGTTGTCACAGTAGAGAGTCATTTCATCTTGATCAAGACCATACTACTTCAGCATTTGCTTCATCCACAACATTTGAGCGCAGCAACTCCCGGCAGCTATGTATTCAGCCTCGGCTATGGATAACGAAATGCTGTTTTGCTTTCTGCTGAACCAGGACACCAGGTTATTTCCTAGGAAGAAGCATCCTCCAGAAGTGCTCTTCCTATCCTCTGAGCATCCTGCCCAGTCCGCATCACTATATCCCACCAGATTAGCATTTGTGTCCTTAGTATACCATAAGCCATAGTTCACAGTTCCTCCTACATACCGAATGATTCGCTTGACCAACTGCAAGTGACTATCTTTGGGACAGGCTTGAAATCTGGCACAGACTCCTACTGCAAAGGAAATGTCGGGGCGGCTGGCAGTCAGGTACAGTAAGCTCCCAATCATGCTTCTGTAGATTGTCTGACTCACTTCCACTCCATGTTCATCTTTGATGGCTTTGACATGAGTGGCAGCAGGGGTTCGCTTGTGACTGGCCTTGTCTAGCTGAAATTTCTGCACAAGATTCTTGATGTATTTGCTTTGTGCAATAAAGATGCCATCTTCTTTCTGGGTAATCTCCAGACCAAGGAAATAGGACAGTTCTCCGACCGTGCTCATTTGGAATTCCTGCTGCATGTGGTCCACAAACTGCTTCACCAGGTGCGGAGACTTCGATCCGAAGACAATGTCATCCACATAAATTTGTGCAATGATCACATCTGACTTGGTTCTTTTTACAAATAGAGTTTTGTTAGCTCCCCCTCGTTTGTAGCCATGTTTTTCCAGACATACTATCAGCCTCATACCATGCCCGAGGAACCTGTTTAAGTCTGTATAGGGCTTTCTTCAACTTGTATACATGCTCTGGGTGATGAGGATCTTCAAAACCTTTTGGCTGAGAGACATACTACTTCAGAGAGGTCTCCGTTCAGGAACGCACTTTTGACATCCATTTGATACAGTTTGAACCCTAGGAAACAAGACATAGCTACAAGGAGTCTGATGGCCTCCAGACGAGCAATTGGAGCAAACGTTTCTTCAAAATCTAGGCCCTCAATTTGAGAGTATCCTTGAGCAACCAGTCTGGCGTTATTTCTTGTGATGTTTCCCTTTTCATCAGTTTTGTTTTTGAAGACCCACTTGGTGCCTATAATATTCACTCCATTGGGTCTGTCCACCAGATCCCAAACATCGTGTCTTTCGAACTCTGCAAGTTCTTCCTGCATAGCTATCATCCAGAATTCATCACTCTTGGCTTCCTTAAAGCTCTTAGGTTCCATATTGGACAGAAAGCAGGTATTGAGATAAGCATTGCTTCTGGTTCTTCTTCTATCTGCCGGGTCTCCAATCACATTGGTCAGGGGATGATTCTTCTGAATATTCTTCGGAGGCTGCCTTGATGGTGTATCAGGAGCCTCATTATTTAGATCTTCAGACAGGCTTTCTAATTGTTCATCTGGATTTTCTGCTTCAGCACTTTTTGTAGCATCTTCTGGAGCCACAGCTTGTTCACTTCTGTTCTGACTGGCAGGCACCTCTTCAGAGTCAGATTCTTCATCATCAGTATCAGTGGCAGGAACTTCTTCAGCATCATTGACTACTACATTTATGGATTCCATTACTGTATTTGTCCGCTGGTTATAGACTCTATAAGCCCTGCTGTTCATCGAATAACCCAAGAACACTCCAGGATCACTCTTTGGGTCAAGCTTCTTCCTATACTCCCGATCTCTCAGAATGAAGGAGTCACTTCCAAAGATGTGGAAATATTTGACTGTGGGCTTCTTCTGATTCCAGAGCTCATAGCAGGTCTGGTTGGTTCCTCTCCGTAAGTTGACTCTGTTAAAGATGTAACACGCGGTGTTCATGGCCTCTGCCCAAAATCTCAGGGGAACTGATCGCGCGTCGTTGTGCGCGTCAAATATAATCCTTCCTCTTCCACTCAGTACAGCGGTTAAGTAAGGGTCGATCTCCACAGGGAGCAAGTAGTTCAGTTTTAGTCAGTGACCTACACTTACGAAGATTGGGGTGTGTGAATGATTGAAATGCGCGATGCGCAAATGAACAGTAACTAGTGTAACGCAGGGAATTTGCACTCGTCGTGCGCAAACGATAGAGATTAAATACTATGATTGTGAGAAGTATTGGGCAGACAATCCTCTATGAGTGCATTCCTTATCACTGACTCTAATATGTCTATAGCTTAATTTCACTTGGGTTAGTGTCCGGTCAAGGCTTCCTAACACGTGCGCATGTTCCGTTCAAAGTTCATGTGCTATTAATCCTTAGAACATAGACTAAAACAGCTGCGAATCCTGTCACAGTAGCAACTGCTTACCCTAGCTCGTTACTCCTAGTTGTCACCGTAAAGCTATCAACTAGTTTAACATATGACAAGCAAGCAACACAAGTAAGATTGCGGTTCAAGGCTTCCCCTACTCATGCAACTAGCTGTCTCCGTACGCACAGGATTAATACAAGTAAGTAAACTATGCATTAAGCTCAAGTCTCAAAGAAAGTGCATCATAGATTCATGCCCGACCAACACTTAAGCGTTTAGCTAGACATGCTAGTGATAAACATCATAGAATAGTAAATAATGACTAATGTGTCTGAGAAACAAGTAGCAAACAGTGCGTGCAGCTTGTCTTCTCGGCTGGCGCAGTCGGCTGGCGCAAATCCTCTCAACAAGTCCGTGTGTTTTCCAGTGTTGCCGCTCTCTCTGATGTGTGTCGTCCAATGATGGCTGTGATATCTCTCCCTCGAAACCCTAGACTTCCTATGTTTATATATTGCCCAGGAAGTTCACCTTTGGCAACTTCCAAATCTGGTCACTGGACCTTGCGCCTGGCGCACAGCATTCGGCTAGCGCATCGGCTAGCGCACCGCTACTGACTCTCGCCAACTTCTCTTCTGCTTGTGCTGCTATCTCCGCAGGCGGATCTCTCACTCCTAGAATGCTGCCTGTTAGCGCGTATCCGACTCAAGGACTCGTTTTGCCCTGTAATACAAAAACACTAGAAATGAGTAATCTTGCTCATAAAATATTCCAAGTAAGCATACGGTTATGATCTAAATAATGCGTACAAATAGCCTCTATCAAACCCCCCACACTTGCCCCTTGTTCGTCCCGAACAAGCACTGAAGCGCGGATACAATTACCTCTTCTGGAGTCTAGCGCACAGTCTTGCACTCTGATGCGAATGCGCAATTTGCTCAACTCGCACTGCTCTATCACCTGCGCACAACTGCATTCAACAGTTCTAATATAATAATTTCGAAATCCATTACCTCTCAGCCGGGATGAAGATTTTTTGGATGGCTGGGAGATAGCTCTTCTTAGGCTCCTGGCTGCCAGCTCCTGCTCCGAAGATAGGTATATGGTGGATAACGCAGCTTCTTCCAGTGCGTGATTTGCCCGCGCACTTCCTGGGAACCTGAGCTCTCTGATGATTTCCTTATGGTCTTTGTGCATTTTGATGTTTGTGCGCATGCTGATTTGTAGCGCGTATCATCCGCTGGTCTTTTTCTTTTGTACAGCTTCATTTTTAATTTCTTATATTCCCAGAGCAGTTCCAGTCTCAGCCTTCGGATAGCAGCTATGGAACTCGCCCCGCTCTCTCTCCTTCTGTCTGCGCCGGTCAGCGCACGCGTTTACATCCGCGCCTGCCTTCCTTAGCTCGATTTCCAGAGAGAAGGTGGTCTGTTTTCCCACCTCGCCACGCATTGGGTGTTTTGCCTTTGGCATCTGCGTGACTGACCGCGCTCTTTTGTCCCGAAGGCTGCGAGGCACCGGCCTCCACTAACGCTCTCGACCATATACATTGCCTTCGAAGCAAAAGCGACTAACCGCCTCTCTGGAGCATTTCTGTCAACTCCACATCCCCTGTATATCCCAACTAACAGGAGCAAAAAATGAAAAAATTATACTAAAACAGTAGATAGCAGCGCACGCACTATGGATAGCGCAAAACAAGCTGGAGCGCATGCGCATCCTGCACTCTAGCGCACTGCTGCTACTATTCTCTTTAACTCAAACTAAGCTATGCTCAAAAACGTGAAAAGTGAATGTAACGCCTCCCCCCCACACTTGAACAGAGACGTGTCCCCACGACTCAAGCGCAAGCGCATGGAGAGCGCACACATGCATGTAATGCAAAAATAAAGAACATAAGATCAAAAACAAATAGTCACACAGCACTCTAAACGGACGCTGGGTTGGGCGCTGATCGACGGGCAGAGGTCTGAAGGCGGGAGCTCGTGTGCAACGGTCGAGTGAAAAAGTGTTGGATTTTTTCTAAGTCCTGCCTTATATACCCCCCTGGCTAGCGCTTCTGACCTGCGCATTGCTAGGCGCCCGGTCCCGCGCACTACTGCGTGACTAAAAGAACTACCAAGTCCTAAACTAGCTAAAAAAACTCAAAAAAACAGAAAACAAACAGAAAAATCAAATAGGCGGAAATAAAACGTGTCGGGTTACCTCCCGACAAGTGCCTTTGTTTAACGTCGTTGGCTCGACTGTACCTCGTTACGTGCCACAACGTGTGTCTGCAACCTCCCCCACTCTTGCTCCTGAGTGTTCCTGCGCCAGCGTGTGTGTTGCGATCTCATTGGTCCTGCGCAAAAGGGAAGATGGGAAGTCAGCATGTGATAAATTATGCGTAACAAGGGTAGATGCAGAGGGAGAAGAAATGTGAGCTATGATCTTCAGTTCTCCCTCTGGTGCATCTGGTGGTGCCTCTGGCGCGTCAGCTGGCGCATCGATTATCTCTGGTTCTGCCAAGTCAATGTTGCGCGCTGCGCCATCCCAAGGTTCTCCTAAGTAACGTTTGACTCTCTGCCCATTAACCTGAAAACGATGCCGGTGCCCGTCTTCTAACTCGATTGTTCCGTAGGGGAAAACCTTGGTGATGGTGTATGGTCCCGTCCACTTGCTGCGCAACTTTCCAGGCATGAGCTTCAGGCGTGATGAAAATAACAATACCTGGTCTCCTGGTTCAAATGTGCGCCGGAGGATATGCTTGTCATGATACACTTTGGTGCGCTCCTTGTAATCGCGCAGTCCCTCATAGGCGTCCAGGCGCAGCTCTTCTAGTTCGCTCAGCTCAAATGAGCGTGCTTTTCCTGCCTCATCCAAGTTCAGGTTGCAAATACGCAAGGCCCAATATGCCTTGTGCTCGAGCTCCACTGGCAGGTGGCATGCCTTCCCATAGACCAGCCGAAATGGTGAAGTCCCAATGGGCGTCTTGTGCGCAGTGCGGTATGCCCATAGCGCATCATCCAGGCGCTGGCTCCAATCTTTGCGCGATGGCCTCACAGTCTTTTCCAAGATGCGCTTGATTTCTCTGTTAGACACTTCGGCCTGCCCATTCGTTTGTGGATGGTAAGCGGTGGACGTCTTGTGGCTTACCCCATAGTGCTTGAAAACTTGCGCCACAATCCTGTTGCAGAAGTGCGTCCCCTGGTCGCTGATGACTGCCTTAGGTACTCCATACCTGCAAAATATGTTAGTGCGGAGAAAGTCAGCGACAGTCTTACCATCATCCTTGCGCGTGGCCTTAGCTTCGACCCATTTGGATACGTAATCCACGGCCACCAGTATGTACTCGTAGCCGGCAGATGGGGGAAATGGACCCATGAAGTCGATTCCCCAAACATCGAACACTTCATCCACCAGAATCGGGGTCTGCGGCATCTCGTTGCGCGCGGATATTCCTCCTGTCCGCTGGCACCTGTCGCAATTCCTGCAATGGTCATATGCGTCTCTGAAGAGGTGCGGCCAGTAGAATCCGCAGTCCAAGATTTTCCTGCTCGTGCGCTTGGGACCAAAGTGCCCTCCACATGCGTGCGCATGACAAAACATCAAAACAGAGTTAATCTCATGGTCAGGTACGCAACGCCATAATATCTGATCTGGACCTATTCTAAGCATGTAAGGATCATCCCAAAGATAATGCTTGGACTCATGTTTCAATCGCATGCACTGAGTTTTATTGAAATGCGGAGGAAACGCACCTGTGACCAGGTAATTTGCGATATGCGCATACCATGGTACCTTACCTGTCAGCGCCATCAGGTGCTTGTCAGGGAATGTCTCCTTAATCTGCCCTGGCTCCTCCTCCTTGACGATCCTGCTCAGGTGATCAGCGACTGTATTTTCCGTGCCCTTCTTATCTTTGATCTCCAAGTCGAATTCCTGAAGCAGGAGCACCCAGCGCATCAGGCGCGGCTTGGTCTCCTTCTTGGACATGAGGTAGCGGATAGCTGCGTGGTCAGTGTAGATGATGATTCTTGCGCCTAGGACATAAGCTCGGAACTTCTCCAGCGCAAATACAATTGCCAGAAGCTCCTTCTCCGTGGTGGTGTAGTTCCTCTGCGCAGAATCCAGTGTGCGCGATGCATAGTAAATGGCGTGCGGCTTCTTGTCCACGCGCTGCCCCAAGACTGCACCCACTGCGTAATCACTTGCGTCACACATCAGCTCAAATGGCAGGTTCCAGTCTGGTGCGCGCATCACTGGCGCACTGGTCAGCGCTTCCTTCAGCGTATCGAACGCCGCCCTGCACTCATCAGTAAAATCGAAACACACATCTTTTTGCAACAGGTTAGACAGGGGTATACAAATTTTAGAGAAATCCTTAATAAAACGCCTGTAAAACCCAGCATGCCCTAAGAATGATTTCACGTCGCGCACGTTGGTGGCATAAGGCAAATTAGAAATGAGATCTATTTTAGCTTTGTCTACCTTAATACCCTCCTCTGAAATGATATGTCCTAGTACTACTCCGTGCGTGACCATGAAATGACATTTTTCGTAATTGAGCACTAAATTCTTAGAGATGCAGCGCGCTAAAACTTTATCTATATGAGTTAAACATGCATCAAAGGTACTCCCATATACAGTGAAATCATCCATGAACACTTCTATGCATATACCAATCATATCAGAAAAAATGCTCATGACTAAGCGTTGGAATGTACCTGGCGCGTTGCACAGCCCAAAAGACATGCGCCGAAACGCAAACGTACCGAACGGGCATGTGAATGTTGTCTTCTCTTGATCCTCCGCAGCTATGGGTATCTGGTTGTACCCTGAATATCCGTCCAGAAAACAAAAATAAGGCTTACCTGCTAAGCGATCCAGCATCTGGTCCATAAAGGGTAGCGGGAAGTGGTCCTTGCGCGTGACAGCGTTCAGCTTCCTGTAGTCGATGCACATGCGCCAGCCAGTTTGAATGCGCTTGGGAACTAGCTCGCCCTGCGCATTCTCTTCCACTGTGATTCCTCCTTTCTTTGGCACAACATGCACCGGGCTGACCCATTTGCTGTCCGAAATTGGGTAAATGACCCCTGCGTCAAGCAATTTCAGAACTTCCCTTTGCACTACCTCCATCATATTTGGATTTAATCTGCGCTGAGCCTCCCTGGATGGTTTGGCACCATCTTCCAACAGAATTCTGTGCATGCACACGTCCGGGCTCACTCCGCGCAGATCAGCAAGAGTCCATCCTATAGCGCGCTGGTTCCTGCGCAGTACCTGTTGTAAGCGCGCCTCATGCTCCTCGTCTAATCCCTTCTTGATGATCACTGGCAGGGTGTCCTCATATCCCAAGAAAATGTACTTGAGGTGCTCTGGGAGTTGCTTCAGTTCGATCTTGGGTGCCTATTCAATAGAGGGCAAGATTTTGTTAGCGGTGCAAATATGAACTATATCAAGTACCTGTGTGGGTGCTGGTTCAGCACTGCTTAGCTCCTCCTCTTGCTCCTCCAGCTCTGCCTGTGTCAGTAGCTCTGGTCCTATGGTTGCGCTCGCACACTGCGCTTCTGTGACTAAATCGTCAATGCTGTCCATCGCGTGCACGGTAGCGTCCTCATGTGGGTGCTGCATCCCCTTGAATATGTTGAAATGGATTTCTTCGCCATCTACCTCCATGGAGAGCGTGCCCCTCCACACGTCTATCTTTGTGCGCGCGGTCATCAGAAACGGTCTGCCTAGGAGGATTTGCGCACTGCTGGCGCTTGATTCACCCTCCATTTCGAGCACATAAAAATCTGCTGGGAAGACCAGCTCTCCTACTCGAACTAGGACATCTTCTATCATGCATGCAGGTTGTTTGCACGATCTATCTGCTAGCTGAACGGTGAGACCTGCAGGCTTGAGTGGTCCAAGGCGCAATGTCGTATATAGAGAATAAGGTAGCAAATTGATGGATGCGCCTAAATCGATCATGCAATTACTCACTGTGGTCTTACCTAGCGTGCATGGGATAGTAAATGTACCTGGATCTCGGCACTTGGGTGGTACCTTTTGTTGCACGATCGCTGAGGCCTGCGCATTTAGCATTACCTGTGCGCATTCGCCCTTTCTCCTTTTGTTTGTGCACAGCTCTTTTAAAAACTTTGCATACCTGGGAATCTGCCGAATAGCTTCAATGAGGGGAATATTGACTTCCACCTTGCTGAACAACTCATAGAGCTCCTTGTCCAATGCTTCCTTTCTAGCCAATGGTGCCTACACAGGGAAAGGTGCAGGTATGTTAGTACAATTTTTGTCCTTGTTTCTTGACTGAGACATACCTGGTGTGTTGCCCTGCTGGTTTGTGGCTGGCGCTTCTGGTTGCGCATCTTGCTCTGGTTGCGCATTCTGATCTGCTGGATCCGGGACTTGCGCAACTGGTTGCGCGGGCGCCTGTGCGGTCTGCTCTGTTCCTACTGTGCGCCCAGTCCTCAGTGTCACTGCATTGACTCCTCCTTTAGGGTTCTGAATCACTTGCGAAGGCAGGTTGCCATCGCTCTTTTTCAGCTCATACACCGTGGTTGCAATTTGTGATAGCTGCTTTTCTATGGACTCGAACCTTTTGTCATATTTCTCGTCATTTTTGCGCACTGTATCTGCTAGCTGCCCCATGATGTCTTCCAAGGAACGCCGCGGCTGCTGGTTGTTCTGCGCTGGTGCGTCATTTCGGCGGTGCGGCGGATTGTAGGGCGCAGCTGGTTGCGTCTGCTGTGGCGCGCGCTGATCAGTTGGCTGTCTCTGGAAATTGTTCTCTTCTCTCCATCTGAATCCATTTGCGGCGAGCCCAAAGCGCGGCTGATTCTGCCTCTGCGGTCCTCTGTTGTCCCATCCTCCAAGGGCATTTACATCTCCAGTTTCTTCAAAAAGTGTTGGGCATTCGTCTGTCTTGTGCTCAGTGGACCTGCAGAATTCACATGCCTTTGGCGCAACTGGTTGTGCGCTCTGCGTACTCATCAGCTTCTGTAGCATGGCCTTCATTTCCTTGATCTCAGCGCTTGTTTCTACCTGATGCACAGAACGATTACGACTACTTTCAAGTGTCAATTGATGTCTTACCTGCCCAGCAGAGTCTTCTATCAGCTGCCACGCATCCTCTGGGTACATGTTGCAAATGTCCCCTCCTGCGCATGCATTCAGTAGGCGCAGCTCCATGGGCAGCAGTCCATTTAGAAAGTTCTCTATCAGCACATTCTGGGGCAGGCCGTGATTGTAGCAGTTGGCCTCTAGCTCCCTGAAACGTTCATAGTATTCTGACAATGACTCCCCTGCGCTCTGCCTTGGCGCGGCTAGTTCCCTTCTGAGCAGCGCAATCTTTGCTGCTGGATAGAATTTGTCTAGGAATTTCTTCTGCAGCTGCTCCCATGTGTGAATAGATCCTGCGGGTAAATCCATCAACCAATGTCTGGCTGTATCACACAACGAAAATGGGAATGCCTTCATTTTCAGCGCCTCATCACTCTCCCCTTCGGTCTTCATGTTCTCGCAAATGACTAGGAACTCTCGCACATGCTTGACTGGATTTTCATTGTTCATCCCGTGGAACTTGGGCATGTGATGGATGAGCGAGCTCCTTAGCTCAAAATGACCGCCTGGTGGAAGCACGATGCACCATGGCTGGTTAACAGTGATAGGGGCCGACATCTCGCGCACTGTTCTGCGTCGCGCGGCTTGTTGCACGGGTGGCGCATGATACACTTCAGCGGCCCTCCTTGCTTCAACCTCGCGCTGCACTTCCTCTCTGAACAGGGCTGCGCGGTTATGTGCTCTTGCTTCCTCTGGGGTTCTGTCCCCCAAGTTGTCTCCTACGACACTGTTATCCTCCATAACCTGTTCCGAATCTCAAGGAAAAATGAAATTAAAAGATAACTAATGTTGTTGCGTCTGTCAGTGCGCAATTAGAATCTGCGTAGCGCAACTGTTTCAAGGTTGCGCAGGCTGATGTGATTGCGTGCTGTCAGAAACAACAACGAAAACAAAACAATACTGAAATAAATAGTTACTAAAAAAGGAAAAAAACGTAAACTAACTAGAACTTAGCTGTGTCGATCCCCGGCAACGGCGCCAAAATTTGATCGCGCGTCGTTGTGCGCGTCAAATATAATCCTTCCTCTTCCACTCAGTACAGCGGTTAAGTAAGGGTCGATCTCCACAGGGAGCAAGTAGTTCAGTTTTAGTCAGTGACCTACACTTACGAAGATTGGGGTGTGTGAATGATTGAAATGCGCGATGCGCAAATGAACAGTAACTAGTGTAACGCAGGGAATTTGCACTCGTCGTGCGCAAACGATAGAGATTAAATACTATGATTGTGAGAAGTATTGGGCAGACAATCCTCTATGAGTGCATTCCTTATCACTGACTCTAATATGTCTATAGCTTAATTTCACTTGGGTTAGTGTCCGGTCAAGGCTTCCTAACACGTGCGCATGTTCCGTTCAAAGTTCATGTGCTATTAATCCTTAGAACATAGACTAAAACAGCTGCGAATCCTGTCACAGTAGCAACTGCTTACCCTAGCTCGTTACTCCTAGTTGTCACCGTAAAGCTATCAACTAGTTTAACATATGACAAGCAAGCAACACAAGTAAGATTGCGGTTCAAGGCTTCCCCTACTCATGCAACTAGCTGTCTCCGTACGCACAGGATTAATACAAGTAAGTAAACTATGCATTAAGCTCAAGTCTCAAAGAAAGTGCATCATAGATTCATGCCCGACCAACACTTAAGCGTTTAGCTAGACATGCTAGTGATAAACATCATAGAATAGTAAATAATGACTAATGTGTCTGAGAAACAAGTAGCAAACAGTGCGTGCAGCTTGTCTTCTCGGCTGGCGCAGTCGGCTGGCGCAAATCCTCTCAACAAGTCCGTGTGTTTTCCAGTGTTGCCGCTCTCTCTGATGTGTGTCGTCCAATGATGGCTGTGATATCTCTCCCTCGAAACCCTAGACTTCCTTTGTTTATATATTGCCCAGGAAGTTCACCTTTGGCAACTTCCAAATCTGGTCACTGGACTTTGCGCCTGGCGCACAGCATTCGGCTAGTGCATCGGCTAGCGCACCGCAACTGACTCTCGCCAACTTCTCTTCTGCTTGTGCTGCTATCTCCGCAGGCGGATCTCTCACTCCTAAAACGCTGCCTGTTAGCGCGTATCCGACTCAAGGACTCGTTTTGCCCTGTAATACAAAAACACTAGAAACGAGTAATCTTGCTCATAAAATATTGCAAGTAAGCATAGGGTTATGATCTAAATAATGCGTACAAATAGCCTCTATCAGGAACCCTCTTAGCATGAATCATGACTCTGGCCATTTCTTGAATTGTCCGATTCTTTCGTTCCACTACTCCATTCTGCTGAGGGGTGATGGGAGACGAATACTGATGTGAGATACCCCTTTGACGACAGAAATCATCCACAGCTTCGTTTTCAAATTCCCTACCATGATCACTGCGAATGCTGATGATTCTAAGATTTTTCTCTTGCTCTAGACGGGACACCAGTGCCACTATAACTTTCACAGTATCTGATTTTTCTCTGATAAAATCAATCCAGGTGAATCTGGAGTAGTCATCAACACAAACGAAAGCATACCTTTTTCTGCCCAGACTCTCAACTTCCATCGGACCCATCAGGTCCATGTGTATCAACTGTAGAGGTCTGGTAGTACTTGCATCTTTGACTGTTGGGTGTGAAGCCTTCTTTTGGTTCCCAATCTGACAATCTCCACAGATAGAGTTTGTCTCCCCTTTTATCAGCGGTATTCCTCTGACTAGCCCTTCTGTTGCAATTCTCTTCAGAGTTCTCAGGTTAACATGACCCATCCTTCTGTGCCATAGAATCATTTCCTCATCCTTTGTTAGCATATATTTCGGAGACAGTGAGTTTGAACTCACATTGAGAAAATAACAGTTGCTTTTTGATTTGGCTCCTTCCATTATACATTCTCCAGTTTTGTCGAAAACTTTGCACGAGTCTTTCGTAAATTTCACCTGTTTAGTTCCATCACACAGCTGACTGATGCTTATGAGGTTCGCCTTTAGTCCTTCCACTAGCAAGACATTGCTCACGTTGGGCATTCCTTCAACTGCTAAAGTTCCCTTTCCTAGAACTCTTCCTCTCAAGCCGTTTCCAAACTTCACCCGTTGTTCCAGGCAGGGTGTTATGTTTTTCAAGAAGGATCTTTCTCCTGTCATGTGCCCTGAACAACCACTGTCAAAATACCAGCTTATCTTATCCGAGGTGCTTGCTGTGCTGACAAACGCAAGAAGCTGAGTCCGCGCATATTTCTGTTTGATTGGTTTCCTAGCTGAACCTTTTCCGGTGTATGCTGAAGAACAGTTCCTCTTTATGTGACCTTTGTGCCCGCATGTATAAGATCTTTTATACTTCGAGACTTTCTTGTCACGGTGATACAGAGGTTGCTGTAGCAGGAGCTGGTTCACTCTTCCTTGTGTTTTTCTGCCTCTCCTGGCTGATCTGTATCTGGCCAAAGTGCATTCATCCTCACTCAGATCTGTCTCGTCTTCACTTCCGCTGGCAGAGAGAGCCCTCTTTTTCATCAGTTTGCTGGTGCAGTTGATTTGTCGATGACCATACCCTGCACAGTTGATAGAGCCTATTTATACGCATTATTTAGATCATAACCCTGTGCTTGTTTGCATTTTTTTGTGTACAAGATTACTGGTTTCCAGTGTTTTTGTATTTCAGGGCAAAACGAGGGCCTAAGTCGGATACGCGCTAACAGGCAGCGTTTAGGACGCGCATCACACAACCTGCGGAGCTAGCGGCGCAAACAGAAGAAATTGGCAGAGTCGACCTCGGTGCGCTAACCGATTGCGCTAAGCAGATGCCGTGCGCCAGGCGCAGATGTTGGTGTTTCCAAATCCTGACACGACCAGATTTGGAAGTTGCCAAGAGTGAGCCTCTGAGCAGTATATAAAGAAGAGAAGGAGGCTAGGGTTAGGGAACACACAGACGATTCTCAGGACTCACAATTCGTACACCCAGGAGGCACTGCGCAGCATGCACAACAGGACTGGAAAACACACGAGCTTGTTGAGAGGATCTGCGCCAGCCGACTGCGCCAGCCAAGACAGCAACCTGCAGGCACTGTTTGCTATTGTTTTCTTGGACACTTTAGTTATTATTTACTATTTCTATGATGTTTATCACTAGCATGTCTAGCTAAACGCTTAGTATCGGTTGGACATGAATCTATGAGTATTTCCTTTTGAGACTTGCGCTTAATGCATAGCTTGCTTGCTTATATTAATTATGTGGACATTACTGGCAGCTTGTTACATGAGTAGGGGAAGCCTTGAACCGCAATCTTACTCTTGTTGCTTGTTGTTGTTTGTTAAACTAGTTGAATAGCCTGACGGTGCCAACTAGGAGTAACGCGCTAGGTTAGGCAATTACTACCTTGATCGGATTCGTAGTTGTTTAGTCTAGTGTAAGAATTAATAGCACATGAACTTTGATCGGAACATGCGCACATGTTAGGAAGCCTTGATCGGACACTAACATTAGCAAATCGAGCTATAGACATTTAGAGTCGATGATAAGGAATACACTCATAGAGGATTGTCTGCGCCGATACTTCTCATAAGTCATAGTACTTAATCTCTATTGCCTGCGCACGTCTAGTGCAATTTCCTGCGTTACGATACCACTGTTACTTGCGCAGCGCGCAACCCCGATCACTCACCCCACCAATCTTCGTAAGTATAGGTTACTGGCTAAAACTGAACTGCTTGCTCCCTGTGGAGATCGACCCTTACTTAACCGCTGTACTGGTGGAAGAGGAAGGATTATATTTGTCGCGTACAACGACGCGCGATCAAATTTTGGCGCCGTTGCCGGGGAGCAACACAGCTAAGTTATAGCTAGTTTACGTTTTTCCTTATTAGTAACTAGTTATTTTCAGTTTGTTTTGTTTTCTCGTTGTTGTTTCTGACAGCGCGCAATCACCATCAGCCTGCGCAACCTTGAAACAGTTGCGCTGCGTAGATTCTAGTTGCGCACTGACAGACGCAGCAGCATTAGTTATCTTTTAATTTCATTTTCTTTGAGATTTAGAACAGGTCATGGAGGATAACAGTGTCGTTGGGGACAACTTAGGGGACAGAACCCCAGAGGAAGCAAGAGCACACAACCGCGCAGCCCTGTTCAGAGAGGAAGTGCAGCGCGAGGTTGAAGCAAGGAGGGCCGCTGAAGTGTATCATGCGCCACCCGTGCAACAGGCCGCGCGACGCAGAACAGTGCGCGAGATGTCAGCCCCACTCACAGTTAACCAGCCATGGCGCATCGTGCTTCCGCCAGGCGGTCATTTTGAACTAAGAAGCTCGCTCATTCATCACATGCCCAAGTTCCACGGGATGAACAATGAAAATCCAGTCAAGCATGTGCGAGAGTTCCTAGTCATATGCGAGAACATGAAGACCGAAGGGGAGAGCGATGAGGCGCTGAAGATGAAGGCATTCCCATTTTCACTGTGTGATACAGCCAGACATTGGTTGATGAACTTACCCGCAGGATCAATTCACACATGGGAGCAGCTGCAGAAGAAGTTCCTGGACAAATTCTATCCAGCAGCAAAGATCGCGCTACTCAGGAGAGAACTGGCCGCGCCGAGGCAGAGCGCAGGAGAGTCACTGTCAGAGTATTACGAGCGTTTCAGGGAGCTAGAGGCCAACTGCTACAATCATGGCCTGCCCCAGAATGTGCTGATAGAGAACTTCCTGAATGGATTGCTACCCATGGAGCTGAGGTTATTGAACGCATGCGCAGGAGGCGACATTTGCAACATGTATCCAGAAGACGCGTGACAGCTGATACAAGACTCTGCTGGTCAGGTAAGACATCAGCTAACACTTGAAAATAGTCGTACGCGTTCTGTGCATCAGGTAGAAACAAGCACTGAGATCAAGGAAATGAAGAATATGCTGTAGAAGTTGATGAGTGCGCAAAGCGCACAACCAGTTGCGCCAAAGGTATGTGAATTCTGTAGGTCCACCGAGCACAAAACTGATGAGTGTCCCACACTTTTCGAGGAATCTGGAGATGTCAATGCTCTTGGAGGATGGGATAACACAGAGGCAGAATCAGCCGCGCTTTGGACTGGCAGCAAATGGATTCAGATGGAAGGAGGAAAACAATTTCCATAGGCAGTCCACAGATCAGCGCGCGCCACAGCAGACGCAACAAGCTGCGCCCTACAATCCACCGCATCGCCGCACTGAAGCACCAGCGCATAACAATCAGCAACCAAGGCGATCTTTGGAAGATATCGTGGGGCAGCTAGCAGACACGGTGCGCAAAAATGACGAGAAGTATGACAAGAGGTTCGAGTCCATTGAAAAGCAGCTATCACAGATCGCCACCACGGTGTATGAGCTGAAAAAGAGCGATAGCAACCTGCCTTCGCAAGTGATTCAGAACCCCAAAGGAGGAGTCAATGCAGTAACACTGAGGACTGGGTGCACAATAGGAGCAGAGCAGACCACGAAGGCACCCGCGCAACCAGCTGCGCAAGTCCCGGATCCAGTAGAACAGAATGCGCAACCAGAGCAAGATGCGCAACCAGAAGTACCAGTCACAAGCCAGCAGGGCGAAGCGCCAGGTATAACGCAATTACACGACAAGGGCACGAATCGTACTAATATACCTGCACCTTTTCCTGTGCAGGCACCATCGGCTAGAAAGGAAGCGCTGGACAAGGAACTATACGAGTTATTCAGCAAGGTGGAAATCAACATTCCCCTTATCGAAGCAGTTCGGCAGATTCCCAGGTACGCCAAGTTTTTAAAGGAGCTGTGCACAAACAAGAGGAGGAAAGGCGAATGCGCACAGGTAATGCTCAATGCACAGGCCTCAGCGATCGTGCAACATAAGGTACCACCTAAGTGCCGAGACCCAGGTACGTTCACTATCCCTTGCACTTTAGGTAAGACCACAGTGTGCAACTGCATGATTGATTTAGGCGCATCCATCAATTTGTTACCTTATTCCCTATATACGACATTGCGCCTTGGACCACTAAAGCCTGCAGGCCTCACTATTCAGCTAGCAGATCGGTCTTGCAAGCAACTTGCAGGCATGATTGAGGATGTTCTTGTGCGAGTAGGAGAGCTGGTGTTTCCAGCAGATTTTTATGTGCTGGAAATGGAGGGTGAATCAAGCACCAGCAGTGCGCAGATCCTACTGGGTAGACCTTTTCTGATGACCGCGCGCACAAAGATAGACGTGTGGAGGGGCACGCTTTCCATGGAGGTAGATGGCGAAGAGATCCATTTCAATATATTCAAGGGGATGCAGCATCCTCATGAGGACGCCACAGTGCACGCAATGGACAGCTTAGATGATTTAGTCACAGATGCGCAATGCGCAAGCGCAACAATAGGACCAGAGCCACTGGCACAGACAGAGTTGGAGGAGCAGGACGAGGAACTGAGCAGTGCTGAACCAGAACTCAAACAGGTACACGATATAGTTCATATTTGCACTGCCAATAAAATCTTGCCCTCTATTGAACAGGCACCCAAGGTAGAGCTGAAGCAACTTCCCGAGCACCTCAAATACATTTTCTTGGAAAATGAGGACACCCTGCCAGTGATCATAAAGAAAGGATTAGAAGAGGAGCAGGAAGTGCGTTTACAGCAGGTGCTGCGCAGGAACCAGCGCGCTATAGGATGGACACTGGCAGATCTGCGTGGAGTGAGCCCAGACGTATGCATGCATAGAATTCTGTTGGAAGATGGTGCCAAACCATCCAGAGAGGCTCAGCGCAGATTGAACCCAAAAATGATGGAGGTAGTGCAGAAGGAAATTCTAAAGTTGCTTGACGCAGGAGTCATCTACCCCATCTCGGACAGTAAATGGGTCAGTCCAGTGCACGTTGTGCCTAAGAAGGGAGGAATCACAGTGGAAGAGAATGCGCAGGGCGAGCTAGTTCCCAAGCGCATCCAGAGTGGATGGCGCATGTGCATCGACTACAGGAAGCTTAACGCAGTAACGCGCAAGGACCATTTCCCGCTACCCTTTATGAATCAGATGCTGGACAGATTAGCAGGTAAGCCCTATTTTTGTTTTTTGGACGGATATTCAGGGTCAAATCAGATACCCATAGCTGCGGAGGATCAGGAGAAGACCACGTTCACCTGCCCGTTCGGTACATTTGCGTTTCGGCGCATGTCATTTGGGCTGTGCAACTCGCCAGGTACGTTCCAACGACTTGTCATGAGCATTTTCTTTGATATGATTGGTATATGCATAGAAGTGTTCATGGATGATTTTACTGTATATGGAGGTACCTTTGATGCGTGCTTAACTCATCTAGATAAGGTCTTAGCGCGCTGCATTTCTAAGAACCTGGTGCTTAATTATGAAAAATGCCATTTCATGGTAATGCATGGTGTAGTGCTAGGACACATTATCTCAGAGGAGGGGATCAAGGTAGACAAAGCTAAGATAGACCTTATTTCTAAACTACCTTACGCCACAAACGTGCGCGATGTGAAGTCATTCTTAGGGCACGCCGGATTTTACAGGCGTTTTATAAAAGACTTCTCTAAATTCTGTATTCCCCTGTCTAACCTCTTGCAAAAGGATGTGTGCTTCGATTTTTCTGATGAGTGCAGGACCGCGTTCGATAAGCTGAAGGAAGCGCTGACCAGTGCGCCAGTGATGCGCGCACCAGACTGGAACCTGCCATTTGAACTGATGTGCGACGCCAGCGATTATGCAGTAGGTGCAGTCCTGGGTCAGCGAGTGGACAAGAAGCCGCACGCCATCTATTATGCATCGCGCACACTGGACGCTGCGCAGAAGAACTACACCACCACGGAGAAGGAGCTTCTGGCAATTGTGTTTGCGCTAGAGAAGTTCCATGCATATGTTCTAGGCGCCAGGGTCATCATATACACAGACCACGCAGCCATCCGCTACCTAATGTCCAAGAAAGAAACTAAGCCGCGCCTGATGCGCTGGGTGCTCCTACTGCAGGAATTCGACCTGGAGATCAAGGATAAGAAGGGCACAGAGAACACAGTTGCGGATCACCTGAGCAGAATCGTGAAGGAGGAGGAGCCAGGGCAGATCACTGAGACATTTCCTGACGAGCATTTGATGGCGCTGACAGGTAAGGTACCATGGTATGCGCACATTGCGAATTACCTGGTCACAGGTACGTTTCCTCCGCATTTCAATAAAACCCAGTGCATGAGATTGAAACATGAGTCCAAGCATTATATTTGGGATGATCCTTATATGCTTAGAATAGGACCAGATCAGATATTGAGGCGCTGCGTGCCTGACCATGAATTTAACTCTGTTGTGATGTTTTGTCATGCGCACGCATGTGGAGGACACTTTGGTCCCAAGCGCACTAGCAGGAAGGTCCTGGACTGCTGATTTTATTGGCCGCATCTGTTTAGAGACGCATATGACTATTGCAGGAATTGTGACAGGTGCCAGCGCACGGGAGGCATATCAGCGCGCAACGAGATGCCGCAGACGCCAATTCTAGTGGATGAAGTGTTTGACATATGGGGAATTGACTTTATGGGGCCTTTTCCCCCGTCTGCAGGATATGAATACATATTAATCGCGGTGGACTATGTCTCCAAATGGGTCGAAGCTAAGGCCACACGGAAGGATGATGGTAAGAGGGTCGCTGAATTTCTGAAAACTAACATCTATTGCAGATACGGGGTGCCTAAGGCAATCATCAGCGACCAGGGGACGCACTTTTGCAACAGGATCGTGGCGCAAGTTTTCAAGCATTATGGGGTGCGCCACAAGACGTCCACTGCTTATCATCCTCAGACAAATGGACAGGCCGAGGTCTCCAACAGAGAAATCAAGCGCATCCTGGAGAAGACTTTGAGACCATCGCGCAAGGATTGGAGCCAGCGCCTGGACGATGCGCTGTGGGCATACCGCACTGCGCATAAGACACCAATCGGGACTTCACCGTTTCGGTTGGTCTACGGAAAAGCATGCCACCTGCCAGTAGAGCTAGAACACAAAGCATATTGGGCCCTACGCATTTGCAACTTGAACCTAGATGAGGCTGGCAAAGAGCGCACGTTTGAGCTGAGTGAATTAGAAGAGCTGCGCCTGGATGCCTATGAGGGACTGCGCGATTACAAGGAGCGGACAAAGGCGTTTCATGACAAGCATATCCTCAGACGCACTTTTGAGCCAGGAGACCAGGTATTATTATTCTCATCACGCCTGAAGCTCATGCCTGGAAAGCTGCGCAGCAAATGGACTGGACCGTACACAGTCACCAAGGTTTTCCCCTATGGAACAATCGAGTTAGAAAACGAGCACCGGCATCGTTTTCAGGTCAATGGACAGAGAGTCAAACCGTATCTAGGAGAACCTTGGGACGACACAGTGCGCGACATTGACTTGGCAGAACCTGAGATAGCAGATGCGCCAGCTGCTGCGCCAGAGGCACCACCAGATGCACCAGAGGGAGAACTGGAAACTATTGCTCACATTTCTTCTTCCTCTTCATCTACCCTCGTTACTGCAGACTTCTCACATATTATCCATGTTGACTACCCTTCTCACCCTTTGCGCAGGACCAAGCAGAATACAGCACATGCACAAGCGCAGGGTCACTCAGGAGCAAGTGTGGGGGAGGTCGCTGGCACCCATTTGGGCACGTAATGAGGTATAGTCGAGCCAACGACGTTAAACAAAGGCACTTGTCGGGAGGTAACCCGACTCGTTTTACTTTTTTATGTCTTTCTTTTAGTCTTTCTAGTGTCTTTTAGTTAGTCTAGGTCTCGTAGTTTTTTTTAGTCGAGCAGCAGTGCGCAGGTCCGTGCGCACCACAGTGCGCAGGACAGCTGCGCCAGTCAGAGGGGTATATAAGGGCAGGACTTAAAAAATTTCAGCACTTTTCACACTCGACCGTTGAACATCATGCGCGTGCCCGAATATTTAGCGCCAGAGGGGGCGGACTTAAGCATGAGCCCACCATCAGGGTGGAGATTTGGAGACGCAATTCCCCCTCTCCTCGGCCTGCACCGACCACCTCCAGGGTCTCCCAGTGAGCCGCATCAGCCAGCCAGCCCTCTTACTCAGCCCCCAGTGCATCCAGCAGAGCCCTTCCCAGCACCAGCAGCACCAGCACCAGCAGCACCAGCAGAACCCACCCCCGAACCAGAACAAGTACCCGCACCTGCACCTTCCCCTGCCTAGCCGTCCATTCCAAGGTCCCCTATAGCTGAACCCATCATTAGCACCAGCTCAGACTCGCTATGGGAACCCGTTCCAGAGGATGACGACGAGGCGCAGCCTGTCGCCCTATCAGTTGTACCGCCTTCCTCCAGTTCCGAATATATGACAGATTCTTCAGAGGAGGAGGCGCATAGTTCAGCGGCTGCGTCCAGCTCAGATGACCTCTAGAGCTGCGGGGGGGGGGGGGGAGCGCATTATTTCTTTCGGGTGGTGTCTATTTTCCTTTATATGCTGAACTTTATTTGATATTCTGTTGCTATATTTGTGTGCTCAACTCTTGTGCTACATATTTTGTGCCCCTATGCTATATTTGCGCTGCTTTGACTATATGTTCTTCATTTTTATATTCTTTATTTGCTTGCATGCATATGTTCTGCATGTGCGCGTCCTCCGTGCGCTTGAGCTTGAGTCGTGGGGACACGTCTCGGTTTAAGTGTGGGGGGGAGCGTTACATGTACATTTCACGTTCTTTTTTGAGCTTTATAGTGTAGCTTAGTTTTATTGAAGGAAACAGTAGCAGTAGTGCGCTTGAGTGCGGGTTGCGCATACTGTTCAGCTTGTTTGCGCTATCCATATTGCGTCGTGCGCTATCAACTGTTTTTAGTATATTTTTTTCGTTTTTCTGCTCCTGTTAGTTGGGATATACAGGGGATGTGGAGTTGACAGAAACGCTCTAGAGAGGCGGTTAGTCGCTCGCGCTTCAGAGGAGAGGTATATGGTCGAGAGCGCGAGTGGAGGCCTGTGCTTCGCGACCTTCGGAACAAGAGAGTGCGCTCAGTCACGCAGATGCCGAAGGCGAGATACCCAAAGCGTGGCGAGGTGGGAAAACAGACCACCTTCCCTCTGGAAGTCGAGTCAAGGAAGGCGGGCGCGGGTGTAAACGCGTGCGCCGACCTGCGCAGATGGACCAAGGAGGGAGAGCGGGTCGGTGTTCCATAGCTGTTATCCGGAGGCCGAGACTGGAACCGTTCTGGGAATATGAGAAATCATAGACAAAGCTGTACAAAAGAAAAATACCAGCAGATGATATGCGCTACAAAAGAATCAGCATGCGCACAAGTACCAGCGAGCGCAAAATCCACAGAAAATCATCAAAAGGCTTGAGTTCCCAGGAAGTGCGCGGAAGAATCACGCACGGGAAGAAGCTTACGCTGTTAACCATATACCCATCCTCGGAGTAAGAGCTGACAGCCTGGCGCCTATAAAGAGCTCTCTCCCAGCCATCCGAAATGATTTTCATCCCAGCTGAGAGGTAATGAATTGCGAAATCCCTATACTTAAACTGTTGACAGCAGTTGTGCGCAGGTGGTAGAGCAGCGCAAGGTGATCAGTAGTGCAGATCGCGCCAGAGTGCAAGACTGTGCGCTAGACTCCAGAGAGGTAATGGTATCCGTGCTTGAGTGCTTGTTCGAGGACGAACAAGGGGCAAGTGTGGGGGGTTTGATAGAGCCTATTTATACGCATTATTTAGATCATAACCTTGTGCTTGTTTGCATTATTTTGTGTACAAGATTACTGGTTTCCAGTGTTTTTGTATTTCAGGGCAAAACGAGGGCCTAAGTCGGATACGCGCTAACAGGCAGCGTTTAGGACGCGCATCACACAACCTGCGGAGCTAGCGGCGCAAACAGAAGAAATTGGCAGAGTCGACCTTGGTGCGCTAAGCAGATGCCGTGCGCCAGGCGCAGATGTTGGTGTTTCCAAATCCTAACACGACCAGATTTGGAAGTTGCCAAGAGTGAGCCTCTGAGCAGTATATAAAGAAGAGAAGGAGGCTAGGGTTAGGGAACACACAGACGATTCTCAGGACTCACAATTCGTACACCCAGGAGGCACTGCGCAGCAGGACTGGAAAACACACGAGCTTGTTGAGAGGATCTGCGCCAGCCGACTGCGCCAGCCAAGACAGCAACCTGCAGGCACTGTTTGCTATTGTTTTCTTGGACACTTTAGTTATTATTTACTATTTCTATGATGTTTATCACTAGCATGTCTAGCTAAACGCTTAGTATCGGTTGGACATGAATCTATGAGTATTTCCTTTTGAGACTTGCGCTTAATGCATAGCTTGCTTGCTTATATTAATTATGTGGACATTACTGGCAGCTTGTTACATGAGTAGGGGAAGCCTTGAACCGCAATCTTACTCTTGTTGCTTGTTGTTGTTTGTTAAACTAGTTGAATAGCCTGACGGTGCCAACTGGGAGTAACGCGCTAGGTTAGGCAATTACTACCTTGATCGGATTCGTAGTTGTTTAGTCTAGTGTAAGAATTAATAGCACATGAACTTTGACCGGAACATGCACACATGTTAGGAAGCCTTGATCGGACACTAACATTAGCAAATCGAGCTATAGACATTTAGAGTCGATGATAAGGAATACACTCATAGAGGATTGTCTGCGTCGTTACTTCTCATAAGTCATAGTACTTAATCTCTATTGCCTGCGCACGTCTAGTGCAATTTCCTGCGTTACGATACCACTGTTACTTGCGCATCGCGCAACCCCGATCACTCACCCCCCAATCTTCGTAAGTGTAGGTTACTGGCTAAAACTGAACTGCTTGCTCCCTGTGGAGATCGACCCTTACTTAACCGCTGTACTGGTGGAAGAGGAAGGATTATATTTGACGCGTACAACGACGCGCGATCAACAGTTCCAGCACTGGACACCCTTTTTCATTTCTTTCTTTTCATCTTCATTCTGAGGAGGTTCCTTCCCTCTCCTTTTATCTTCTCCACCTCTTCTGAATTGTTTTCGTGAGGATGAGCTTTGCCCAGTTCTTGAGTCCATGTTCTTCAGGAGCTTTCCAAGGTTCTTGACAAGCATACTCAGCTGATCATCTGGAGCTAGCTTCTTAGCTTCTGTTTCAGCCTTCAGTCCAATATTCTTGTCCTTAGAAGTGAGATCTTCTTTAACTAGTTTCATCTCAAATTGTTTGAGGGATCCCATCAACTCTTCCAACCTCATGAATCTGACATTTTGGGCTTCTTCAATGGCCGTCACTTTCATGTCAAATCTTGTAGGCAACGATCTGAGGACCTTCCTGATCAGCTTCTCTTCAGGAATAGGTTCACCAAGAGCATGGGCTTCATTTGCCAGATCACAAAGTTTTGCATTAAACTCAGTGAGAGTCTCCTCTTCCAACATTCTCAGATTCTCAAACTGTGTGGCAATAATCTGTAATCTTGACAGCTTTACTCTATCAGTTCCTTCATGTGCAGTTTGCAGAATTTCCCAAGCTTGTTTGGCCATATCACAATTTGATATCAACCTGAAATTGTTAGCATCAACTGCAGCAAAAATCGCATTCAGAGCCTTTGAATTACCAGTTGCTGCAGCTGCCTCTTTAGTAGTCCATTGTTCTTCAGGCTTTATCCGTGTGACTCCCTGTTCATCCATGGTGATTGGAGGAGACCACTGGACCACGATAGCTCTCCAGGTCTTCTCATCAATGGCCTTGAGAAAGGCTTTCATCCTAGCCTTCCAATATCCATAGTTGCTTTCTTCCAACAATGGAGGTCTGCTTGTGCTCTGTCCTTCCTTCATTGTGTCTTGGCTTCTTCAGAGACACTGTAGGATCTTTTACTCTGTGTGTTGAGCTCCCGCTCTGATACCAATTGAAATTCGCAGCGTCTCTTGACAGACAGATTTGTGAACAAGCAGTTGCTGCAGCACACTCTTGTTCACTCGGAAATTGTCTCAGCAAACAATGAACAAGACAGAAGTTTGTTCACCCAGTTCGGCCAACTGCCTACGTCTGGGGAGGACTATTCTCCAGTCCTAAATCTACTAAACACAGTGGTCTCCAAGTACACTTGGTTACAACTCCACGCAACCTATGCTACTCAACCTTGTGTGGATCATTGGACACAATCAGAACAGGCTCTGACTTGTGTCTGCACACCCTCTACAAATGTCAATCTAGAATAGCTACTGTCTCCTCGAAACTCAACCTATTCTAAACTACACTCAACTCTGCAGGGTTGCTGCAGCATCTACTGTAACACACAGCTGATGCACAATTGTCTGCGTCGCTCCAAAGCCTTCTGCCAAGCCGATCGAACGATTCCACGAGCGCTACACACTCTGGAATACTCCCCCTCCCTCAGTGACCTCCTGCCACTAGCGAGAACTTCCGCTTAGACACTAGACCGAGCCACACACCCGTCAGTTCTTCCGCGGCCTTCCTTGATCAACCAACAAGCACCACTGCTCTGAATTGGCTTCCAGATCAAGCTTGGATCAGACTACGCAAGTCCTGATCTCCTTCTACTTCTGTCACCATAGTTCTACGCTCACGGTCTGATTTCGTATGATGATCGACGAACTCTTCGCACACCAAAATTGCTCTCTGAATTCTGCGTATGCACTCGTGTATCCCTCAGCTTCGATCAACCTTTCTGCTCTGACCTGTTCTCCCTTAAGTAGCAACGCCCACTTTAATCAAGAACAGAATTTACCAATGTCCCAAAAAGAAACAATTATCTTCTAATTTTTAGGAGATTAGATTTGATTTGATCTCCAAAACAAATCTCCTTCTCTAGCTAGGAATTCCCAACTGGAATATTCTCCGCAACACTTAAAAAGATTCTTCTGATGCTCTCCACAGAGCTGCCAGGCCTTCTAGCCAAGCCCAGGTTGCTGCTGCTACTTGGACAGATGTTGCAGCAACTTGAACAAGCTCCTGCTATAGCATCCCCTGCTGTAGATGCTCCTTGTTCACTTGAGCTGGTTTTGTCAAACACTGCCATTCTGCATCATCACATAGCACTGGAGCACAGAGCACTCTGGGCCATATAGAGGCTTAACCTAGACGCTGCTGCAGCCCCTGATGAGAAGTGTATGCTTTTTATAGCTACTTAAGTTGGAAGAGTTGTGACTCGATGCCTTCAAGAATTCGAGGATCTACAAGGAGAGGATAAAGAGATGGCACGACCCCCATATATCTAAATAGGAGTTTCATGAGGGTGAGGCGGTTCTTTTGTTTGACTCACGTTTTCTTTTCTACTCTTTCCAAGAAAGCTCAAGAGCCGCTAGACAGCACCCATACCATCCATTGAGTCTTCCAAGATGAGAATGTCTAGCTAATGAAGCAAGATGGGACCAGCTTCAAGGTGATTGGTTAGAGGTTGAAGACATCACTCATCCACTAGGGTAGCCTAAGGGGTTTAACGGCTTGTTGCATATGCTAAATGCAACCATGCTTCCTATGATAGTGAGTTAGGATTTCCATGCTTTAGTTATCTAGTCTGATCGTTAATGGATGATTATAAGATGTTTGATTTCTGCTTATTATTCGTTCGGGACGAACGAATCCTAAGTATGGCTTTATGATGAGTGGATATTATTTTGACTCCAATTTTTATGGATTGCAGCTCATTTCCAAGCGACATATGTTGGTTTGATGCCCTTTTTCTTCCTTTGTAGATCATTTGCACTTGAAGGAAGATCCGAAAGACAAAATGCACAAATAGAACAAATACAACACTCCCTGAAGATCGAAGCTAGAGCACAATCTAAAGATTGACAAAACAGCAAAAAAGTACAGCGACCAAGCACAAGAAGTGTTAAAGCACTCTGTGGACCATAAAAGCTGAGGCAAGCTGGGCTCAAGACAAAGGTAGAAAATAAATGACAGAAACTGCTATAGCAACTCGTGATGATTTAAAGCTATAGCAAAATGGCAGGTCATCTTGAAGTTGCACAGAGAGAGTCCAGAGAGGTTCTGCCGGTGTCGCAGAGGCTTAAAGAGCTTTGCAAACGTCATTAAGTGATCAGCAGACGTCATCACGCAGCTGGAAGTTATGCAGAAAGATAAGGTTTCTAATTTCGATTTAGGAAACTAAATTTCAACAACTCCGCAATAATCTAGGAGAAGATTCAAAAGATGATGTGTTGCGCTACGAATCCTAAGTTATCTAGGGTTACCGAATCTATAAGAGCAAATAGAGCAATTGACACGAACCCAAAGACAGAGAATATACACAAGGTGAGATAATAGCAGAAGGCTGAAGTGATAGAGTTATATTGAGCGTAGATGAGATCAGAACACGCTGAGCTTGATCTAGCATTGATCCACAGAACTCAACTGAAGATGCAAACTGGAGCGTGGCTAGTTGAAGGATCAATCAGTTGCTTCGGAGAACAGCTATGGACAGGTGGTGTCTCAGGTTGTTGGAGCTGGACGTCTCTCCTTGATAGTGACTGATAGAGCCTAGTTATATGCGCTATTTAGATCTCCACACTGTGCTTGTTTGCATTATTTTGTGTACAAGATTACTGGTTTTCGGTATTTTTGTATTACAGTATAAAAAAGGAGCATAAGTCAGATGTGCGCTAACGGACGTTTTTTAGAGCGCAATGCATGACCTGCGGAGCTAGCAGCGCAAAAGGAGATAGCTGTTTCGGACTACAGTGCGCAAACCGACTGCACGAAGCAAGTAGCGCAATCCGCATGCGCAAAATGGCAGAGTTTCTAAATATTGATCTCCTAGATTTGGGAAGTTGCTAAAAGTCTCTCGGGCCAAATCTAAGCATTCCTTGGGCTTCAAGACCACTATATAAGAGGAGGGAAGCTAGGGTTAGAGAGAGAGAGAACAGATAGAGAGAAGGACGCTCAGCAGCAAAACACACGAGCTACTTCAGCCAGAATCTGCGCGAACCACCTGCGCTAGCCGAGAATAGCAACGCGCAATTGCGCCAACCTGCTACGTTTTCTCTTGCTGCCTTAGTTTTATTTATTATTGTTATGATGTTTGTTTTTAGCATGTCTAACTAAACACTTTGTATCGGTTGGGCATGCTTGGTACATCTACTTATATTAATTCTATGCATATGGGTGATAATCATTTGTGTGAATAAGGGAAGCCTTGAACCGCAATCTTATTCTAATTGCTAGTTATTGTATGTTAAACTAGTTGATAGCTTGACGGTGACAACTAGGAGTAACACACTAGGATAATCAGCTGCTACTGTGATAGGATTCGTGGCTGCTTAGACTAGTTTTAGGAATTAATAGCTCATGGACTTTGATCGGAACATGCGCGCACGTTAGGAAGCCTTGATCGGACACTAACTTAAGTAGAACTGCACTATAGAAGTTTAGAGTCGATGATAAGGGATACATTCATAGAGGATTGCCTGTACCGATACTTTTCATAGTCATAGTACTTAAAATCTACTGCCTGCGCACGTATCGTGCAACTCTGCTTTCACTACTGTTCATTCGCGCACCTGCGCAACCCAATCACTCACAACCCCAATTTCGTAAGTTGTAGGTTGCTAGCTAAGACGAGTCTACACGCTCCTTGTGGGATCGACCCTGACTTAGCCGCTATACTAAGTGGAGAAGGAAGGATTAATTTGACGCGTACGACGACGCGCGATCAAATTTTGGCACCGTTGCCGGGGAGTAACACAGATAAGTCTTAACTAGTTCAGGTTTTCTTTTACAGTAGCTAGTTATTTCTTTTCATTTTTGTTGGTGTTTCTGCCAGTACGCAATTAACATCCGCCTGCGCAACCTTGAAACAGTTGCGCTGCGCAGATCATAGTTGCGCACAGACAGGGGCAACAACCTAGTTTCTTTTAATTTCGTTTGCTTGAAGTCTAGAACAGGACATGGAGAATACCAGTGTCATCGGCGATAACTTAGGGGACAAAACCCCAGAGGGACCTAACAATGCGAGGGCAGATAAAAGCGCAGCTCGGTTCAGAGAGGAAGTGCAGTGCGAAGTTGAAGCTAGGATGGCCGCTGAAGTATATAATGCGCAACCCGCGCAACAGATCGTGCGACGCAGAACAGTGCGCGAGATGTCGGCCCCAATCACAGTCAACCAACCGTGGTGCATAGTGCTTCCACCTGATGGGCATTTTGAACTACGGAGTTCATTCATTCATCATATACCTAAGTTCCATGTGATGAACAACAAGAACCCAGTCAAGCATGTGCGCGAATTCCTAGTTATCTGCGAGAACATGAAGACCAATGGGGAGAGTGAAGAAGCACTGAAGCTGAAGGCGTTCCCTTTTTCATTGTGTGATACAACTAGGCATTGGCTAATGAGCTTACCAGCAGGATCTATTCGCACATGGGAGCAGCTCTAGAAGAAGTTCTTGGATAAGTTCTACCCCGCAGCAAAGATTGCGCTACTCAGGAGGGAATTGGCCGCACCTAGACAGGGCGTAGGAGAGTCACTATCAGAGTACTATGAGCGTTTCAGGGAGCTGGAAGCCAACTGCTATAATCATGGCCTGCCCCAACATGTGCTGATTGAGAATTTCCTGAACGGGCTACAACCAAGGGAACTTAGACTGCTGAACGCATGCGCGCGTGGTGATATATGCAACATGTACCCGGAGGATGTATGGCAGATGATCGAGGACTCTACTGGACAGGTAAGGCATCAATTGACGCTCGAGAACAGTCGTGCGCGTGCTGTGCACCAGGTGGATTCCAGCGCTGAAATTAAGAAAATGAAAGCCATGCTGCAGAAACTGATGAGTGCGCAAGGAGCGCAACCAGTTACGCCGAAGGTATGCGAGTTTTGTACGTCCACTGAGCACAAAACCGACGCATGTCCCACACTTTTCGAGGAATCAGGAGATGTCAATGCTCTAGGAGGATGGGACAATAGAGGACCGTAGAGGCAGAATCAACCACGCTTTGGACTGGCCGCAAATGGATTCAGATGGAGGGAGGACAGCAATCCCCAAAGGCAGCCAGCGGAATATCGTGCACCTCAGCAGGCGCAGCAAGCATACAACCCACCGCACCGCCGCAATGATGCACCAAGACAGAATAACCAGCAACCGCGGCGCTCCTTAGAAGACATAGTGGGTCAGTTGGCAGACACCGTGCGCAAGAACGATGAAAAATATGACAAGAGGTTCGAGTCAATTGAGAAGCAATTGTCGCAGATTGCTACCACGGTCTATGAGCTGAAAAAGAGCGATGGCAACCTGCCTTCGCAAGTGATCCAAAACCCTAAGGGAGGAGTTAACGCCGTGAAATTCGCAGCGTCTCTTGACAGACAGATTTGTGAACAAGCAGTTGCTGCAGCACACTCTTATTCCTCGGAAAATTGTCTCAGCAAACAATGAACAAGACAGAAGTTTGTTCACCCAGTTCGGCCAACTGCCTACGTCTGGGGAGGACTATTCTCCAGTCCTCAATCCACTAATCACAAAGGTCTCCAAGTACACTCGGTTACAACTCCACACAACCTATGCTACTCAACCTTGTGTGGATCACTGGACACAATCAGAACAGGCTCTGACTTGTGTCTGCACACCCTCTACAAATGTCAATCTAGAATAGCTACTGTCTCCTCGAAACTCAGCGTATTCTAAACTACACTCAACTCTGCAGGGTTGCTGCAGCATCTGTTGTAGCACACAGCTAATGCACAATTTCCGCGTCGCTCCAAGGCCTTCTGCCCAGCCGATCGAACGATTCCACGAGTGCTGCACACTCTGAAATACTCCCCCTCACTCAGTGACCTCCTGCCACTAGCGAGAACTGGCGCTTAGACACTTGACCGAGCCACACACCCGTCAGTTCTTCTGCGGCCTTTCTTGATCAACAAACAAGCACCATTGCTCTGAATTGGCTTCCAGATCAAGCACGGATTAGACTACGCAAGTCCTGATCTCTTTCTGCTTTTGTCACCACAGCTCTGCGCTCACGCTCTGCTTTCGGATGATGATCGAAGAACTCGTAGCACACCAAAATTACTCTCTCTAAATTCAGCGATATGCGTTCGTGTATCCCTCAACTTCGATCAAACTTTCTGCTCTGACCTGTTCTCCCTTAAGTAGCAACGCCTGCTTCAATCAAGAATAGGATTTAGCAATGTCCCACAAAGAAACAATTATCTCCTAATTTTTAGGAGATTAGATTTGTTTTGAACTCCAAAACAAATCTCCTTCTCTAGCTAGGAATCTCCACTGGAATATTCTCTACAGCAACTTAGAAATTCTTCTGATGCTCTCAGCAGGGCTGCCAGGCCTTCTTGCCAAAGGCCCAGGTTGCTGCTGCTCGGACAGATGCTGCAGCTCACTTGAACAAGCTTCTGCTATAGCTCCCTCCAGGATCGTAGCAGGATCGCTCCTGCTAAAGCACCCTCCAGGATCTCAACAAGATCATGTCTGGGCAGATTATTCTTTGCTCCAATACTGCTGCTACAGCTCCCAGCTATCCTCTTCTCTCTTGCGTTCGTGTTCTCCCAAAATCGTCCAATTAAAAGAAAATCAACTGAATTGGTTTGTTGCCCGGTTTGGCTATGAACCCGCGGTTTCATTGTGGAACCGCCGGTTCCACTTTGGAACCGGCCCCTTTCAGAGAATCTCGATATTTTGCCTTCAGGGCCGGTTCAGGACCCAAACCGCCGGTTCCATGAGCAAACCGGCGGTTCTCACAAGGAAACCGCCAGTTCCACTCAGAACCGGGTTGCTTGTCCACCCGCTGTTCGATTCTAACTTTTCTTGCGTTTTTGACCTCCGAAACCTTCGAACGTCTTGGTGCAAACTACAAAGTTGTAGCCCTTCAAGTCAGCTTTCCAACAATATATAGCATGCCTCATTTAGATCAGAGATGAGTACTCTGCACGCCGAAGACTCCCCCTTGGAAACCTGCGCATTCCTTGATCATAATGCCTTGTGCACTCTGCTTGGTCATTTTGGAACACTCTGCATCAGCTGCTGTCTTCACACGTTTGCTGTAGCAGACTCTTGTGCACCTTGTAGGAGTTTGTCAATGATGCCATATACATTAACACGTCGTAACGCTGAGGACTGGACGCACAGTTGGGACAGCTCCGATCACAAAGGAGCCCGCGCAGCCAGTTGCGCAACCTCCAAAGCCAGAACAGCCGGATGCGCAACCAGCCGCGCCAACTACGAACCAACAGGGGGTGGCGCCAGGTATGATACAATCAGGAGAAAAGAGTACCAGTCATACTAACGCACCTGCACCTTTTCCTGTGCAGGCACCTTTAGCAAGAAAGGAGGCGCTGGACAAGGAGTTATACGAATTATTCAGTAAGGTGGAAATAAACATTCCCCTGATTGAGGCAGTTCGGCAGATTCCCAGATATGCCAAGTTCTTGAAAGAGCTGTGCACAAACAAGAGGAGAAAAGGCGAGTGCGCACAAGTAATGCTTAACGCACATGCATCAGCAATTGTGCAACACAAGGTACCACCTAAATGCCGGGATCCAGGTACGTTCACCATACCGTGCACCTTAGGTAAGACCACGGTAAGCAACTGCATGATTGATCTCGGTGCATCTATAAATGTGCTTCCTTACTCCTTGTATGTGTCATTGCACCTTGGTCCACTAAAGCCTGCTGGTCTCACCATCCAATTAGCAGATCGGTCGTGCAAACAACCAACGGGCATGATGGAATGCTTTTGATAAGTTAAAGGATGCGCTGACCAGTGCGCCAATGATGCGGGCACCAGACTGGAACCTACCATTTGAGCTGATCTGCGATGCCAGTGACTACGCTGTAGGCGCAGTACTTGGCTAGCGCGTGGATAAGAGGCCGCATGCTATCTATTATGCGTCGCGCACACTGGACACTGCGCAGAGGAACTACACCACGACCGAGAAGGAACTTCTGGCAATCGTGTTTGCGCTGGAGAAGTTCCGCGCATATGTTCTGGGCGCTAAAGTCACTGTCTACACTGACCACGCTGATATCCGCTACCTGATGTCCAAGAAAGAGACTAAGCCGTGCCTGATGCGCTGGTTGCTGCTGCTCCAAGAGTTCCATTTAGAGATCAAGGATAAGAAGGGAACGGAAAACACTGTTGCTGATCACCTAAGCAGGATAGTGAAGGAAGAGGAGCCAGGGCAGATCACAGAGACATTCCCTGACGAGCACCTGATGGGGCTGAATGGTAAGGTACCATGGTATGCGCAAATTGCAAATTACCTGGTCACAGGTGCGTTTCCCTCTCATTTCACTAAAAGTCAATGCAGGAAGTTAAAACATGAGTCTAAATATTACGTTTGGGATGATCCATACATGCTTAGAATAGGCCCTGATCAGATCTTGAGGCGATGTGTGCCTGATCATGAGATGAGCTCTGTTTTGAGATTTTGTCATGCGCACGCGTGCGGAGGACACTTTGGTCCAAAGCGCACGAGCAGGAAAATCCTAGATTGCGGTTTTTATTGGCCGCACTTATTTCGTGACTCATATAACCACTGCAGGGCTTGTGACAGGTGTCAGCGCACAGGAAATATCTCAGCGCGAAACGAGATGTCACAAACACCTATTCTGGTAGACGAAGTGTTCGATTTGTGGGGAATTGACTTCATGGGGCCGTTTCCGCCATCTTGTGGATATGAGTACATACTAGTTGCGGTGGACTATGTCTCGAAGTGGGTCAAAGCTAAGGCCACGCGCAAGGATGATGGTAAGACGGTCGTTGAGTTTTTAAGAACTAACATTTTCTGCAGGTACGGAGTACCTAAGGCAATAATCAGCGACCAGGGGACGCACTTCTGCAACAGAATAGGGGCGCAAGTACTAAAGCATTATGGGGTGCGCCACAAGACGTCCACTGCATACCATCCTCAAACGAATGGCCAGGCCGAGGTCTCCAACAGAGAGATCAAGCGCATTCTGGAGAAAACCGTGAAACCTTCGCGCAAAGACTGGAGCCAGCGGCTGGACGATGCACTTTGGGCATATAAGACTGCGCACAAGACACCGATTGGGACTTCACCATTTCGGTTGGTGTACGGAAAGGCGTGCCACCTACCGGTTGAGTTGGAGCACAAGGCATACTGGGCATTGCGCACTTGCAATCTGAACCTCGATGAGGCTGGTAAGGAGCGCGCATTTGAGTTAAGCGAGCTAGAGGAGCTGCGCCTGGATGCATATGAGGGGTTGCGCGACTACAAAGCGCGCACGAAAGCATTTCAGGATAAGAACATCCTCAGACGCACCTTCGAGCCAGGAGACCGAGTGCTGTTGTTCTCCTCGCGCTTAAAACTGATGCCTGGGAAGCTGTGCAGCAAGTGGACGGGACCTTACACGATCACAAAGGTTTTCCCGTATGGAACTATCGAGTTAGAGAACGAGCGCAAGCATCGCTTTCAGGTTAATGGGCAAAGAGTCAAGAAATACTTGGGAGAACCGTGGGATGAGGCCACACGCGAAGGTGATTTGGCGGAACCAGAAATAGAAGATGCGCAAGCTGCTGCTCCAGAAATACAACCTGCTGCACCGGAGGGAGAACTAGGAGCTACTGATTATATATCTTCTCCCTCACTGATTAACCTCGTTACTTATGATGTGCCACATGATTTTGGCCACACTGACCACCTATCTGTTAATTTGCGCAGGACTAAAGAAGACATAGCACACACAGACGCACCAGAGCGCGCAGGAGCAAGTGTGGGGGTGGTTCGGAGCACGAACTTGAGCAAGTAACGAGGTACTGTCCAGCCAACGACGTTAAACAAAGGCACTTGTCGGGAGGTAACCCGACACGTTTTCCACGTTTTATTTTTACACGTTTTTAGGATTTGCATTTTAGCTAGTTCAGCACTTGCATATTTTTCTTGAGTCACATAGCATTGCGCGAGTCAGTGCGCAGCTCAGTGTGCAAGACAGATGCGCAGGTTAGGGGGGTATATAAGGGCAGATACTTAGAAAAATCCTGACATTCTACAATTTTGACCGTTAAACGCTCTGCACTGCTGCCAGCCGATCTTTGCCGTCCGCCCACCATTTCCAGCGTTCTCTAGAGAGATTTGAAGAGCACAACAACACCAGCACACTAGGTAACCTCTCATTCCTTGATTCAGTCATTTTAGTGAGGGTTTGGTGAAGGAACCCGACTGAGGACATAACCCTAGGATCAAAACCGCACCTAGTTAGCTAGCTCCATTTGGTGATTTCTTTGCTGGGTTTTGTTGACACGAGTGAGGCGCCCATCTGGTAGGAATTTGAGGGTTTGATTTGAAGTGCTGATTTTGGGATCCTTAGTAGAGCGTTGACTACAGTTGACCGCTGCAAATATGAGGCCAGCCGAGGACCAGGACACCCCACCATCTTTTGCACGGAAGTATGATGCCTTCTGGAGGCTGGACATGTATGGCACACCGTGCATCAGCAGGGACTTCCTGCGCGAGATGGGCTTAGAGGAATTGGTCACAGAGAAGCTCGCGCAGGCTGGCTGGGAAGCGCTGATGGACTTAGAAAGCGCAGCCGACAAAGAGGACACTTGTGAGTTCCTGGCATCCCTGCAGGTCCAAGACTTAGAGATCCGATACCGACACCGAGGGTTGTGGTACATTGCATCGGCCAAGAGGTTGAAGCGCACCCTGCGCTATGACAAGGTGTGCGAGCAGGAGGTGGATACGCACACCAATCAGGAGGCATGGCGCGAGATGGCGCCGGGCAAACCGTTTGCCGTTGGGCGCAGTCGAGGGCGTGAGCTGCGCGACCCTTGGATGTATTACCTGTGGCGCATGGTCACGTACGTAGTCATTGGACGCTATAATGGTGCGCCGAAGGTCAGCCTGCTTGATATGGACGTGCTGAAGGGGTTGTATTATGGGAAGAAGGTGAGGTTCGTGTCGGACATGGTAGTGCACTAGGAGCGGCTCAGCACCAAGGGCCCGCTCACTTGTGGAGGTGTGGTTACGCATTTGCTGCGTGGGCTACACGGAGAGCCAGAAGTGCCTGAGCACACAGTTGTTCCAGCCATTCCTCTTGACCGTGCCCAGATGCTATAGTACCGAGCGGTAACTACCAAGGAAGATGGGTCATTGGAATGGTGTTACCGGCTGCAAGCTGCTAGGGCACTGAGGCACGCGGCAATCAGAGGAGCTCCCGCAGAGAGTAGTGCGCGGCAAGAGGAAGCTGCTGCTGAGGAGGAAATGGAGAATGTGGAGGCACCAGTCGTGCCGCCGGCTAGGCGCATGAGGACGTGCTCTCAGACTGGAGCGTGCGCGCGGGCGAGTGGACCGCCAGGGGAAGTTGTCACCATTGACATCAGAGATTCTCCCCTGCGCACCGGCGAAGCGGCGCAAACAGGATTCTAAGGAGGAGCCAGCAGAGCAGCGCATGTTGTTCAACGTCATGCGCGTGCTGGAGCACTTGGTGCCAGACGGGGTAGATTTAAGCATCAATCCACCAGCAGGGTGGCAATTTGGAGACCCCATTCCCCCTCTCCTCAGTCTGCGCAGGCCACCTCCAGGGTCACCTTCAGAGCAGCGCGAGCCAGCCAGTTCTCCCGCGCAGTCACCAGCCCAATCCTCAGTGCGCACCCCAGTCATGGACCCACAACCAATGCCATCAGAGCCCCCTCAACAACCCTCTGACCAGATAATCCGATCGCCCTCTCAGGTCACCCCTGTCAAAGAATTAAGTTCAGATTCAATATGGGAGACCGACTCGGACGAGGAGCCCGCAGCCCAGCCCGCAGCAGTATCAGTTACGCCGCCATCCTCCAGCTCAGAATATGAGACAGAGACAGAGTCCATGGACGAGGAGGCACAAGGGTCTGCGCAGGACTCCAGCTCAGAGGACCTTTAGGGCGCAGCAGAGGGCTCGGCGCAAATCATCTCAGGTTGTCATTGCTGCTTTTGAAAACTATCATTGGATATTCTGTTCCTATTTTGTGTGGATATTTTGTGAACCCCTGACCGTGTTTCAATTGCTGGATTGACTCTGTTTTTCATTTTCATGATGCATTTCATTTTTCGTTCTTAGTTGTCCTAGTAGCTTGCATGTGTGTGCTCTCCGTTGCGCTTGAGCTTGAGTCGTGGGGACACATCTCTGTTTAAGTGTGGGGAGGGGGGGCGTACGTTACATTTACAATCATATTTATCATTGTAGTTTAGCTTAGTTAGTGCAGTATAGGAAATAGCAGTGGTTGTGCGCTTCTATGCGGATTGCGCGCACCTTTCGACTTGTTTTGCCTTATTCATCCTACATGCACTGCCTTTAACCAGTTTAGTATATTTTATTGATTTTTGTCTTTTTAGTCGGGAAATTCAGGGGATGTGGAGTTGAAAGAAAAAGCTCTAGAGAGGCGGTTAGTCGTTTCTGCTTCGAGAGTAAGGTACATGGCTAAAAGCACTAGTGGAGGCCGGTGCTTCGCAACCTTCGGAACAATAGAGCGCGCTCAGCCACGCAGATGCCAAAGGCGAATACCCATAGCGTGGTGAGGTGGGAAAACAGACCACCTTTCCTCTGGAAGTCGAGTGTAGGAAAGTGGGAGCGGGAGTAAATGCGTGCGCTGACCTACGCAAGTAGACCAAGGAGGGAGAGCGGGGCGTTGTTCCATAGCTGCTATCCGAAGGCCGAGACTGGAACCGTTCTGGGAAAATTAGAAGAGTGGACGAAGCCGTATAAAAATA
Source organism: Umbilicus rupestris (assembly GCA_963678935.1). Lineage (NCBI taxonomy): Eukaryota > Viridiplantae > Streptophyta > Magnoliopsida > Saxifragales > Crassulaceae > Umbilicus > Umbilicus rupestris. Next base: position 5,261,486 of record OY787627.1, read on the forward strand.
AGTAATCAGTTGACGATATGCGCAAGGAAAAGAAATCGGCGTGCGCACACAACTCCATACCAGCGCATGCGCAAGTCCAAAAGAAAAATCGTCAAGGACGAAAGGCTTGAGTTCCCAAGAAGCGCGCGAATGAATCATCCACCTGAAGATACCTGCGCGATTATCCAGGTACCAGAAATCGGAGTAGGGACCGACAACCAGGAGCCTATGAAGAGCTATCTCCGAATCATCCGAATTAAATTGCATCCTGGTTGAGAGGTAACAAATTTCAAAATTATTATATTAGAATTGTTAAGGGTTTGTGCGCGTAGGTGATAGAGCAGCGCAGGGTGAATCGATGTGCGGATCGCGCATGAGTATTAGGCTGTGCGCTAGACTTCAGAGAGGTAAAAGTATCTGTGCTTCAGTACTTGTTCGGGACGAACAAGGGCAAGTGTGGGGGATTTGATAGAGCCTAGTTATATGCGCTATTTAGATCTCCACACTGTGCTTGTTTGCATTATTTTGTGTACAAGATTACTGGTTTTCGGTATTTTTGTATTACAGGATAAAACAGGAGCATAAGTCAGATGTGCGCTAACTGACGTTTTTTTAGAGCACAATGCATGACCTGCGGAGCTAGCAGCGCAAAAGAAGATAGCTGTTTCGAACTACAGTGCGCAAACCGACTGCGCGAAGCAAGTAGCGCAATCAGCGTGCGCATAATGGCAGAGTTTCTAAATATTGATCTCCTAGATTTGGGAAGTTGCTAAAAGTCTCTCGGGCCAAATCTAAGCATTCATTGGGCTTCAAGACCGCTATATAAGAGAAGGGAAGCTAGGGTTAGAGAGAGAGAGAACAGATAGAGAGAAGGACGCTCAGCAGCAAAACACACGAGCTACTTCAGCCAGAATCTGCGCGAACCACCTGCGCCAGCAGAGAACAGCAGTGCGCAATTGCGCCAACCTGCTACGTTTTCTCTTGCTGCCTTAGTTTTATTTATTATTGCTATGATGTTTGTTTTTAGCATGTCTAGCTAAACACTTTGTATCGGTTGGGCATGATTCTATGAAGTATTTCCTTTGAGACTTGTGCTTAATGCTTGGTACATCTACTTATATTAATTCTATGCATATGGGTGATAATTAGTTGTGTGAATAAGGGAAGCCTTGAACCGCAATCTTATTCTAATTGCTAGTTATTGTATGTTAAACTAGTTGATAGCTTGACGGTGACAACTAGGAGTAACACACTAGGATAATCAGCTGCTACTGTGATAGGATTCGTGGCTGCTTAGACTAGTTTCAGGAATTAATAGCTCATGGACTTTGATCGGAACATGCGCGCACGTTAGGAAGCCTTGATCGGACACTAACTTAAGTAGAACTGCACTATAGAAGTTTAGAGTCGATGATAAGGGATACATTCATAGATGATTGTCTGTACCCATACTCTTCATAGTCATAGTACTTATAATTTACTGCCTGCGCACGTATCGTGCAACTTTGCTTTCACAACTGTTCATTCGCGCCCCTGCGCAACCCAATCACTCACAACCCCAATTTCGTAAGTTGTAGGTTGCTAGCTAAGACGAGTGATCGGGCGTCGTTGTGCGCGTCAAATATAATCCTTCCTCTTCCACTCAGTACAGCGGTTAAGTAAGGGTCGATCTCCACAGGGAGCAAATAGTAAGTCTTTAGCTAGCAACCTACACTTACGAAAATGGGGGGGTGTGTGAGTGATTGAAATGCGCGATGCGCAAATGAACAGTAACTAGTGTAACGCAGGAAATTTGCACTAGAAGTGCGCAGGCAGTAGAGATTAGATACTATGACTATGAGATGTATTGGGCAGACAATCCTCTATGAGTGCATTCCTTATCACTGACTCTAATATGTCTGTAGCTTAATTTCACTTGGGTTAGTGTCCGGTCAAGGCTTCCTAACACGTGCGCATGTTCCGTTCAAAGTTCATGTGCTATTAATCCTTAGAACATAGACTAAAACAGCTGCGAATCCTGTCACAGTAGCAACTGCTTACCCTAGCTCGTTACTCCTAGTTGTCGCCGTAAAGCTATCAACTAGTTTAACATATGACAAGCAAGCAACACAAGTAAGATTGCGGTTCAAGGCTTCGCCTACTCATGCAACTGGCTGTCTCCGTATGCACAGGATTAATACAAGTAAGTAAACTATGCATTAAGCTCAAGTCTCAAAGAAAGTACATCATAGATTCATGCCCAACCAACACTAAGAGTTTAGCTAGACATGCTAGTGATAAACATCATAGAATAGTAAATAATGACTAATGTGTCTGAGAAAACAGTAGCAAACAGTGCGTGCATCTTGTCTTCTCGGCTGGCGCAAATCCTCTCAACAAGTCCGTGTGTTTTCCCGTTTTGCCGCTCACTCGCTCTCTCGTGAGGCTCTGATGATGATATGATGCCCTCAAGCCCTAGACCTTCTCCCCTTTATATACTGCTCGAGAGGTCCACACTTGGCAACTTCCAAATCTGGTCATGTCAAGTTTAGGCAGTACTGGACTCTGCGCCTGGCGCACGGCATGGGCTAGCGCACCTCTGCTGACTCTTGCCAACTTCTCTCCTGCTTGTGCTGCTAGCTCCGCAGGCGGATCTTTCACTCCTAGAACGCTGCCTGTTAGCGCGTATCCGACTCAAGGACTCGTTTTGCCCTGTAATACAAAAACACTAGAAACGAGTAATCTTGCTCATAAAATATTGCAAACAAGCATAGGGTTATGATCTAAATAATGCATACAAATAGCCTCTATCAAACCCCCCACACTTGCCCCTTGTTCGTCCCGAACAAGCACTGAAGTGCGGATACAATTACCTCTTCTGGAGTCTAGCGCACAGTCTTGCACTGTGATGCGAATGCACAATTGCTCAACTGGCACTGCTCTATCACCTGCGCACAACTGCACTCAACAGTTCTAATATAATAATTTCGCAATTCATTACCTCTCAGCCGGGATGAAGATTTTTTTTTGGATGGCTGGGAGATAGCTCTTCTTAGGCTCCAGGCTGCCAGCTCCTACTCCGAAGATAGGTATATGGTGGATAACGCAGCTTCTTCCAGTGCGTGATTTGTCCGCGCACTTCCTGGGAACCTGAGCTTTCTGATGATTTCCTTATGGTCTTTGCGCATATTGATGCTTGTGCGCATGCTGATTCTTTTGTAGCGCGTATCATCTGCTGGTATTTTTCTTTTGTACAGCTTTCTCCTTAAATTCTTACATTCCCAGAGCAGTTCCAGTCTCAGCCTTCGGATAGCAGCTATGGAACTCGCCCCGCTCTCTCTCCTTTGGTCTGTCTGCGCAGGTCAGCGCACGCGTTTACATCCGCGCCTGCCTTCCTTAGCTCGATTTCCAGAGAGAAGGTGGTCTGTTTTCCCACCTCGCCACGCTATGGGTATTTCGCCTTTGGCATTTGCGTGACTGAGCGCGCTCTTTTGTCCCGAAGGCTGCGAAGCACCGGCCTCCACCAACGCTCTCGACCATATACCTTGCCTTTGAAGCAAAAGCGACTAACCGCCTCTCTGGAGCATTTCTGTCAACTCCACATCCCCTGCATGTAATGCAAGAATAAAGAACATAAGAACACAAACAAATGGTCACACAGCAGAAACGATAGCACAAGGGTCATAAAATAGTCGGCACAAATATTCAGCACATAATATTTAATAAGACGCAGCAAAATAAAAGACACCACCTTAAAGAAAACTAATGCTGCTGCCCCTCGGCCTTAGAAGTCCTCCGAGCTAGACGCAGCTGCTGAGCCAAGCGCCCCATCCTCGGAAGAATCTGTCACGTAGTCGGTGTCGGAGGCTGGTGGCACTATGGTGATGGGGTCAGGCGTCTCGTCCTCGGAAAGTGAATCCCAAATGGAATCGGAGTCTACGCTGGGATAGGCTATAGGGGACTCCGGAACAGAAGGCCGGGCAGGGGAAACTGCTGGTGGTGGTATCGGGTCGGGTTGAGGGGTGGGTTTTGCTGCGGGGGCTGCTGGTGCTGCTGGTGGTACTGGAGAAGGTGCTGCTGGGGGCTGAGTAGGAGGGCTGGCTGGCTGATGTGGCTCACTGGGGCCTGGAGGTGGTCGGTGCAGGCTGAGGAGAGGGGGAATCGCGTCTCCAAATCTCCACCCGGATGGTGGACTCATACTTAAATCCGCCCCCTCTGGCGCTAAGTATTCGAGCACACGCATGACGTTGAACAACGTGCGCTGCTCGGCGGTTGCTTCCGCGGGCGCCTCCTCAGCCTCAGTCCTTGGGCGCTTGGCACGTGCACGAGGGGGAGAATCCTCGATGGAAATGGTCACTGGCTCCCCTTGTGGTGCACGGGCCCTCTGGTGCGCTCCAGTCTGCGCCCGGGTCCTTGGGCGCCTGACCAGAGGCACCTCTGGTTCTTCATCCTCCTCCATGTCCTGCGCGGCTGCCGCTGCGCCCTGCGCACTGCTTTCTGCTCTGGGCCGCTGATCGCGCGTCGTTGTGCGCGTCAAATATAATTCCTTCCTCTCCCACTAGTACAGCGGTTAAGTAAGGGTCGATCTCCACAGGGAGCAAGCAGTGAGTCTTAGCCAGTAACCTACACTTAAGAAAACGGGGGTTGCGTGAGTGATTGGGGGGTTTTGCGCGATGCGCGAGTAACAGCGAATATCGTAACGCGGGGAATTGCACTAGACGTGCGCAAGCAGTAGAGATTAAGTACTATCTTTATGAGAACTATTGGGCAGACAATCCTCTATGAATGCATTCCTTATCATCGACTGCAAACATCTATAGCTTGTGTTTTACTTGGGTTAGTGTTCGGTAAAGGCTTCCTAACACGTGCGCATGTTCCGTTCAAAGTTCATGTGCTATTAATCCTTAGAACTAGACTAAACAGCTGCGAATCCTGTCACAGTAGCAACTGCCTACCCTAACTCGTTACTCCTAATTGTCACGGTAAGTTTGCGGTTCAAGGCTTCCCCTACGCATGCAACTAGTTTAACAGGTGACAAGCAAGCAACACAAGTAAGATTGCGGTTCAAGGCTTCCCCTACTCATGCAACTAACTGTCTCAGTACGCACAGAATTAATACAAGTAAATAAACTATGCATTAAGCTCAAGTCTCAAAGGTAATACATCATAGGTTCATGCCCGACCAACACTAAGTGTTTAGCTAGACATGCTAGTGGTAAACATCATAAAATAGTAAGTAATAACAAATGAATCAGAGAAAACGGTAGCAAACAGTGCGTGCAGTGTCTTCTCTTGGCTGGCGCAGGCGGCTGGCGCAAATCCTCTCAACAGGTCCGTGTGTTTTCCAGTTCTGCAGCGCAGTGCCTCTGGAATGCCACTGAGTGATGATGTTCCGATCTTTTTGAAACCCTAGACTTTCTTTGTTTAAATAGTGCCCAGGAAGTTCATCTTTTGGCAACTTCCAAATCTGGTCACTGGGACTTTGCGCCTGGCGCACGGCATCGGCTAGCGCATATGGTTAGCGCACCTCTGCTGTCTTTCGCCATTTCTTCTTCTGTTTGCACCGCTAGCTCCTCAGGCTGATCTTTCACTCCTAGAACGCTGCCTGTTAGCGCGTATCCGACTTAAGGACTCGTTTTGACCTGATATACAAAAACATTGGAAACGAGTAATCTTGCTCATAAAATATTGCAAACAAGCATAGGGTTATGCTCTAAATAATGTGTATAACTAGGCTCTATCAAACCCCCCACACTTGCCCCTTGTTCGTCCCGAACAAGTACTGAAACGCGGATACAATTACCTTTTCTGGAGACTAGCGCACAGCCTTGCATTCTAGCGCAAAATGCACAGTTGCTCAACTTGTGCTGCTCTATCACCTGCGCACAACTGCACTCAACAGTTCTAATATAATAATCCCAAAATTTCATTACCTCTCAGCCGGGATGAAGATCTTTGGATGACTGGGAGATAGCCCTTCTTAGGCTCCTGGTTGTCAGCTCCCGCTCCGAAGATAGGTATATGGTTTCTTGCGCGAGCTTCTTCCAGTGCGTGATTCGTTCGCACACTTCCTGGGAACCTGAGCCTTTGATGATATCCTTGTGGTCTTGCGCACGCAGGTACTAAGTAGTGCGTATGCTGATTCTTTGTAACGCAAATCATCTGCTTCTGCTGGTATTTTTTCTTTTGTACAGCTTCCTTTCCAATTTGTTTCATTCCCAGAACAGTTCCAATCTCAGCCTTCGGATAGCAGCTATGGAACTCGTTCCGCTCTCCCTCCTTGGTCTGTCTGCGCCGGTCGGCGCACGCGTTTGCAACCGCGCCCGCTTTCCTTAGCTCGGCTTCCAGAGAGAAGGTGGTCTGTTTTCCCACCTCGCCATGCTTTGGGTATTTCGCCTTTGGCATCTGCGTGACTTAGCGCGCTCTTTTGTTCCGAAGGTTGCGAAGCACCGGCCTCCACTAGCGCACTCGACCATATACCTCGCCTTCGAAGCACAAGCGACTAACCGCCTCTCTGGAGCATTTCTATCAACTCCACATCCCCTGTATATCCCAACTAACAGGAGCAGAAAAAAACGAAAAAATTATGCTAAAACAGTAGAGAACGGCGCACGCAATACGGATAGCGCAAAACAAGCTGGAGCGCATGCGCATCCTGCACCTTAGCGCACTACTGCTACTAATTCTCTTCAACTTAAACTAAGCTATACTAAAAATGCTCAAAACATGAAATGTAAGAGTAACGCCCCCCCCCCCCCCCCCACACTTGAACAGAGACGTGTCCCCACGACTCAAGCTCAAGCGCACGGAGGCGGCGCACATGCATGCAATGCAACGAAAATAAAGAACATAAGAGTGAACACAAATAGTCACACAAAATATAGCAAGGGAGTCACAGAATGTAGGGCACAAATATTCAGCACACATAATAGTCAACTAGACGCAGCAAAATAAAAGACACCACCCTAAAGAAAATCACTGCGCCTGCCCGCGGCCTTAGAAGTCCTCCGAGCTAGAATCAGCCTCTGAATCATGCGCCTCCTCCGCGGAAGTATCCGTCACGTACTCAGTGCTGGAGGAGGGCGGTACCACTGAAAGGGCAGGAGGCTGTGCTGCGAGGTCATCCTCGGAAAGTGACTCCCATATGGAATCGGAGTCTACGCTGGGAAAGTTAATAGGGGACTCCGGAACAGAAGGCCGGGCAGGGGAAACTGCTGGTGGTTGTACTGGTTCGGGTTCAGGGGTGGGTTCTGCTGCTGGCGCTGGTGCTGGTGGGCGCACTGGAGACTGAGGAGGGCTGGCTGGGCTGGGGTTCTGGTAGGAGGAGGATGGTGGAGGCTGAGGAGAGGGGGAATGGGGTCTCCAAATTTCCACCCTGATGGTGGGCTCATTTTTAAATCCGCCCCCTCGGGCGCCAAGTATTCAAGCACGCGCATGACGTTGAACATCATGCGCTGCTCTGCTGATGCCGCTTCGGGCGCCCCCTCCTCGGGCTCAGTCCTTGGGCGCTTTCCAGGGGCACGCGGGGGAGAGTCCTCGATGGAAATGGTCACTGGCTCCCCCGGTGGTGCCCTCGCCCTTCTCTGCGCCCCAGTCTGCGCGCGGGTCCTTGCGCGCCTGACTAGAGGCACCTCTGTTTCTAAGGCCTCCTCCATCTCTTCATCAGCGGCGGCTGCGGCTGCGGTTGCTGCGCCTGCTGCTGCGCCCTGCGCACTGCTCTCTGCTCTGGGCCGCGGTGTTCTGGCCGGCTGCAGGCGGTAGCACCACTCTAGTGTGCCATCGTCCCGCACAGCTACCGCCCTGATTTGCAGCATGTAGGCGCGGTCCAGAGGTATAGCCTGCACCAAGGTGTGTTCTGGCACCTCGGGCTCTCCATGTAAGGCCCGCAGCAAGTGCGTGATAAGGCCTCCACACGTCAGCGGCCCCCTCATGCTGACTCGGCTCCAATGATGCACCATGTTCAGGATGAACAGCACCTTCCGCCCATAATAAAGCCCCTTCAAAATCTCCATATCCAGGAGGCTGATCTTTGGTGCGCCGTTGAAACGGCCAATGACTATGTAGGCCACAATGCGCCATAAGTAGAACAGCCATGGGTCGCGCAGCTCTCGGCCTCTGCTGCGCCCCGCGGCGAATGCTGGCCCTGTTGCCATGTCCCGCCAAGCCTCCTGGTTATTGTGCGTGTCTAACTCCTCCTCACGCACCTTGGCGCACCCGAATGCGCGCCTCTGCCTCCTTTCCGAGGCTATGAACCAGACACCCCTGTGTCTATATCTGATCTCCCTGTCCCCTGCCTCCAGAGACGCCAGGAACTCACACGTATCTTCCTGGTCTGATGCGCTGCGGAGGTCCATTAGCGCCTCCCAGCCGGCAATCGCTAGCCTCTGCGCCACGAGGTCCGCTAATCCTACCTCGCGCAGGAAATCTCGGCAGATGTACGGTGTCCCGTACATGTCCAGGCTGATGAACGCTGCATACTTGTTAGCGAAAGCCGCTGGGGTCTCCTGGTCTGTGGCGGGTCTCATCTTGCGCTGGGCTCCGGTCAATCGTGGTCAATGCTCCCCAAAACCCTAAGAATCGAAACTGCCCAGAATCCTCTGAAACTGGCACCGAACGAGCGCCTACTGGTCGCCTACTCAACGCACAAAACAGCACTCCAAGCCGCGCACTCTAGCTTGGTGCGATTTCAAAACCCTAAAAATTGTCTCCTCCGCGCAAACCCTAACAGAAGCGGCTCAAAGCGGAATCGGGGGGTACCTGGGTGCTGTGCGGTCGTGTTGTCCTTGAATTCCTCTAGACGGACGGTGGGTTGGGCGGATCGACAGCAGAGGTCTGAAGGCGGGAGCTCGTGTGCAACGGTCGAGTGAAAAGTGCTGGGAATTTTTCTAAGTCTGGCCTTATATACCCCCCTCTGGCTAGCGCAACTGACCTGCGCATTGATAGGCGCACGGTCCTGCGCACTTGTGTGACTAAAAAAAAAACTACCAAACCCTAAACTAGCTAAAAACACTCCAAAAAAAAAAAAAAAAGAAAAAAAAGAAACAAAACAAGCAGAATAAAATGTGCCAAAATAAAACGTGTCGGGTTACCTCCCGACAAGTGCCTTTGTTTAACGTCGTTGGCTCGACGGTACCTCGTTACGTGCCAAGAAGTGCGTCTGCAGCCTCCCCCACTCTTGCTCCTGAGTGTCCTTGCGCCAGTGCTTGTGTTACGATCTCATTGGTCCTGCGCAAAGGATAAAAGGGAAGGTCAGCATGTGATACATTATTCGTAATGAGGGTAGATGCAGAGGAAGAGGAGATAGAGGCGATGGTTGCTAGTTCTCCCTCTGAGGCATCTGGTGGTGCGTCTGGCGCAGCAGCTTGCGCGTCCACTATCTCTGGCTCGGCCAAGTCAATGTTGCGTGCCGCGCCATCCCAAGGTTCTCCCAAGTACTGTTTGACTCTCTGCCCGTTAACCTGAAAACGATGCTGGTGCTCGTCTTCTAACTCGATTGTTCCGTAGGGGAAAACCTTGGTGACGGTGTATGGTCCCGTCCACTTGCTGCGCAACTTTCCAGGCATGAGCTTCAGGCGGGATGAAAACAATAATACCTGATCTCCTGGTTCAAACGTGCGCCGGAGGATATGCTTGTCGTGAAATGCTTTGGTGCGCTCCTTGTAATCGCGCAGTCCCTCATAGGCGTCCAGGCGCAACTCTTCTAGTTCGCTCAGCTCAAATGCGTGCTCTTTTCCTGCCTCATCCAGGTTCAGGTTGCAAATACGTAAGGCCCAATATGCCTTGTGCTCGAGCTCTACTGGCAGGTGGCATGCCTTCCCATAGACCAGCCGGAATGGTGAGGTTCCAATGGGCGTTTTGTGTGCAGTGCGGTATGCCCATAGCGCATCATCCAGGCGCTGGCTCCAATCCTTGCGCGACGGCCTCACAGTCTTTTCCAAGATGCGCTTGATCTCTCTGTTAGAAACTTCGGCCTGTCCATTTGTCTGCGGATGGTAAGCGGTGGACGTCTTGTGGCGCACCCCATAGTGCTTGAAAACTTGCGCCACAACCCTGTTGCAGAAGTGCGTCCCCTGGTCGCTGATAACTGCCTTAGGCACTCCGTACCTACAAAATATGTTAGTTCTGAGAAAATCAGCGACAGTCTTACCATCATCCTTGCGCGTGGCCTTAGCTTCGACCCATTTGGATACGTAATCCACGACCACCAGTATGTACTCGTAGCCGGCAGATGGGGGAAATGGACCCATGAAGTCGATTCCCCAAACATCGAACACTTCATCCACCAAAATCGGGGTCTGCGGCATCTCGTTGCGCGCGGAGATCCCTCCAGTGCGCTGGCACCTGTCACACTTCCTGCAGTGGTCATAGGCATCTCTGAATAGGTGCGGCCAGTAGAATCCGCAGTCCAAGATCTTCCTGCTCGTGCGCTTGGGACCGAAATGTCCTCCACAGGCGTGCGCATGACAAAACATCAACACAGAGTTAATCTCATGGTCAGGCACGCAACGTCTTAATATCCGATCTGGACCTATTCTAAGCATGTAAGGATCATCCCAAAGGTAATGCTTGGACTCATGTTTCAATCGCATGCACTGAGTTTTATTGAAATGAGGAGGGAACGCACCTGTGACCAGGTAATTTGCGATATGCGCATACCATGGTACCTTACCTGTTAGCGCCATCAGATGCTCGTCAGGGAATGTCTCCTTGATCTGCCCTGGCTCCTCATCCTTTACAATCCTGCTCAGGTGAGCAGCGACGGTATTTTCCGTGCCCTTCTTATCTTTGATCTCTAAGTCGAATTCCTGAAGCAGAAGTACCCAGCGCATCAGGCGCGGCTTGGTCTCTTTTTTGGACATGAGGTAGCGGATAGCTGCGTGGTCCGTGTAGATGATGACTCTGGCGCCTAGAACATATGCTCGGAACTTCTCCAGCGCAAATACAATTGCCAGAAGCTCCTTCTCCGTGGTGGTGTAGTTCTTCTGCGCGGAGTCCAGTGTGCGCGATGCATAGTAGATGGCATGCGGCTTCTTGTCCTCGCGCTGCCCCAAGACTGCTCCCACTGCGTAGTCACTTGCGTCACACATCAGCTCGAATGGCAGGTTCCAGTCTGGTGCGCGCATCACTGGCGCACTGGTAAGCGCTTCTTTCAGCTTATCGAACGCCGCCCTGCACTCATCAGTAAAATCGAAGCACACGTCTTTTTGCAACAGGTTAGACAGGGGTATGCAAATTTTAGAGAAATCCTTAATAAAACGCCTGTAAAACCCAGCATGCCCTAAGAACGATTTCACGTCGCGCACGTTGGTGGCATAAGGCAGATTAGAAATAATATCTATCTTAGCTTTGTCTACCTTAATACCCTCCTCGGAAATGATATGACCTAGTACTACTCCGTGCGTTACCATGAAATGACATTTTTCGTAATTTAGCACTAAGTTCTTAGAGATGCAGCGCGCTAAGACTTTATCTAGATGTGTTAAGCATGCATCAAAGGTACTCCCATATACAGTGAAATCATCCATGAACACTTCTATGCATATACCAATCATATCAGAGAAAATGCTCATGACGAGGCGTTGGAACGTACCTGGCGCGTTGCACAGCCCAAAAGACATACGCCGAAACGCAAATGTTCCGAAGGGGCATGTGAACGTGGTCTTCTCTTGATCCTCTGCAGCTATGGGTATCTGATTGTAACCTGAATATCCGTCCAAAAAACAAAAGTAAGGCTTACCTGCCAAGCGATCCAGCATCTGGTCCATGAAGGGTAGCGGGAAGTGGTCCTTGCGCGTTACAGCGTTCAGCTTCCTGTAGTCGATGCACATGCGCCAGCCAGTTTGTATGCGCTTGGGAACTAGCTCGCCTTGCGCATTCTCCTCCACCGTGATTCCTCCTTTCTTTGGCACAACGTGCACCGGGCTGACCCATTTGCTGTCTGAGATTGGGTAAATGACCCCTGCGTCAAGCAACTTCAAGACTTCCTTTTGCACTACCTCCATCATATTTGGGTTTAACCTGCGCTGAGCCTCCCTGGATGGTTTGGCACCATCTTCCAACAAAATTCGGTGCATGCACACGTCTGGGCTCACTCCGCGCAGATCAGCAAGAGTCCATCCAATAGCGCGCTGGTTCCTGCGCAGCACCTGTTGTAAGCGCGCCTCCTGCTCTTTTTCCAATCCCTTCTTGATGATCACTGGCAGGGTGTCCTCATCTCCCAAGAAAATGTACTTGAGGTGCTCCGGGAGTTGCTTCAGTTTGATCTTGGGTGCCTGTTCAATAGAGGGCAAGATTTTGTTAGCGGTGCAAATATGAACTATATCAAGTACCTGTGTGGGTGCTGGTTCAGCACTGCTTAGCTCCTCCTCTTGCTCCTCCAGCTCTGCCTGTGTCAGTAGCTCTGGTCCTATGGTTGCGCTCGCACACTGCGCTTCTGTGACTAAATCGTCAAAGCTGTCCATTGCGTGCACAGTAGCGTCCTCATGTGGGTGTGATAGAGCCTAGTTATACACATTACTTAGGTCATAACCCTATGCTTGTTTGCAATATTTCATGAGCAAGATTACTCGTTTCCAATGTTTTTGTATATCAGGTCAGAACGAGTCCTTGAGTCGGATACGCGCTAACAGGCAGCGTTCTAGGAGTGAAAGATCAGCCTGCGGAGCTAGCGGCGCAAACAGAAGAAGAAATGGCGAAAGACAGCAGAGGTGCGCTACCCGATTGCGCCAATCAATGCCGTGCGCCAGGCGCAAAGTCCCAGTGACCAGATTTGGAAGTTGCCAAAAGATGAACTTCCTGGGGCACTATTTAAACAAAGAAAGTCTAGGGTTTCAAGAGATCGGAACATCATCACTCAGCGGCATTCCAGAGGCACTGCGCGACAGAACTGGAAAACACACGGACCTGTCAAGGAGAGTTGCGCCAGCCGACTGCGCCAGCCAAGAGAAGACACTGCACGCACTATTTGCTACCGTTTTCTCTGATACAGTAGTTGTTATTTACTATTTTATGATGTTTACCACTAGCATGTCTAGCTAAACACTTAGTGTTGGTCGGGCATGAACCTATGATGTATTACCTTTGAGACTTGAGCTTAATGCATAGTTTATTTACTTGTATTAATTCTGTGCGTACTGAGACAGTTAGTTGCATGAGTAGGGGAAGCCTTGAACCGCAATCTTACTTGTGTTGCTTGCTTGTCACCTGTTAAACTAGTTGCATGCGTAGGGGAAGCCTTGAACCGCAAACTTACCGTGACAATTAGGAGTAACGAGTTAGGGTAGGCAGTTGCTACTGTGACAGGATTCGCAACTGTTTAGTCTAGTTCTAAGGATTAATAGCACATGAACTTTGAACGGAACATGCGCACGTGTTACGAAGCCTTTACCGGACACTAACCCAAGAAAACCACAAGCTATAGATGTTTAGAGTCGATGATAAGGAATGCATTCATAGAGGATTGTCTGCCCAATACTTCTCATAAAGATAGTACTTCATCTCTACTGCTTGCGCACGTCTAGTGCAATTCCCTGAGTTACGATATTCGCTGTTACTCGCGCATCGCGCAAAACCCCCAATCACTCACGCAACCCCCGTTTTCTTAAGTGTAGGTTACTGGCTAAGACTCACTGCTTGCTCCCTGTGGAGATCGACCCTTACTTAACCGCTGTACTAGTGGGAGAGGAAGGATTATATTTGACGCGCACGACGACGCGCGATCAAATTTTGGCGCCGTTGCCGGGGAGCAACACAGCTAAGTTTTAGCTAGCTTACATTTCTCATTTTAGTAACTAGTTATTTCATTCTGTTTTGTTTTCTCGTTGTTGTTTCTGACAGCGCACAATCACATCAGCCTGCGCAACCTTGAAACAGTTGCGCTGCGCAGATTCTAGTTGCGCACTGACAGACGCAACAACTTCGTTGCCATTTAATTCGTTTCTTGAGTTTGGATCAGGACATGGAGGATAACAGTGTGGTTGGAGATAATCTGGGAGACAGAACCCCAGAGGAAGCAAGGGCACATAACCGCGCAGCCCTATTCAGAGAGGAAGTGCAGCGTGAGGTCGACGCACGGATGGCCGCTGAACCATACATTGCGCCACCCGTTCGTCCAGTCGCGAGGCGCAGGACAGTGCGCGAAATGTCAGCCCCACTCACTGTTAACCAGCCATGGTGCATAGTGCTTCCGCCCAACGGACAGTTCGAACTGAGGAGCTCACTCATCCATCACATGCCCAAGTTTCACGGAATGAACAACGAAAATCCAGTCAAGCATGTGCGGGAGTTCCTAATCATTTGCGAGAACATGAAGACCTTGGGGGAGAACGAAGAAGCGCTGAAGATGAAGGCATTCCCATTTTCATTGAGCGATGCAGCCAAACACTGGCTGATGAGCCTACCCGCAGGATCAATCCACACATGGGAGCAGCTGCAGAAGAAATTCTTAGACAAATTTTATCCAGCAGCGAAGATTGCGCTGCTCAGAAGGGAATTGGCCGCGCCAAGGCAGAGCGCAGGGGAGTCTCTGTCAGAATACTACGAGCGTTTCAGGGAGCTAGAAGCCAACTGCTACAATCACGGGCTTCCTCAGAATGTGCTGATAGAGAACTTTCTGAATGGACTGCTGCCCATGGAGCTTCGACTACTGAATGCATGCGCAGGAGGGGACATTTGCAACATGTACCCGGAGGATGCATGGCAGCTGATAGAAGATTCTGCTGGGCAGGTAAGACATCAATTGACACTTGAAAGTAGTCGTAATCGTTCTGTGCATCAGGTAGAGGCAAGCGCTGAGATCAAAGAAATGAAGGCCATGCTACAGAAGCTGATGAGTGCGCAGAGCGCACAACCAGTTGCGCCAAAGGTATGTGAATTCTGCAGGTCCACTGAGCACAAGACAGACGAATGCCCAACACTTTTTGAAGAAACTGGAGATGTAAATGCCCTTGGAGGATGGGACAACAGAGGACCGCAGAGGCAGAATCAGCCGCGCTTTGGGCTTGCTGCAAATGGATTCAGATGGAGAGAAGAGAACAATTTCCAGAGGCAGCCCACTGATCAGCGCGCGCCACAGCAGACTCAACAAGCTGCACCCTACAATCCACCGCATCGCCGCACAGACGCACCAGCGCAGAACAATCAGCAACCAAAGCGATCCTTGGAAGATATCATGGGGCAGCTAGCAGACACAGTGCGCAAGAATGACGAAAAGTATGACAAGAGGTTCGAATCCATAGAGAAGCATCTATCACAAATTGCAACCACGGTGTATGAGCTGAAAAAGAGCGATGGCAACCTGCCTTCGCAAGTGATTCAGAACCCTAAAGGAGGAGTTAATGCAGTAACACTAAGGACTGGGCGCACAGTGGGAACAGAGCAGACCGCGCAGGCGCCCGCGCAACCAGTTGCGCAAGTCCCAGATCCAGCAGCTCAGAGTGCGCAACCAGAGCCAGAGGCGCAATCAGAAGCGCCAACCGCGAACCAGCAGGGCAAAGCGCCAAGTATGTCTCACTCGACAAACAAGGACAAAAATTGTACTAACATACCTGCTCCTTTCCCTGTGCAGGCACCACTGGCGAGAAAAGAAGCACTGGACAAGGAACTATATGAGCTGTTCAGCAAGGTGGAAATCAACATACCTCTCATAGAAGCTATTCGACAGATTCCCAGGTATGCGAAGTTTTTAAAAGAGCTGTGCACAAATAAAAGGAGGACAGGCGAATGCGCACAGGTAATGCTAAATGCGCAGGCCTCAGCAATCGTGCAACAAAAGGTACCACCTTAGTGCCGAGATCCAGGTACATTCACTATCCCTTGCACCTTAGGTAAAACCACGGTAAGCAATTGCATGATCGATTTAGGCGCATCAATCAATTTATTACCATATTCTCTCTATGCGACCTTGCGCCTTGGACCACTAAAACCTGCAGCTCTCACCATTCAGCTAGCAGATAGATCGTGCAAACAACCTGCAGGCATGATAGAAGATGTCCTCGTCCGAGTGGGAGAGCTGGTGTTCCCAGCAGACTTTTATGTGCTCGAAATGGAGGGTGAATCAAGCGCCAGCGGTGCGCAGATCCTCCTAGGCAGACCTTTTCTGATGACCGCGCGCACGAAGATAGACGTGTGGAGGGGCACGCTGTCCATGGAGGTTGATAGGAAAGAAATCTACTTCGACATATTCAAAGGAATGCAGCACCCTCATGAAGACGCCACAGTGCACGCGATGGGCAGCATAGACGACTTGGTTGCAGATGCGCAGGGCGAGCAAGTTCCCAAGCGCATTCAGGCTGGATGGCGCATGAGCATTGCGCCAGAGCCGCCACCAGATGCACCAGAGAGAGAACTGGAAACTATCGCTCATCTTTTTTCTCCCTCTTTACCTAACCTCGTTACTTATGATTTATCACATACTATTACCCATGCTGACCACCTTTTCGATCCTTTGCGCAGGACCAAAGAGCACGCAACACATGCACAAGCGCGGGGCAACTCAGAAGCAAGAGTGGGGGAGGTCGCTGGCACACTTTCACGCAAGTAACGAGGTACAGTCGAGCCAACGACGTTAAACAAAGGCACTTGTCGGGAGGTAACCCGACACGTTTTTACTTTTACACGTTTTTTTTCTTATATTCGTTCTTTTTGCATTGCATGCATGTGCGCTCTCCATGCGCTTGAGCTTGAGTCGTGGGGACACGTCTCTGTTCAAGTGTGGGGGGGCGTTACTCTTACATTTCACGTTTTGAGCATTTTTAGTATAGCTTAGTTTAAGTTGAAGAGAATTAGTAGCAGTAGTGCGCTAAGGTGCAGGATGCGCATGCGCTCCAGCTTGTGTTGCGCTATCCGTATTGCGTGCGCCGTTCTCTACTGTTTTAGCATAATTTTTTCGTTTTTTTTCTGCTCCTGTCAGTTGGGATATACAGGGGATGTGGAGTTGATAGAAATGCTCCAGAGAGGCGGTTAGTCGCTTGTGCTTCGAAGGCGAGGTATATGGTCGAGTGCGCTAGTGGAGGCCGGTGCTTCGCAACCTTCGGAACAAAAGAGCGCGCTCAGTCACGCAGATGCCAAAGGCGAAATACCCAAAGCGTGGCGAGGTGGGAAAACAGACCACCTTCTCTCTGGAAGCCGAGCTAAGGAAAGCGGGCGCGGTTGCAAACGCGTGCGCCGACCGGCGCAGACGGACCAAGGAGGGAGAGCGGAACGAGTTCCATAGCTGCTATCCGAAGGCTGAGATTGGAACTGTTCTGGGAATGAAACAAATTGGAAAGGAAGCTGTACAAAAGAAAAATACCAGCAGAAGCAGATGATTTGCGTTACAAAGAATCAGCACGCGCACTACTTAGTACCTGCGTGCGCAAGACCAAAAGGATATCATCAAAGGCTCAGGTTCCCAGGAAGTGTGCGAACGAATCACGCACTGGAAGAAGCTCGCGCAAGAAACCATATACCTACCTTCGGAGCGGGAGCTGACAACCAGGAGCCTAAGAAGAGCTATCTCCCAGTCATCCAAAGATCTTCATCCCGGCTGAGAGGTAATGAAATTTCGGGATTATTATACTAGAACTGTTGAGTGCAGTTGTGCGCAGGTGATAGAGCAGCACAAGTTGAGCAACTGTGCATTTTGCGCTAGAATGCAAGGCTGTGCGCTAGTCTCCAGAAAAGGTAATTGTATCCGCGTTTCAGTACTTGTTCGGGACGAACAAGGGGCAAGTGTGGGGGGTTTGATAGAGCCTAGTTATACACATTATTTAGGTCATAACCCTATGCTTGTTTGCAATATTTCATGAGCAAGATTACTCGTTTCCAATGTTTTTGTATATCAGGTCAGAACGAGTCCTTGAGTCGGATACGCGCTAACAGGCAGCGTTCTAGGAGTGAAAGATCAGCCTGCGGAGCTAGCGGCGCAAACAGAAGAAGAAATGGCGAAAGACAGCAGAGGTGCGCTACCCGATTGCGCCAATCAATGCCGTGCGCCAGGCGCAAAGTCCCAGTGACCAGATTTGGAAGTTGCCAAAAGATGAACTTCCTGGGGCACTATTTAAACAAAGAAAGTCTAGGGTTTCAAGAGATCGGAACATCATCACTCAGCGGCATTCCAGAGGCACTGCGCGGCAGAACTGGAAAACACACGGACCTGTCAAGGAGAGTTGCGCCAGCCGACTGCGCCAGCCAAGAGAAGACACTGCACGCACTATTTGCTACCGTTTTCTCTGATACAGTAGTTGTTATTTACTATTTTATGATGTTTACCACTAGCATGTCTAGCTAAACACTTAGTGTTGGTCGGGCATGAACCTATGATGTATTACCTTTGAGACTTGAGCTTAATGCATAGTTTATTTACTTGTATTAATTCTGTGCGTACTGAGACAGTTAGTTGCATGAGTAGGGGAAGCCTTGAACCGCAATCTTACTTGTGTTGCTTGCTTGTCACCTGTTAAACTAGTTGCATGCGTAGGGGAAGCCTTGAACCGCAAACTTACCGTGACAATTAGGAGTAATGAGTTAGGGTAGGCAGTTGCTACTGTGACAGGATTCGCAGCTGTTTAGTCTAGTTCTAAGGATTAATAGCACATGAACTTTGAACGGAACATGCGCACGTGTTAGGAAGCCTTTACCGGACACTAACCCAAGTAAACCACAAGCTATAGATGTTTAGAGTCGATGATAAGGAATGCATTCATAGAGGATTGTCTGCCCAATACTTCTCATAAAGATAGTACTTCATCTCTACTGCTTGCGCACGTCTAGTGCAATTCCCTGAGTTACGATATTCGCTGTTACTCGCGCATCGCGCAAAACCCCTAATCACTCACGCAACCCCCGTTTTCTTAAGTGTAGGTTACTGGCTAAGACTCACTGCTTGCTCCCTGTGGAGATCGACCCTTACTTAACCGCTGTACTAGTGGGAGAGGAAGGATTATATTTGACGCGCACGACGACGCGCGATCAGGGTGCTGCATCCCTTCGAAGATGTTGAAATGGATTTCTTCGCCATCTACCTCCATGGAGAGCGTGCCCCTCCACACGTCTATCTTCGTGCGCGCAGTCATCAGAAACGGTCTGCCTAGGAGGATCTGCGCACCGCTGGCGCTTGATTCACCCTCCATTTCGAGCACATAAAAGTCTGCTGGGAACACCAGCTCTCCCACTCGAACTAGGACATCTTCTATCATGCCTGCAGGTTGTTTGCACGATCTATCTGCTAGCTGAATTGTGAGACCTGCAGGTTTTAGTGGTCCAAGGCGCAAGGTCGCATAGAGAGAATATGGTAATAAATTGATTGATGCGCCTAAATCGATCATGCAATTGCTTACCGTGGTTTTACCTAAGGTGCAAGGGATAGTGAATGTACCTGGATCTCGGCACTTAGGTGGTACCTTTTGTTGCACGATTGCTGAGGCCTGCGCATTTAGCATTACCTGTGCGCATTCGCCTGTCCTCCTTTTATTTGTGCACAGCTCTTTTAAAAATTTCGCATACCTGGGAATCTGTCGAATAGCTTCTATGAGAGGTATGTTGATTTCCACCTTGCTGAACAGCTCATATAGTTCCTTGTCCAGTGCTTCTTTTCTCGCCAGTGGTGCCTGCACAGGGAAAGGAGCAGGTGTGTTAGTACAATTTTTCTCCTTGTTTGTTGAGTGAGACATACCTGGCGCTTTGCCCTGCTGGTTCGTGGTTGGCGCTTCTGATTGCGCCTCTGGCTCTGGTTGCGCACTCTGAGCTGCTGGATCTGGGACTTGCGCAACTGGTTGCGCGGGCGCCTGCGCGGTCTGCTCTGTTCCCACTGTGCGCCCAGTCCTCAGTGTTACTGCATTAACTCCTCCCTTAGGGTTCTGAATCACTTGCGAAGGCAGGTTGCCATCGCTCTTTTTCAGCTCATACACCGTGGTTGCAATTTGTGATAGATGCTTTTCTATGGATTCGAACCTCTTGTCATACTTTTCGTCATTCTTGCGCACTGTGTCTGCTAGCTGCCCCATGATATCTTCCAAGGATCGCTTTGGTTGCTGATTGTTCTGCGCTGGTGCGTCTGTGCGGCGATGCGGTGGATTGTAGGGTGCAGCTTGTTGCGTCTGCTGTGGCGCACGCTGATCAGTGGGCTGCCTCTGGAAATTGTTCTCTTCTCTCCATCTGAATCCATTTGCAGCAAGCCCAAAGCGCGGCTGATTCTGCCTCTGCGGTCCTCTGTTGTCCCATCCTCCAAGGGCATTTACATCTCCAGTTTCTTCAAAAAGTGTTGGGCATTCGTCTGTCTTGTGCTCAGTGGACCTGCAGAATTCACATACCTTTGGCGCAACTGGTTGTGCGCTCTGCGCACTCATCAGCTTCTGTAGCATGGCCTTCATTTCTTTGATCTCAACGCTTGCCTCTACCTGATGCACAGAACGATTACGACTACTTTCAAGTGTCAATTGATGTCTTACCTGCCCAGCAGAATCTTCTATCAGCTGCCATGCATCCTCCGGGTACATGTTGCAAATGTCCCCTCCTGCGCATGCATTCAGTAGTCGCAGCTCCATGGGCAGCAGTCCATTCAGAAAGTTCTCTATCAGCACATTCTGGGGAAGCCCGTGATTGTAGCAGTTGGCTTCTAGCTCCCTGAAACGCTCGTAGTATTCTGACAGAGACTCCCCTGCGCTTTGCCTTGGCGCGGCCAATTCCCTTCTGAGCAGCGCAATCTTCGCTGCTGGATAAAATTTGTCTAAGAATTTCTTCTGCAGCTGCTCCCATGTGTGGATTGATCCTGCGGGTAGGCTCATCAGCCAGTGTTTGGCTGCATCGCTCAATGAAAATGGGAACGCCTTCATCTTCAGCGCTTCATCGTTCTCCCCCAAGGTCTTCATGTTCTCGCAAATGATTAGGAACTCCCGCACATGCTTGACTGGATTTTCGTTGTTCATTCCGTGAAACTTAGGCATGTGATGGATGAGTGAGCTCCTCAGTTCGAACTGTCCGTCGGGCGGAAGCACTATGCACCATGGCTGGTTAACAGTGAGTGGGGCTGACATTTCGCGCACTGTCCTGCGCCTCGCGACTGGATGAACGGGTGGCGCAATGTATGGTTCAGCGGCCGTCCGTGCGTCGACCTCACGCTGCACTTCCTCTCTGAATAGGGCTGCGCGGTTATGTGCCCTTGCTTCCTCTGGGGTTCTGTCTCCCAGGTTATCTCCAACCACACTGTTATCCTCCATGTCCTGATCCAAACTCAAGAAACGAAATTAAATGGCAACGAAGTTGTTGCGTCTGTCAGTGCGCAACTAGAATCTGCGCAGCGCAACTGTTTCAAGGTTGCGCAGGCTGATGTGATTGTGCGCTGTCAGAAACAACAACGAGAAAACAAAACAAAATGAAATAACTAGTTACTAAAATGGGAAATGTAAGCTAGCTAAAACTTAGCTGTGTTGCTCCCCGGCAACGGCGCCAAAATTTGATCGTGCGTCGTTGTGCGCGTCAAATATAATTCCTTCCTCTCCCACTAGTACAGCGGTTAAGTAAGGGTCGATCTCCACAGGGAGCAAGCAGTGAGTCTTAGCCAGTAACCTACACTTAAGAAAACGGGGGTTGCGTGAGTGATTGGGGGGTTTTGCGCGATGCGCGAGTAACAGCGAATATCGTAACGCTGGGAATTGCACTAGACGTACGCAAGCAGTAGAGATTAAGTACTATCTTTATGAGAAGTATTGGGCAGACAATCCTCTATGAATGCATTCCTTATCATCGACTCCAAACATCTATAGCTTGTGTTTTACTTGGGTTAGTGTCCGGTAAAGGCTTCCTAACACGTGCGCATGTTCCGTTCAAAGTTCATGTGCTATTAATCCTTAGAACTAGACTAAACAGCTGCGAATCCTGTCACAGTAGCAACTGCCTACCCTAACTCGTTACTCCTAATTGTCACGGTAAGTTTGCGGTTCAAGGCTTCCCCTACGCATGCAACTAGTTTAACAGGTGACAAGCAAGCAACACAAGTAAGATTGCGGTTCAAGGCTTCCCCTACTCATGCAACTAACTGTCTCAGTACGCACAGAATTAATACAAGTAAATAAACTATGCATTAAGCTCAAGTCTCAAAGGTAATACATCATAGGTTCATGCCCGACCAACACTAAGTGTTTAGCTAGACATGCTAGTGGTAAACATCATAAAATAGTAAGTAATAACTAATGAATCAGAGAAAACGGTAGCAAACAGTGCGTGCAGTGTCTTCTCTTGGCTGGCGCAGTCGGCTGGCGCAAATCCTCTCAACAGGTCCGTGTGTTTTCCAGTTCTGCCGCGCAGTGCCTCTGGAATGCCACTGAGTGATGATGTTCCGATCTTTTTGAAACCCTAGACTTTCTTTGTTTAAATAGTGCCCAGGAAGTTCATCTTTTGGCAACTTCCAAATCTGGTCACTGGGACTTTGCGCCTGGCGCACGGCATCGGCTAGCGCATATGGTTAGCGCACCTCTGCTGTCTTTCGCCATTTCTTCTTCTGTTTGCGCCGCTAGCTCCTCAGGCTGATCTTTCACTCCTAGAACGCTGCCTGTTAGCGCGTATCCGACTTAAGGACTCGTTTTGACCTGATATACAAAAACATTGGAAACGAGTAATCTTGCTCATAAAATATTGCAAACAAGCATAGGGTTATGCTCTAAATAATGTGTATAACTAGGCTCTATCAGCCGCGGAACTCTGGCCGGCTGCAGGCGGTAGCACCATTCCAACGTGCCATCTTCCTTCAGAGCTACCGCCCTGATCTGCAGCATGTGGGCACGATCGAGAGGGACAGCCGGCACCAAAGTGTGCTCTGGCACCTCGGGCTCTCCATGTAATGCCCGCGGCAGGTGCGTTATGACTCCTCCGCAAGTCAGCGGCTCCAGTGGTGCACCATGTTCAGGATAAATAGCACCTTCCGCCCATAGTACAGCCCCTTCAAAATGTCCAAATCCAGGAGGCTGATCTTCGGTGCGCCGTTGAAACGGCCAATGACTGCATAGGCGACCATGCGCCACAAGTAGAACAGCCACGGGTCGCGCAGCTCTCGGCCCCTGCTGCGCCCCGCGGCAAATGCTGGCCCAGTCGCCATCTCGCTCCAGGCCTCCTGGTTAGTGTGCGTGTCTAAGTCCTCGTCACGCACCTTGGCGCACCCGAACGCATGCCTCAGCCTCCTTGCCGAGGCTATGAACCAAACACCCCTATGTCTGTACCTGATCTCCTTGTCTCCTGCCTCCAGAGACGCTAAAAACTCGCACGTGTTCTCATGGTCAGATGCGCTGTTGAGTTCCAATAGCGCTGCCCAGCTTGCGAGCGCCAGCCTCTGCGCTACGAGGTCCTCTAGTCCAACCTCGCGCAGGAACTCTCGGCTTATGTACGGGGTCCCGTACATTTCCAGGCTTATAAACACCGCATACTTTCTGGCGAACGCAGCGAGGGTCTCCTGGTCCTTGGCAGGTCTCATGATGCGCTAGGGTTACGGTCAACTGTGGTCAACACCCTCAACAATTTCAAAAATCCAAACTGCACAGAAATCCCTGAAACTCTCACCGAAGGAGCGCCTACTGCACGCCTACACAATGTACTAAACAATACTCCAATCGGCGCACTCTACCCTGGTGCGATTTCAAAACCCTAGTAAACTTCTCCTCCGCACAAACCCTAACGGAAGCTGCTCAAATCGGGGGGAGAGGTTACCTGGGTGTAGTGCGGCTGTGTGGTCCTTGAATCACTCTAAACGGACGCTGGGTTGGGCGCTGATCGACGGGCAGAGGTCTGAAGGCGGGGAGCTCGTGTGCAACGGTCGAGTGAAAAGTGCTGGATTTTTGTTCTAAGTCCTGCCTTATATACCCCCCTGGCTAGTGCATCTGACCTGCGCATTGCCAGGCGCACAGTCCTGCGCACTACTGCGTGACTAAAAAGACTACTAAGTCCTAAACTAGCTAAAAAACCCAAAAAAAAAAACAAAACAAGCAGAAAAATAAAATATGCAAAAATAAAACGTGTCGGGTTACCTCCCGACAAGTGCCTTTGTTTAACGTCGTTGGCTCGACTGTACCTCGTTACGTGCCAAAACGTGTGTCTGCAACCTCCCCCACTCTTGCTCCTGAGTGTTCCTGCGCCAGTGTGTGTGTTGCGATCTCATTGGTCCTGCGCAAAGGGTAAGATGGGAAATCAGCATGTGATAAATTATGCGTAACGAGGGTAGATGCAGAGGAAGAAGAGATATGAGCAATAGGTTCCAGTGCTCCCTCTGGTACATCCGGTGGTGTGTCTGGCGCAGCAGCGTGCGCATCTATTATCTCTGGTTCGGCCAAATCAATGTTGCGTGCGGTGCGATCCCAAGGTTCTCCTAAGTACCGTTTGACTCTCTGCCCATTAATCTAAAAACGATGTCGGTGCCCGTCTTCTAACTCGATTGTTCCGTAGGGGAAAACCTTGGTGACCGTGTATGGTCCCGTCCATTTGCTGCGCAGCTTTCCAGGTATAAGCTTCAGGCGCGATGAGAATAGTAATACCTGGTCTCCTGGTTCAAAAGTGCGTCTGAGGATATGCTTGTCGTGAAAGGCCTTGGTGCGCGCCTTGTAATCGCGCAGTCCCTCATAGGCGTCCAGGCGCAGCTCTTCTAGTTCGTTCAGCTCAAATGCGCGCTCCCTTCCTGCCTCATCCAAGTTCAGGTTGCAAATGCGTAAGGCCCAATATGCCTTGTGCTCGAGCTCTACTGGCAGGTGGCATGCTTTCCCATAGACCAGCCGAAATGGTGAGGTCCCAATGGGCGTCTTATGCGCAGTGCGGTATGCCCATAGCGCATCATCAAGGCGCTGGCTCCAATCCTTGCGCGATGGTCTCACAGTCTTTTCTAAGATGCGCTTGATTTCTCTGTTAGACACTTCGGCCTGCCCATTCGTTTGTGGATGGTAAGCGGTGGACGTCTTGTGGCGCACCCCATAGTGCTTGAAAACTTGCGCCACGACCCTGTTGCAAAAGTGTGTCCCCTGGTCGCTGATTACTGCCTTAGGCACTCCGTACCTGCAAAATATGTTACTTCTGAGAAAATCAGCGACAGTCTTACCATCATCCTTCCGCGTAGCCTTAGCTTCCACCTATTTGGAGACATAGTCAACTACCACCAATATGTACTCGTAACCTGCAGATGGGGGAAATGGCCCCATGAAGTCGATTCCCCAAACATCGAACACTTCATCCACCAGAATCGGGGTCTGCGGCATCTCATTGCGTGCGGATATTCCTCCTGTGCGCTGGCACCTGTCACAATTCCTGCAGTGATTATAGGCATCTCTAAACAGGTGCGGCCAATAGAATCCGCAGTCCAGGACCTTTCTGCTTGTGTGCTTGGGACCGAAGTGTCCTCCGCATGCGTGCGCATGACAAAACATCAAAACAGAATTAATTTCGTGATCAGGCACGCAACGCCTCAATATCTGATCTGGTCCTATTCTAAGCATGTAAGGATCATCCCAAAGGTAACGCTTAGACTCATGTTTTAATCGAATGCACTGAGTTTTATTGACATGTGGAGGAAACGTACCCGTGACCAGGTAATTTGCGATGTGCGCATACCATGGTACCTTACCTGTCAGCGCCATCAGATGCTCGTCAGGGAATGTTTCCGTGATCTGCCCTGGTTCCTCCTCTTTCACGATCCTGCTCAGGTGATCAGCAACTGGATTCTCCGTGCCCTTCTTGTCTTTGATCTCCAAGTCAAATTCCTGCAGTAAGAGCACCCAGCGCATCAGGCGCGGCTTGGTTTCCTTCTTGGACATGAGGTAGCGGATAGCTGCGTGGTCAGTGTAGATGATGACTCTTGCGCCTAGAACATATGCTCGGAACTTCTCCAGCGCAAATACAATTGCCAGAAGCTCCTTCTCCGTGGTGGTGTAGTTCCTCTGCGCAGAGTCCAGTGTGCGCGATGCATAGTAAATGGCATGCGGCTTCTTGTCTACGCGCTCCCCAAGACTGCACCTACTGCATAATCACTTGCGTCGCACATCAGCTCAAATGGCAGGGTCCAGTCTGGTGCGCGCATTACTGGCGCACTGGTCAGCGCATCTTTCAGCTTATCAAACGCAGCCCTGCACTCATCAGTAAAGTCGAAGCACACATCTTTTTGCAAAAGATTTGACAGGGGTATACAAATTTTAGAGAAATCCTTGATAAAACGCCTGTAGAACCCAGCATGCCCTAAGAATGATTTCACGTCGCGCACGTTGGTGGCATAAGGTAGATTAGAAATAAGATCTATCTTAGCTTTGTCTACCTTGATCCCCTCCTCTGAAATGATATGACCTAGTACTACTCCGTGCGTTACCATGAAATGACATTTTTCGTAATTTAGCACTAAGTTCTTAGAAATGCAGCGCGCTAAGACTTTATCTAGATGTGTTAAGCATGCATCAAAGGTACTTCCATATACGGTAAAATTATCCATGAACACTTCTATGCATATACCAATCATATCAGAGAAAATGCTCATGACAAGGCGTTGGAACGTACCTGGCGCGTTGCACAGCCTAAAAGACATGCGCCGAAACGCAAACGTACCGAACGGGCATGTGAATGTGGTCTTCTCTTGATCTTCCGCAGCTATAGGTATCTGGTTGTACCCTGAATATCCGTCCAAGAAACAAAAATAAGGTTTACCTGCTAAGCGATCCAGCATCTGGTCCATGAAGGGTAGCGGGAACTGGTCCTTGCGCGTTACTGCGTTAAGCTTCCTGTAGTCGATGCACATGCGCCAGCCAATTTGTATGCGCTTGGGAACTAGCTCCCCCTGTGCATTTTCTTCCACTGTGATTCCTCCTTTCTTTGGCACAACATGCACCGGACTGACCCATTTGCTGTCCAAGATTGGGTAAATGACCCCTGCGCCAAGCAATTTCAGGACTTCCTTTTGCACTACCTCCATCATGTTTGGATTCAACCTGCGCTGAGCCTCCCTGGATGGTTTGGCACCATCTTCCAGTAGAATCCTATGCATGCATACGTCTGGGCTCACTCCGCGCAGATCTGCAAGTGTCCATCCTATGGCGCGCTGGTTCTTGCGCAGTACCTGCTGTAGACGCACTTCCTGTTCTTCTTCTAATCCTTTCTTGATGATCACTGGCAGGGTGTCCTCACTTCCCAAGAAAATGTATTTGAGGTGCTCTGGGAGTTGCTTCAGTTCGATCTGGGGTGCCTGTTCAATAGAGGGCAAGATTTTGTTAGCAGTGCAAATATGAACTATATCACGTACCTGTGTGGGTGCTGGTTCCGCACTGCTCAGCTCTTCCTCTTGCTCCTCCAGCTCTGCCTGTGTCAGTAGCTCTGGTCCTACGGTTGCGCTGGCCCATTGCGCTTCTGTGACTAAATCGTCAATGCTGTCCATTGCGTGCACTGTAGCGTCCTCATGCGGATGCTGCATCCCCTTGAATATGTTGAAATGGATTTCTTCGCCATCTACCTCCATGGAGAGCGTGCCCCTCCACGCGTCTATCTTTGTGCGCTCGGTCATCAGAAACGGTCTGCCTAGGAGGATCTGCGCACCGCTGGCGCTTGATTCACCCTCCATTTCGAGCACATAAAAATCCGCTGGGAACACCAGCTCTCATACTCGAACTAGGACATCTTCTATCATGCCTGCAGGTTGTTTGCACGATCTATCTGCTAGCTGAATGGTGAGACCTGCAGGCTTTAGTGGTCCAAGGCGCAATGTTGTAAATAGAGAATAAGGTAGTAAATTGATGGATGCGCCTAAATCGATCATGCAATTACTCACTGTGGTCTTACCTAGCGTGCATGGAATAGTAAATGTACCTGGATCTCGGCACTTAGGTGGTACCTTTTGTTGCACGATTGCTGAGGCTTGCGCATTTAGCATTACCTGTGCGCATTCGCCCTTCCTCCTTTTGTTTCTGCACAGCTCTTTTAAAAACTTTGCATACCTGGGAATCTGCCGAATAGCTTCAATGAGGGGAATATTGATTTCCACCTTGCTGAACAACTCATAAAGCTCCTTGTCCAGCGCTTCCTTTCTAGCCAATGGTGCCTGCACAGGGAAAGGTGCAGGTATGTTAGTACGATTTTTGTCCTTGTTTCTGGACTGAGACGCCCTGCTGGTTCGTGGCTGG
Organism: Umbilicus rupestris; assembly: GCA_963678935.1. NCBI lineage: Eukaryota > Viridiplantae > Streptophyta > Magnoliopsida > Saxifragales > Crassulaceae > Umbilicus > Umbilicus rupestris. The sequence continues at coordinate 5,289,547 of OY787627.1, forward strand.
CGCTTCTGGTTGCGCATCTTTCTCTGGTTGCGCATTCTGATCTGCTGGATCCGGGACTTGCGCAACTGGTTGCGCAGGCGCCTGCGCGGTCTGCTCTGTTCCTACTGTGCGCCCAGTCCTCAGTGTCACTGCATTGACTCCTCCTTTAGGGTTCTGAATCACTTGCGAAGGCAGGTTGCCATCGCTCTTTTTTAGCTCATATACTGTGGTTGCGATCTGTGATAACTACTTTTCGATGGACTCGAACCTTTTGTCATATTTCTCGTCATTTTTGCTCACTGTGTCTGCTAGCTGCCCCACGATATCTTCTAGGGATCGCCTCGGTTGCTGGTTGTTATGCGCTGGTGCGTCATTGCGGCGATGCGGTGGATTATAGGGCGCAGCTGGTTGCGTCTGCTGTGGCGCGCGCTGATCAGTGGACTGCCTCTGGAAATTGTTCTCTTCCCTCCATCTGAATCCATTTGCGGCAAGCCCAAAGCGCGGCTGATTCTGCCTCGGTTGTCCCATCCTCCAAGAGCGTTGACATCTCCAGATTCTTCAAAAAGTGTTGGGCATTCATCTGTCTTGTGCTCGGTGGACCTGCAGAATTCACATACCTTTGGCGCAACTGGTTGTGCGCTCTGCGCACTCATCAATTTCTGCAGCATGGCCTTCATTTCCTTGATCTCAGCGCTTGTTTCGACCTGATGCACAGAGCGAGCATGACTATTTTCAAGCGTTAGTTGATGTCTTACCTGCCCAGCAGAGTCTTCTATCAACTGCCACGCATCCTCTGGGTACATGTTGCAAATGTCCCCTCCTGCGCATGCATTCAGTAGGCGCAGCTCCATGGGCAGCAGTCCATTCAGAAAGTTCTCTATTAGCACGTTCTGGGGCAGGCCGTGATTGTAACAGTTGGCCTCCAGCTCCCTGAAACGCTCGTAATATTCTGACAGAGACTCCCCTGCGCTCTGCCTTGGCGCGGCCAGTTCCCTTCTGAGCAGCGCAATCTTTGCTGCTGAATAGAATTTATCTAGGAATTTCTTCTGCAGCTGCTCCCATGTGTGAATGGATCATGCGGGTAAATTCATCAACCAATGTCTGGCTGTATCACACAATGAAAATGGGAATGCCTTCATTTTCAGTGCCTCATCACTCTCCCCTTCGGTTTTCATGTTCTCGCAGATGACTAGGAACTCTCGCACATGCTTGACTGGATTTTCGTTGTTCATCCCGTGGAACTTGGGCATGTGATGGATGAGCGAGCTCCTTAGCTCAAAATGTCCGTCTGGCGGAAGCACGATGCACCAAGGCTGGTTGACAGTGATCGGGGCTGACATCTCGCGCACTGTTCTGCGTCGCACGGCTTGTTGCACGGGTGGCGCATTATACACTTCAGCAGCCCTCCTTGCCTCAACCTCGCGCTGCACTTCCTCTCTGAACAGGGCTGCGCGGTTGTGTGCTCTTGCTTCCTCTGGGGTTCTGTCCCCCAAGTTATCTCCTACGACACTGTTATCCTCCATGATCTGTTCTATATCTCAAAGAAAACGGAATTAAAAGATAACTAAGCTGTTGCGTCTGTCAGAGCGCAACTAGAATCTGCGCAGCGCAACTGTTTCAAGGTTGCGCAGGCTGATGTGATTGCGCGCTGTCAGAAATAACAATGAGAAAACAAACTGAAATAACTAGTTACTAAAAAGAAAAAATGTAAACCAACTAAAACTTAGCTGTGTTGCTCCCCGGCAATGGCGCCAAAATTTGATCGCGCGTCGTTGTGCGCGTCAAATATAATCCTTCCTCTTCCATTCAGTACAGCGGTTAAGTAAGGGTCGATCTCCACAGGGAGCAAATAGTAAGTCTTTAGCTAGCAACCTACACTTACGAAAATGGGGGGGTGTGTGAGTGATTGAAATGCGCGATGCGCAAATGAACAGTAACTAGTGTAGCGCAGGAAATTTGCACTAGACGTGCGCAGGCAGTAGAGATTAGATACTATGACTATGAGAAGTATTGGGCAGACAATCCTCTATGAGTGCATTCCTTATCACTGACTCTAATATGTCTGTAGCTTAATTTCACTTGGGTTAGTGTCCGGTCAAGGCTTCCTAACACGTGCGCATGTTCCGTTCAAAGTTCATATGCTATTAATCCTTAGAACATAGACTAAAACAGCTGCGAATCCTGTCACAGTAGCAACTGCTTACCCTAGCTCGTTACTCCTAGTTGTCGCCGTAAAGCTATCAACTAGTTTAACATATGACAAGCAAGCAACACAAGTAAGATTGCGGTTCAAGGCTTCCCCTACTCATGCAACTGGCTGTCTCCGTATGCACAGGATTAATACAAGTAAGTAAACTATGCATTAAGCTCAAGTCTCAAAGAAAGTACATCATAGATTCATGCCCAACCAACACTAAGAGTTTAGCTAGACATGCTAGTGATAAACATCATAGAATAGTAAATAATGACTAATGTGTCTGAGAAAACAGTAGCAAACAGTGCGTGCAGCTTGTCTTCTCGGCTGGCGCAAATCCTCTCAACAAGTGCGTGTGTTTTCCCGTTTTGCCGCTCTCTCGTGAGGCTCTGATGATGATATGATGCCTTCAAGCCCTAGACCTTCTCCCCTTTATATACTGCTCGAGAGGTCCACACTTGGCAACTTCCAAATCTGGTCATGTCAAGTTTAGGCAGTACTGGACTCTGCGCCTGGCGCACGGCATCGGCTAGCGCACCTCTGCTGACTCTTGCCAACTTCTCTCCTGCTTGTGCTGCTAGCTCCGCAGGCGGATCTTTCACTCCTAGAACGCTGCCTGTTAGCTGACAGCGCGTCGTCGTGGGCCTCAAATTAGAATTTGTAACTCCTGTAACACACTAGCAAGCGGTAAGCAGGGTCGAACCCAAAGAGAGCAAATGAGTCGGAGTTCAATGAGAGTCACAGAAAAAGGAACGCAACTGAGGAAATCAATTCAAAGAAAATCAGTTCGGGGAATACAATGCAACTAGTTATCACCGATCGAATACATGAGTAAGCTAGTGAATTCTGCCTTAGTCCAACATTCCCGCTAAAGATATGTCGACAATCAAATTCTACCTATTCTTAACCGCTAGGCCTTCGAACAAGTTCAATAGTTACTCGACTAATACTACAAATTGGTTCTACCGCTAGGTTTTCCCCAACAATGCAATCAAGTCAAGTGTAACGCAATTGATATCAATCTAGCTCACCGCTAAGCTGCACTAAATTGTCAATCAAAGCATTCGATTTCATTCATACAAGGGCAGCAATCCATAGCTCAAATCATGTACTCATTGACCTCGAACCATTGTTGCACTACAATATTGATTTAGCTACTCATAATATCCATGAATACAATAGAAACTAGGTTCATCACACTACAATACACAAACTGAGCTCAAAACAAGTCCGGCCGTGAACAGTGTTCCGGCGTGAATAGTAACGGTGAATAGCGAAATGTGAACAGTAAAATGTGAATAGTAACCTGCCGTGAATAGTAAACTCCGGCGACTTTTCCAGCAGCTTCGCTCCAGCTCCTCCACTGCCGTGAACAGTGCCGTCCCGTGAATAGTGCTGTCCAGAAATGTCCACTTCAAGAGAGATAAAACTTTTCCTAATTTGTCCATGTCTTAGGTTTAGGGTTTTTTGGGTTGAACCATCTTGATTGAACCACATTGAACCAGTAATTGAACCAGCAGAGTTGACTTTGACCGCTGTTGACTTCTTGATCTTGGATGAATGTTTCGAATTTGCGATAAATTCCAATGCGATCTTGAACATTCCTGCGATACGAAAACACTACAAAAGAGTAATCGATTCACGCAAAATGTAATAAAACTATGGTAATAAATAACTCAATGGAGCGTATAAATACGCTCCATCAAACTACCCCACACTTATTCTTGTTCGTCCCCGAACAACAACAAGACACGCAAGCACTCAAATCATTCCTATCATGCCATGATATAAACATTGAAATTACTCGAGAAGTCATCCCTAATCAGTCAATCAATACGTGCTCACAATCATTCTCAAATAATGTTCAACAAGAGCTAGAATGATACATGTTACCTTTAAGCTTGAGATGGGATTTAATGGATGACTAGGAGTTAGTCCTTTTAGACTCCTAACTCCACTCTTTGGTTCAACTTCATAGCCACGCGCATACAACTGAATTTGCTTTCTTTGGCACGTGATAAATCCGAGTTATGAGAGGATCAACCTTTTCTTCTTTTCTTGTAGGACATATTACTTGCTTTTGGACTTTGCTCTTTTTCGATTGCTTTTCTTTCACTTCTTGTAAATCTGATCTTTTTCTCTTTTCGAGCTTCTAATGTGAAATGTTTGCTTCTTGTCCTCTTTGAGCTTTGCTCTCCAATTTGAACCGTTCCAATCATAGCCTTCGAATGGCAGCATAAGGAACGCATCCCGCTCTTTCTCATCCTTGCCCTTTCAGCGCGAGGCAAGATAGGGGTTACCCACCCATTCCCGGTTACTCGGACTAGAGATAGGACGGTTTGTTTTCCCGTCCCACCACTGCATAACACTGCAATGATGGAGTCAATATCACCCCTCATAACTCGAAGCACCAACCTCCACAAATACAGTGCGCTACGCGACTAATCCTTTGAACCTCCAAATGAATGTTAAGTCCCTCTAGGACATTTCTATCAACTCCACATCCTGAAATATCTCAGCTCAAAAGAACATATAACATTAAAGCGCAAGCATCACAATATTTTGGAATTCATGGAAAGCATACATATCAAAACTTCAAAGAGAGGGCATCATCTCATAAAATCAGCATTTATATCACAGCACAATGTATCATCTCATTAATCCAGCAGCAACTCAGTAGCATAATCCTCATAAACATGGCAGCAAATGCTCACAAACTCAGCAACTCATAATAAAAAAAAACTAACGTGCTCTACTACTAACTAATGCAAGCTAACAAAGGCACACAAGATGAACGTAGCGCGCATACTAACTTCCCACCCCACACTTGAATCAAACCGTGTCCTCATGGTATAAGCTAGGGAAGGAAAGGAAGCTCATGCAAGATACACACAAGAATTAAACAACTAACATGGCTAAAAAAAAAAAAAAGTCAGAGAAAATTGCGCCCCAAGAAGACATTAGCCCACGCGCCCCAAGAAGACATTAAGTTGCTAAAGTGTGAAGCCGGCGCGCGGAATAATGTTGCCTGGAGGAGCGTGAATCACTGAGATGGAAAACACCAAAAATTGCTATTCAAACACTCTAAGACTCTAATGACTTCTAACATGCATGACTCTTTTAAACACTAAATAGACTCACACTAAAACTCTAAAATTAAGCACCGGGTTGCCTCCCGCAAGCGCCTTTGTTTAACGTCTTGGGCTCGACGATACCTCCCATTTCAAGCACATGCCGGTTCGGCCAATTGAAACTCCTCATCAGCTGGGATTTCTTCCCCATGGTAGTGTTTGACGCGCTGCCCATTCACCACAAACCTCTCGCCGGTACTTGGCTTCTCAAGCTCAAGAGCTCCATGATTGAAAACTTTGACAATAGTGTATGGACCTGTCCAACGAGAACGCAACTTGCCAGGCATAAGTTTAAGTCTAGATGAAAACAATAGTACCTTCTGCCCAATGTCGAATGTGCGTCTCAGAATAAACTTGTCATGGTAGAGCTTGGTGCGTGCTTTATAATCCGATTGGCACTCATAAGCCTCCAAACGCAGCTCCTCCAGCTCATTCAGTTGTAGCCTTCTCTCACTACCTGCACTAGCCAAATCAAAATTGCATGATTTAATCGCCCAATAGGCCTTGTGCTCTACCTCAACCGGCAAGTGGCAAGCCTTGCCATAGACGAGTCTGAAAGGAGAAGTCCCAATAGGTGTTTTGTAGGCTGTCATGTACGCCCACAATGCCTCATCTAATCGCGTGGACCAATCCTTCCTTGAAGGCTTAACCATTTTTTCTAGAATGGACTTAATCTCCCGATTTGATATCTCAGCTTGACCATTCGTCTGTGGGTGGTAGGCTGTGGAAACTCTATGATGCACTCCAAAATGTCTAAAGGCAGCCGCAACCCATTTGTTGCAAAAGTGTGAGCCTTGATCACTTATCACCGCTTTTGGGACTCCATATCTGCAAAATATGTTAGTGCGCAAGAAATCCACAACAGTTTTCCCATCATCAACTCTAGTGGCCTTAGCCTCTACCCACTTGGAAACATAATCAACCGCAACCAATATATATAGGCAACCAAAAGAAGAAGGGAAAGGTCCCATAAAATCTATGCCCCAAATGTCAAACACCTCATCAACAACTATTGGAGTTTGGGGCATTTGATTCCTAGCTGAAATGTTCCCTACTCTTTGGCACCTATCACAATTCTTACAATGGTTATGCGCATCTCTAAATAAATGGGGCCAAAAGAATCCACTATCAAGCAATTTCCTAGCAGTTCTCTTAGGACCAAAATGTGCACCGCAAGCATGTTCATGGCAAAAAGAAAGAACAGATGGGATCTCAACATCGGGCACACAACGTCTAACAATTTGATCAGCCCCTATCTTCCACAAACAAGGGTCATCCCAAATGTAATACTTAGAATCATGCTTGAGTTTTGATCTTTGAGCTCTACTGAAGGATGGAGGGAATTTACCTGCCACCAGGTAGTTAACAATGTTAGCATACCATGGTGCTTTGTCACTGATAGCGAATAAGTGCTCATCGGGAAATGTCTCAACTATAGGCAGCGCCTCTTCTTCTCGCACCAATCTGCTCAAATGGTCAGCCACTGTGTTTTCAATCCCCTTCTTGTCCTTGATCTCTACATCAAACTCTTGAAGAAGAAGGATCCATCTAATCAGCCGCGGTTTGCATTCTTTCTTTGTCATTAAGTACCGAATGGCTGCATGATCAGAAAACACAATAACTTTAGAGCCAAGTATATAAGAGCGAAATTTTTCAAGTGCAAAGACAACTGCTAAAAACTCCTTTTCAGTGGTGGAATAATTTCTCTGAGCGACGTCTAAAGTCCTAGACGCATAATGGATGACCACTGGTTTCTTCTCACTCCGTTGTCCAAGCACCGCACCCACAGCATAATCGCTGGCATCGCACATGATCTCAAAAGGCTGTGTCCAGTCTGGAGCTTGCAGAATTGGGGCGCTGGTCAAAGCTGCCTTGAGCTCTTCAAAAGCTGTCTTGCAATGATCATCAAACTCGAATGGGACATCTTTTTGCAGCAGCCGCGACAATGGTAGGGCAATCTTTGAAAAGTCTTTAACGAACCTGCGATAGAAACCTGCATGTCCTAGGAAAGACTTGATAGCACGCGGGTCAGTAGGAAAAGGCAATCCACCAATGATATCAATTTTTGCTCTATCTACTTGAATGCCCTTCAAAGAAACAATATGTCCTAGAACAATGCCATGTGTGACCATGAAATGACATTTCTCATAGTTAAGCACCAAGTTCATATCAATGCAACGTGTGAGCACCCTATCTAAATTGTGCAAGCATTCATCAAAAGTATTTCCATAAACAGTAAAATCATCCATAAATACTTCAACACAATCAGTCAATAAATCTGAAAATATGCTCATAACTACACGCTGGAAGGTACCTGGTGCGTTACACAATCCGAAGGACATGCGTCTGAATGCAAATGTACCGAAGGGGCAGGTGAATGTCGTCTTTTCTTGATCCTCAGCCGCAATGGGAATCTGGTTATAACCTGAAAATCCATCAAGAAAACAAAAGGATGGTTTACCTGCAAGTCTATCCAACATTTGGTCGATGAATGGAAGGGGAAAATGGTCCTTGCGTGTGGCTGCATTAAGTTGTCTATAATCAATGCACATCCGCCAGCCATTCTGCACTCTCTTGGGCACCAGCTCTCACTTGTCGTTCATCTCTACCGTCATCCCGGTTTTCTTGGGCACTACATGCACCGGGCTTACCCATTGACTGTCCGAAATTGGGTAGATGATACCTGCATCAAGGAGCTTTTGCACTTCTTTTTGGACAACCTCCATCATGATCGGATTCAAACGCCTTTGAGGTTGTCTCACTACCTTCGCTCCCTCCTCTAGCAGGATTCGATGCATGCAAATTGCTGGGTTGATTCCTCGAATGTCAGCCAAAGTCCAACCTATGGCTGTTTTGCGCTCCTTTAGCACGCGCGCCAATTTGATCTCTTGATCGCTTTCTAGCCCACTCTTAATGATGACTGGCAGCGTCTCACCATCTCCTAGAAAAATATACTTCAAGTGCTCCGGTAGAGGTTTCAATTGAATCTCAGGGGCCTGCACAATAGATGGGACAAGTTTTGTTTCGCTGCACAATTTAATCGCATTAACCTCATACCTGGCAGCATCATGGGTGCACTGCCCATCACCAATTTCTTCAATGTTCAGCTCTGATATATCCTCTCCATATCTCATCAATGCTGCATCCTCAATAGTATCCAAGGCATGTGTTCCTGCAAGGTCAGGTGGGAATCGCATAGAGTGATAAATATTGAATTTGATTACTTCCCCATCTACCTCCATAGAAAGATCACCCGTATGTGTATCAATCTTTGTTCGTGCAGTCACCATAAAGGGTCTCCCTAGTAAGACTTGAGAGGCATCTACCCCACCTTCCATCTTCATCACATAGAAATCTGCAAGAAATACAAGGTTGCCTACATGCACTAACACATCGACTACTATACCTTCAGGCTTGGTACATGATCTGTCAGCCAACTGAATAATCAAGTCAGTGTGTCTAAGAGGGCCAATTTGGAACACTTGGTACAATGAATAAGGTAACACATTGATAGAAGCACCCAAATCAAGCATGCAATTATCCACCTGAACCTTATTGATAATACAAGATATTGTAAAGGTACCTGGGTCCTTGCACTTTTGTGCAACCTTGCCTTGAAGGATGGCTGAGATGTTTGGCTTGAAGCTTACTTGCTCTGGTCTGATTCCTCCTCTACGAGTGGTGCACAAATCTTTCAGAAACTTCGCATACTTTGGAATTTGCTTGATTGCGTCGAGGAGGGGGATTGTGATCTCCACCTTGCTGAAAAGCGCTAGAAGCTCTTGATCCATTGTTGGGCTCCTCTTAAACTTTGAAATCTGCATAGGAAATGGAAGTGGAGGGTCAGTTTGGCGGAATTCAGAATTTGAGGCAGAAGGTCGCGCTCCAGATGAAGACATTATTCGCGCTCCAGATGAAGACATTAAGGGTCTGCGCGCCGAGCTAATGTTCTCCTGGGGCGCGCTACTCTCTGTTTCGGTTTCCCGTCTCGCTTCTTCTGCAATTTTCTTGTCGCTTCTCAAGGTAATCGCATTGACACTTCCTCTTGGGTTGGGTATTGTTTGTGAGGGAAGCTTTCCTTTGTCCTTGTCATTCTTCAATTTGGAAACGGTAGCCGCCAATTGGGACATTTGCTTTGTCAACTCGGCTAGGGTGCTGTCGGTCTTGGCTTGATTATTCTGCATAGTCATCGCCATCTCCTTTATGACTTCTTCTACTGATTTCCCTTGATTTGCACTGCTCGGGCCAGCTTGGTTGTAGTTGCGCCTTTGTTGTTGCCCATAAGAATTCCCATTTCCACTTCCATTGTATCTCTCTTGTTGGTGAAATGGTGGGCGGTAAGCTTGTCCTTGTCCTTGGCCTTGGTTCTGATTCTGATTTTGTCCTTGATTGAATCCTCCTTCGTTTCTCCAACTGAAACCGTTGGCTGCTAATCCAAATTGCCTTGGTGCTTGCCTATTGTTGAATTGCTGGAATCCTCCCATAGCATTGACATCAGCGGCCTCTTCCTCATGTAGGCTAGGGCATTCATCTGTCTTGTGGCTCGCAGCGCCACAAAGTCCACAAGCTTTAACTTCACTGACTTGGCCAACCATAAGCTTCTGCACCATTTGCTTAAGCTCCTTGATTTCAGTTGCCATTTGATTTGAACTGGAATCCATTTGGGAGACATTCCTTGCTCGGCTTGTATCATCTCTTCTACCGATATCATCTCTAAATCTGGCACTCTTGGCATTCTCATTGATAAGCTCTCGCACCTCAGCAGGTGTTAGATTCAAAACCGTGCCCCCGGCTGCTGCATCCAAGAGCATCCTCTCCAATGGTCTTAATCCATCCAGTAAGTACTCCACAAGCATTTCTTCTCTCATACTCAAATTACAACAGCTTTGTTCTAAGGCATTGAATCTCCCCAAATAATCATACATTGACTCACTTGGGCCTTGTTTAATGTTGGAAAGCTCTCTTCTTACTTGGGCAGCTCTAGCAGGAGGATAATATTTATCGAGAAACTTCCTTTGCATTTGCATCTTCTTACTTGGGCAGTTCTAAGGCTGAAGGTAAAGATAAAAACCAAGTTTTTGCAAGGTCAGTTAAACTGAAGGGAAACACTTTTAACTTAAACCTCTCTTCCGGAGCAGCATATGGTTTGAGAGTCCGACATATCCCGTTGAATTCTTGTAGAAGCCTAAATGCTACTTCTCCTGGCAGCCCTCCAAACTTTGGGAGATGATGGACCACTGCTGTCTTCACTTCAAAGTCATCCTCATCTTGATCAGTGTTAATACACCATGGTTCATTGTTGAATGTTGGGGCTGAAAGCTCCCTAAGTGTAGGTGGTCTCATCCTTCCACGTGCATATTGTTGAGGATGAGGTTGAGGTGGATAATGTTGCTGTTGTTGAGGAGGAGCTGCATATTGTTGTTGAGGAGGGGGTGGATATGCATAATCATCTTGGTCTTCCCTCCTCTCTTCTCTATTGTAACGAGCTGCCCTTTGCCTTTGATTAAAGACTCTCTCCGGCTCATCATAAAAAGGGGGAGCAATTGGATTGTTGTTGTTGTTTTGATCAGGTTCATGATCACCATGGACACTTCCTGCATGAGACATACTAGAAAGCCAAGTAAAATGCAAAGGTAGACTACCAAACAACTCAAAAGCACAAAATGCAGAATTTAAATAACTAAACAATTCAAAAAGAAAATGTAAACGAACTCGGATGGCTAAAAAAGCACACAGCTCACGTTAGGGAGGGTGAGTCCTGATCGGGTGCCCGTTCCGCTCAAAGAAAGGTGTCCTGATCTTCAATCAGACTCCGGTGACACTATTCATACCCTTCCCGGCAGCACTATTCACCGCTGGCTAAAACTCTTTCTTTTTCTCTTCCAATCTGCACAAAAAGCAAGCTAAACACAGTAAAACAATAAAAACAAGAAAAACAAAGTTTAGAACTCTAGACTGAATGTTGCCCTCCCCGGCAACGGCGCCAAAATTTGACAGCGCGTCGTCGTGCGCCTCAAATTAGAATTTGTAACTCCTGTAACACACTAGCAAGCGGTAAGCAGGGTCGAACCCAAAGAGAGCAAATGAGTCGGAGTTCAATGAGAGTCATAGAAAAAGGAACGCAACTGAGGAAATCAATTCAAAGAAAATCAGTTCGGGGAATACAATGCAACTAGTTATCACCGATCGAATACATGAGTAAGCTAGTGAATTCTGCCTTAGTCCAACATTCCCGCTAAAGATATGTCGACAATCAAATTCTACCTATTCTTAACCGCTAGGCCTTCGAACAAGTTCAATAGTTACTCGACTAATACTACAAATTGGTTCTACCGCTAGGTTTTCCCCAACAATGCAATCAAGTCAAGTGTAACGCAATTGATATCAATCTAGCTCACCGCTAAGCTGCACTAAATTGTCAATCAAAGCATTCGATTTCATTCATACAAGGGCAGCAATCCATAGCTCAAATCATGTACTCATTGACCTCAAACCATTGTTGCACTATAAATCCCCAAACTGAAATATTGATTTAGCTACTCATAATATCCATGAATACAATAGAAACTAGGTTCATCACACTACAATACACAAACTGAGCTCAAAACAAGTCCGGCCGTGAACAGTGTTCCGGCGTGAATAGTACGGTGAATAGTAAAATGTGAACAGTAAAATGTGAATAGTAACCTGCCGTGAATAGTAAACTCCGGCGACTTTTCCAGCAGCTTCGCTCCAGCTCCTCCACTGCCGTGAACAGTGCCGTCCCGTGAATAGTGCTGTCCAGAAATGTCCACTTCAAGAGAGATAAAACTTTTCCTAATTTGTCCATGTCTTAGGTTTAGGGTTTTTTGGGTTGAACCATCTTGATTGAACCACATTGAACCAGTAATTGAACCAGCAGAGTTGACTTTGACTGCCGTTGACTTCTTGATCTTGGATGAATGTTTCGAATTTGCGATAAATTCCAATGCGATCTTGAACATTCCTGCGATACGAAAACACTACAAAAGAGTAATCGATTCACGCAAAATGTAATAAAACTATAGGAATAAATAACTCAATGGAGCGTATAAATACGCTCCATCATTAGCGCGTATCCGACTCAAGGACTCGTTTTGCCCTGTAATACAAAAACACTAGAAACGAGTAATCTTGCTCATAAAATATTGCAAACAAGCATAGGGTTATGATCTAAATAATGCGTACAAATAGCCTCTATCAACGAGTCTGCACGCTCCTTGTGGGATCGACCCTTACTTAGCCGCTATACTAAGTGGAGAAGAAAGGATTAATTTGACTCGTACAACGACGCGCGATCAGTGACCAATGGGCATTGATCAAGAGGGAGCATTATTTTCAGTTCGAAGAACTCAGTGAGAGTCTGACTGCTTGGCAGAGGGTGCTAGAGAAGTCGCCGACAAAAGTTACAACAATTCTACTATAGAGAATGCTATAGCATATCGTCTGCTACATATTGTAATAGGATAGGCTAGGTATGTAGCTATTATTTACTAGAAGTGTGTAGGTAGCACAAAGCGAGTCTGTGTGATCAGGCTGCGAGCTAATCTGTGTGATCAGATTGACCCAAGGTTTGACTAGGTTATAAGTAGTGGTTGAAATTAGCGTGGGTTGAGTTTCTAGAATCCATTGTACTATAACCATGACTAGTGATACCTTAAGGACCTGGAGTTGTCCACCCCAAACGTTGGCAGTTGCCGAACCGGGTGATTAGATTGTTTGATGTCTTTCAGGTTCGGCCAGAGAAACAAATTCTGCAAAGTGATACATAGAGTGCTACAGCAACCGCGGTAACTCGTCACCAGCAGCCCGCAACAAATTTCAATTGGTATCAGAGCAAATCACTCAACATAAGAGTGTAATCCGAGAGTGCGTTGCTGACATCTACAGCCACCATGAAAGTAGGACAGACCACCAGCTTACCTCTGCTGCTCGAGAGAGGAAATTATGGCCACTGGAAAGCTCGAATGAAGGCTTTCCTATTGATGAAAAGGTATGGAGGGCAGTCATATCAGAGTGGTCTCACCCACTGAATATCAACAGCACAGGAGTTTCCTGGAAGAAATCCAAAGACACATGGACTACTGAAGAGGAAGTTGTAGCATCCGGCAACTCCAAAACTTTAAAAGCTATATTTGTTGTTGTTGATGCTAACAATTTCAGGGTGATATCAAATTGTGATGTCGCCAAACAAGCTTGAGAGATTCTTGAAACAGCTCATGAGGGAACAAACAAAGTTTGAAAGATGTTCACCTAAAGATATGAAAGCCTGAAGATGCTGGAAGAAGAGACCATCTCAGCGTTCAATGCAAGATTATGCAATATATAAAATGAGGACTATTCTCTTGAAGATCCAATTCAGGAGGAGAAGTTGGTAAGGATAGTTCTCAAATCTCTCACATCAAAGTTTGATATGAAGGTCACAGCCATAAAAAAAGCTTAAGATGTCAAGAATATGAGGCTGGAGGCACTTATTGGCTCGCTTAGAAAGTTTGAGATGAAAGTTACAAAAGATGCCACACCACTCTCTGGGAAAAACCTTGGGCTGAAAGCAGAGACAAAGGCGAAGGAGACTGTCCCAGATGATGTAGGGCAACAACTGTCCTGCTGGTCATAAACTTTGGCAAGTTCATGAAGAGAATGGACACGAAACCTTCATATGCAGGTCAGTCATCTAGGGGGAGAAACAGAAGAGGAAAAATAAACATAAAGGGATCCAAATGTTGGGAGTGGAAAGGATATGGCCATAGACAGACTGAATGCCCAAGTTACCAGAAGAAAACCAACAAGTCCGTAACTGCCAACTATAGTCATGAAGACAGTAAGGGTGATACAGATTACAAAGGGAATTTAACGTTTGACTATTGTACTTCATTATGAGAACTCAGATTCAATAAATTCAGATATTGCTTATGGGATTGTTGAATCTGATAGCAGTGATGACGAAGACTTCTCAAAAGACTCAATTGCAAGACAATTCAAACTAATACAAGAGAAATGCCTCCAAGTTATTGAAGCCAACAAAGAGCTGCAGTCAAAGATATCCGGATTGGAAGGTGAATGAGACAAGCTTCAGAATATCATTATCTCACTAACCAAGAGACATCAATCAAACGATGCTGAGATAATGGGAAAGGACTGTCAATAGAGAGCTGCATCAGAGACAACCAACAGAGAGTCATCCATTCTAGATGAAATTTGGCCTACCAAAGGTATGGAGGTGGGACTGAAGGGCTTAGATACACAGGTGAAGCAAGCAATTGTGTGACTACATTTGTCAAAGGGTTCCGAAGAAACTGAAAGAGCTGCAAGTATCCAGAGGAACCCACTCACAGTTGTTCAACGTGTTTAGAAAAAGGTGCCAAAGAAAAAGAACAAGAGAATGTTGCAGCAACCCCTTGATCAATCTCCTGCTCAAAAACCCAGAACAAAGAAGGGGAGATGCTACTTCTGTGATTAAGAAAGAGACATTGTTCAATCCTGACCAAGTCTTGGAAGCCTTGAAGAGCTGCAAATGTCAGTCAATTCAGAACAAACACAAGGAATCCACCGTCCACCTATGAATACTACAGCATGCAGATGCCAGTACCTGAGGGATATCGTTTCTCTGTGCAGGAAACCTTCAAAAGTATTTGGAGGACCACTAATCCGAGAGGAGGCTGAAATTTGCATCGTCTCTGAGTTACTGGTTATGTACAAGCAATTGCTATAGCAACCTCTTGTACAATCGGATCTTGTGAAGCAAGGTAAGCAAGGTAAACACAACGAACAATGATTTGTTCACCCAGTTCGGCCAATCTGCCTACGTCGGGGAGGACAACACTCCAGTTCTCAATCCACTAGTCTCCAAGGTACTTCGTACAACACAGACTCGACTCCGCGACAATCTATGCTACCCGACCTCAACAAGTAGTTCACACAAAATCAGAACACCATCTGATTTGTGTCTCACACACCTACACACTCGAATTAATTCAGAATAGCTTCTCCTCTGATCTTACAGACTTAGCCTATTCTAATTAACACAATGTCTCAGTAGGTTTGCTATAACACACGCTTGTGCAGGTTATGTCCATGTAGCTCCAAAGCCTTCCGCCGAGCCGCTCGAACTTTATGAAGATCCTCACTCCGGGAAGCACCCCCTCACTCAGTGACCGCCTACCATGATCAGTCAACAAGCACGTCCTGCTCTGAATTGGCCTTCTCCGATCAAGCACTGACCAGTCTCTACAAGTCTTCGATCAGCCTTTGCTTCAACCACTCTGCTTCGCGCTCAAGCTCTGCTCACGGTGGTGATCCAATTCTCTACAGACTCTCTGATCTCTCTCTGCAATCTCAGGTCCTAAGATTCTCTCTTGGATCAGATTCATTCTTTGCTGCTCTGCTCAGCCTCCTTTAAATAGGAACTCCGTGCTCCCTCAACATCAACTTTAGGAAGTTTCTAAAAGATCTCAACAAGATCCTATCTCCTACAAAGTAGGAGATTTGATTTCCTAATCAAATCTTCAAGCTGTGGCACGGAAACTACACTATGGATATTCTGAGAATACTTGGAAGCCTCCCTTTGCACAGCTACTTCAAATCTGGACAGATTTCTCTTTGTGCCTAAACTGTTGCTCTGCTGCTCCAACACCTACTGTAGCAACTGCTTATTCACTGAGCTTGTACACTCATGCAGGTTTCGTCAATTGAATGCCATTTTCGTTATCAGATGCACAGAAGGAAAAGAAATTTGAACGTCTCATCCACAACCGGAAAAAGAAGCAAAGCATCAGAAAAATGTAAGTGTCAAAAGCATTGGGTACATGTATCAAAGAACACAGCTATGGATGAACAGCCGCCCGATATCACTATGGCAGCACAAGACAAGGGCCAGGGTTATGCTCCAAAGTCGACTATGGATACAGGAGAGGCAACTAAACAGAGTGCTACAGCTCTGCCTAGTAACTTGAGGCTGTAGCTTGTTAAATTATTGTTGGTTCCAAAAGTGGGTCATACACAGAGAAGTCCACACGTGTCCAAAGTTTTCAAAGAAAAGAAAAAAAGAAAGAAGGGGAAAGTTTCAAGTTAACAGATTTGACATAGGACTTGTAATTTCTCCGACAACGTCAACCTCCAAAAAATCTCATCTTCGATTAATCTCGACAATGGTTAGAAAAAGGGGAGCCAAGTTACACAGTCGCAAGGAATGGTCCAGAAAGTGGAAGGGCAGTGAGGTTCCCCTGAGCCAACCTCCTGCAACAAAAATTCCAAAAAAGAGCTCCTCCCTTCAAATCAGAGAACCAGAGGAGGTCCAGTGCCTGACCTGGAACCCACCAGCCGGTCAGTCGGAGGCAGGACCTTCAGTATCAAAAAGTGCAGTCGACATAAATGAGTATTTGTCTGCAAAATTTGATGATGAGCTCTTGTCCACTAGCAAGAGCAACAGCCCATCTGCTCAAGGGATTGCTGAAGCATCCGGTGTTGCACATACCCCTACTGATTCTGACATAGAAGAAACCTCCCCCGTGACCAGATCAAAGAAGGCCTTCGACATGCAGGTTGTTGTTGTACCAATGACGCGCGTCGTTGTGTGCGCCAAATTTGTATTTATATCTCCAAACTTTAGCTAGTGTAGCGGCAAGCAAGGGTCGAACCCAAGAGAACTGACTGTGAAGCGATTTCTTGTGAATATTAAACTAAAAGGGGGTTTAAGTAAGTCGTTTGCAAGATGGAAAGTAAGAAACATGAATATCAATTACGAGACGTATTCAGCTCAGGGAATTCAATAGTGACTGTTATCATCGACTTCTAAAGATTGTGATTCTAATCAAACATGTGGTCATTTCGACAAAGGTAATAACCTAGAGTATCCCGACAAAGGTGATACTAAGCCTAGATTCTACTACTTGCTTTCATGACAAAGCTTCAACAAGAGTTAATAATCAGAATTGATGAGCAGGTAGTTTTACGACCAAGTATACGCTAACCGTGCAATATAATTCATGCAATTTAAGATCCAGAACTTACATTTGAATAGAAACATGCATAAAATCCAAGTCTCAAACATGTATGTCACTAACTGAAAACCCTAAACTGAAACAGAATTTTAGCTACTCATAGTCATTACTGAAAAACACATTAAACTGAAAAGAATGAAAAAAACACTGTTCACGAGTACTGTTCACCGCCGAAAAACACTGCTCACTGTCGGAAAACACTATTCACGATGGAAAAACACTATTCATGCAAGGCTTATTTTCCTCCAAAAATTCCATCCGTTCCAAACTTCCGTCGTCCAAAACTGCCGTCTCCCCTCATTGCGAAACCCTAATTGAGATCGGGCTCTCAAATTTGATTTCGGGCCGCGGGCCCGTTGCTGACGTCATCATAAGCTAGCCGCACCCCATGAAGACATTATATTGCGCGATCGGAGAAGACATTAAGGTCCGGCCCGCGACGCTAATGTTGTCTTTGGGCGCCGAACTCACTGAGATGCCCACCCATTTCCTTCGACGACGATTTTCTCCCTAAAAACACCACTTTGAGCCGCAAGTGTCTTTTCATGCATTCCGAACACCTGAAATGCAAACAACACTAAGAAGTAACTATTCACTTAAAAACATGTGGAAATAGTTGGGTTTAAACGGTTTAACGAGTCGTATAAATACGCCCCATTAACCAACTCCTCCATCAGAAGATGATGCCTCAGCATGCTTCAGCAGTGACGAAGAAGAGGCAGAGAAGGCGGAACAAGAACCCTCACTGAAACCAATGGACAAAGGGAAGGAGCCAAATGATATTGACTCTTCCAGTGATGAAGAAGGAGATGAACAGAAGACATTGAATCAGAAGACTTCAGAGTTGCCCCAACGCCTCAGAACCCCCGACTAGAGCCTTCCATGGCCAAGTCTGCACCTCCTCCGCCCACCAAATCAGCTGTATCCGGAATTGAACAACGAGACATTTGTTTTCAGAAACAATATATTTTTAAACTTCGATGTGGTTTATGTGTAAATTTGTTCGGTAAAACTGTCGGTTCGTGACTACAACCGACCATCTCCGTCTCTAAATTCCATTGCGTCCCTCACTCCTCGCCTACACCTTCTACAACAGCCTCACTCCTCCGTCAGCCTCACTCCGCCTCCCGCACCCGGCGCCTCTCCCTCCACCCCCAATCCTCCCCCGTATCTCATTGCAATACCGCGCCTCACCCAACCCTAGCCTCGCCCAAGCTCAAGCTTCATCACTCCTCAGCCCTCTGCCTTGCCCAACCCCCACTGCCGCAACCCCACCTTATCACCATGGCATGAAAAATTGACCGAGCTACACTCCGAGTTACCTGTGGCCCAAGTTGTCACAACACAACCAGCACTGGTCGAACCTCCTCCACCACCTCCAGCCGCGCCGCACCCATAGTGGATTTTGGTCCTATTTTCGTCACTGCTACACTCTACAGGTACTATCTGCACGAGCAAAAGTATGTTCATGCCACTGCCTATGCACCCTCTCATGTTTTACAAAACCTTTTACATTAATGATGGAGGTATTTAATTTCTTAGAGTTGTTGGATTAGATATGTTGGTTGACAGTAGTTGGCGTACAAGACCTAAAATATACACTTGACAAGTATAAAAGGTTATAAATACACTTGTCAAGGAGAAATGAATTAGTGTGTTTTTATCTTAGATTGTGCTACGTTCTAGACTATTCTGGTAAATAATCTTACGAACAAATATTACAATAGTTAATATAATTAACCGGAATTATATAGGACTGATATCTAATCATATTAACTATGCAAGTAGTATATGATTTAGTAGGAGAGTTAACATCATTTGTTTGAAAAACCTGTTGTTAATGTGTTCCCAACATAATTAATAGTTACTCATGTTGATTGAGAAGCATTTTCAATTGGACTAGAAACTCTTTAAAAAATGTGATATTTGGCATTTTAGTCTCGGCCTTCCTCGTCAAATGTGGGAGGTTGTACACCCGTGAAAAACATAAATGATTGATGTGAGCTTATTTAGTTGGTCATTTGAATTATATAACTGAGAGCGCGTCGTCGTGCGCCTCAAATTTGTATTTATAACTCCTATTAACACACTAGCAAGCGGTAAGCAGGGTCGAACCCAAAGAGAGCAAGTAAGATAGAGTTCTAATGAAAGTCACAGAAAAAGGAACAACTGAGGATATTAATTCAGAGAAAATCAGTTCGGGAAATGCAATGCAACTAGTTATCATAGACCAAACAACATGTATAAACGAATGCTACTACCCCAGTCTAACATTCCCGCTAAAGATATGCCGACCACCAAATTCTACCTATTCTTAACCGCTAGGCTCTCGAACAAGTTTAATAGTTACTCGACTAATACCACAAATTGGTTCTACCGCTAGGTTTTTCCAACAATGCGATCTAGTCAAGTGTAACACAATTGATATCAAATTAGTCACCGCTAAGCTGCACTAAATTGACAATCAAAGCATTCGTTTCATTCATACAAGGGCAGCACTTCAATAGCTCAAATCATGTTGTCATTGACCTCAAACTAAATGTCGCAATGCAAACCCCAAACTGAAATATTGATTTAGCTACTCATCATATCCATGGTATACAATAGACACTAGGTTAAGTAGCTACAAACTGAAGTAGAACAAAACTGAGCTAAAATGGAAATTCGGTGAACAGTGTTTTCCGGCAGTGAATAGTAATTCCGGCCGCGAACAGTAACAGTAGCGATGAACAGTAACCGTGAATAGTAAAAATGAACAGTACCGGCCGTGAACAGTAATTGATACAAACCTCACCTTCTTCCCGTAGTAGAACCCCTTTAGTATATCCATGTCTAGCAGGCTGATCTTTGGCGCACCATTATAGCGCCCGATGATTGCATAGGCGACCATGCGCCAGAGGTAGAACATCCACAGGTCGCGCAGCTCGAGTCCTCGGCTGCGCCCCGTGGAAAAAGCTTGGCCTGTCGCCATCTCACTCCATGCCTCCTGATTTGGGTGCGTGTCCACATCCTCCTCACGCATCTTGGCGCACTTCAGCATGCTCTTCAGCTTCTTGGCCGAGGCTATATACCACACCCCTCGGTGCCGGTATATGATTTCCAAGTCGGCAGTCTCCAGCGATGCCAAGAACTCGCACATGTTGACCTCCAACAGCGCTTCCCAGCCCGCCAGCACGAGCTTCTCCACAATCAGCTCCTCCATCCCGACTTCGCGCAGGAAGTCCCTGCTGATGTACGGGGTCCCGTACATCTCTAGTCTCATGAAGGCGTCGTATTTGCTGGCAAACGACGCTGGGGTCTCCTGATCCTCTGCGGGCCTCATGGTGCGCTGCTTACCTCGGGTCAACTACGGTCAATGCTCAACAAATGACCAAGAATCCAAACTCCGAATTACGCCCTCAAGCTGTTACCTAAAGTCGCCTATCCTCCGCCAACAAAACCCAGTACCCAGAACTCCAAATGGTGCGCACAAACTAGGTGCGATTTCAAACCTAGGGCAACTCCTCTATCGCACAAAACCCTAACTGAATCGGCTCAAACTGAAGGGAAGGGTTACCTGGCGTATGTGCGACGGTAAGCTCCTCAAATCTTTCTGGACGGAGGCCTGATTGATTGTCGGACGGCGAGCGGAGGCTGAGGGCAGGGGCTTTCTTTCAACGGTCGAAATGTGTAAATGCTGAAATTTTTCTAAGTCCTTTCCTTTTATTCCCCCTGTCTGGCGCATCTGTTCTGCGCACTGAATTTGCGCACTGACCTGCGTACTGCTGCGTGACTAAAAACTAGCTAAAAACACTAAAAAAAACTATAAAAAAACGTTTAAAAGTAAAACGTGTCGGGTTACCTCCCGACAAGTGCCTTTGTTTAACGTCGTTGGCTCGACCGTACCTCGTTACTTGCTTAAAAGTGCGCCAGTGACCCCCCCCCCCCCCCCCACTTTTGCTCCTGAGTGTCCCCGCGCTCGCGTTCGCGTGGTGTTCTTCTTAGTCCTGCGCAAAGGATCGGAAGGGTGGTCAGCGTGGTTAATATCATGTGACAAATCATAAGTAACGAGGTTAGTTAATGAGGGGGAAGAAATATGAGAATAGTTCCCAGTTCTCCCTCAGGTGCATCTGGTTGCGACTCTGGCGCAGCAACTTGCGCATCTTCTATTTCTGGTTCTGCCAAGTCAACTTCGCGCGCTGTGTCATCCCAAGGTTCTCCTAAATACTTTTTGACTCTCTGCCCATTGACCTGAAAACGATGCTGGTGCTCGTTTTCTAACTCGATTGTTTCGTAAGGGAAAACCTTGGTAACCGTGTATGGTCCCGTCCATTTGCTGCGCAGCTTCCCAAGCATTAGCTTTAGACCCGAAGAGAACAATAGTACCTAGTTTCCTGGCTCAAAGGTGCGTCTGAGGATGTTTTTGTCGTGAAATGCTTTTGTGCGCGCCTTGTAGTCGCGCAGCCCCTCATATGCATCTAGGCGCAGCTCCTTTAACTCGCTTAGCTCAAATGCGCGCTCCTTACCAGCCTCGTCTAGGTTTAGATTGCAAACGCGCAATGCCCAGTATGCCTTGTGTTCCAACTCCACTGGCAGATGGCACGCTTTTCCATAAACCAACCGAAACGGTGAAGTCCTGATAGAGCCTAGTTATACATATTATTTAGGTTATAACCCTATGCTTGTTTGCAATATTTCATGAGCAAGATTACTCGTTTCCAATGTTTTTGTATATCAGGTCAAAACGAGTCCTTAAGTCGGATACGCGCTAACAGGCAGCGTTCTAGGAGTGAAAGATCAGCCTGAGGAGCTAGCGGCGCAAACAGAAGAAGAAATGGCGAAAGACAGCAGAGGTGCGCTACCCGATTGCGCCAATCAATGCCGTGCGCCAGGCGCAAAATCCAGTGACCAGATTTGGAAGTTGCCAAAAGATGAACTTCCTGGGCACTATTTAAACAAAGAAAGTCTAGGGTTTCAGAACAACACGGAGAGGCAGCACCACGGCCTCAGAGATCGGAACATCATCACTCAGTGGCATTCCAGAGGCACTGCGCGGCAGAACTGGAAAACACACGGACCTGTCAAGGAGAGTTGCGCCAGCCGACTGCGCCAGCCAAGAGAAGACACTGCACGCACTATTTGCTACCGTTTTCTCTGATACAGTAGTTGTTATTTACTATTTTATGATGTTTACCACTAGCATGTCTAGCTAAACACTTAGTGTTGGTCGGGCATGAACCTATGATGTATTACCTTTGAGACTTGAGCTTAATGCATAGTTTATTTACTTGTATTAATTCTGTGCGTACTGAGACAGTTAGTTGCATGAGTAGGGGAAGCCTTGAACCGCAATCTTACTTGTGTTGCTTGCTTGTCACCTGTTAAACTAGTTGCATGCGTAGGGGAAGCCTTGAACCGCAAACTTACCGTGACAATTAGGAGTAACGAGTTAGGGTAGGCAGTTGCTACTGTGACAGGATTCGCAGCTGTTTAGTCTAGTTCTAAGGATTAATAGCACATGAACTTTGAACGGAACATGCGCACGTGTTAGGAAGCCTTTACCGGACACTAACCCAAGTAAAACACAAGCTATAGATGTTTGGAGTCGATGATAAGGAATGCATTCATAGAGGATTGTCTGCCCAATACTTCTCATAAAGATAGTACTTAATCTCTACTGCTTGCGCACGTCTAGTGCAATTCCCCGCGTTACGATATTCGCTGTTACTCGCGCATCGCGCAAAACCCCCAATCACTCACGCAACCCCCGTTTTCTTAAGTGTAGGTTACTGGCTAAGACTCACTGCTTGCTCCCTGTGGAGATCGACCCTTACTTAACCGCTGTACTAGTGGGAGAGGAAGGAATTATATTTGACGCGCACAACGACGCGCGATCAAGTCCCAATCGGTGTCTTATGTGAAGTTCTGTATGCCCATAGCGCATCCTCAAGGCGCTGGCTCCAGTCTTTGCGCGATGGTCTCACAGTTTTCTCCAGGAGCGTTTGATCTCCGATGGAGCGTATTTATACGCTCCATTGAGTTATTTATTCCCATAGTTTTATTACATTTTGCGTGAATCGATTACTCTTTTGTAGTGTTTTCGTATCGCAGGAATGTTCAAGATCCCATTGGAATTTATCGCATATTTGAAGCATTCATCCAAGTTCAAGAAGTCAACAGCAGTCAAAGTCAAAATCAGCTGGTTCAATCAGAAATCAGATGTGGTTCAATGCGGTTCATCCTGGTTCAACCCAAAAACCCTAAACCTAAAAGATGGACAAAAGAGGAAAAGAATGTTCTGACTTCAATCACACTCCATTTTTGGGACGGCACTATTCACGGACGGAGTGAAGCTGCTGGAAAACGGCCGCAATTACTATTCACGGCCGGAAAACACTATTCACCGAATTTCCGTTTTAGCTCAGTTTTGTTCTACTTCAGTTTGTAGCTACTTAACCTAGTGTCTATTGTATATCATGGATATGATGAGTAGCTAAATCAATATTTCAGTTTGGGGTTTGCATTGCGACATTTAGTTTGAGGTCAATGACAACATGATTTGAGCTATTGAAGTGCTCCCCTTGTATGAATGAAACGAATGCTTTGATTGTCAATTTAGTGCAGCTTAGCGGTGAGCTAATTTGATATCAATTGTGTTACACTTGACTAGATTGCATTGTTGGGAAAACCTAGCGGTAGAACCAATTTGTGGTATTAGTCGAGTAACTATGGAACTTGTTCGAGAGCTTAGCGGTTAAGAATAGGTAGAATTTGGTGGTCGACATATCTTTAGCGGGAATGTTAGACTGGGGTAGTATTCATTAGTTTATACATGTTGTTTGGTCTATGATAACTAGTTGCATTGTATTCCCCGAACTGATTTTCTCTGAATTGATATCCTCAGTTTGTTCCTTTTTCTGTGACTTTCATTAGAACTCTATCTTACTGGCTCTCTTTGGGTACGACCCTGCTTACCGCTTGGTAGTGTGTTTACAGGAGTTATAAATACAAATTTGAGGCGCACGATGACGCGCCGTCAATCTCTCGGTTGGAAACCTCGGCCTGGCCAGTCGTCTGAGGATGGTAGGCAGTGGACGTCTTGTGGCGCACTCCATAATGCTTGAATACCTGCGCCACTATCCTATTACAAAAATGCGTCCCCTGGTCGCTTATGATTGCCTTAGGCACCCCGTACCTGCAAAAGATGTTAGTTTTCAAAAAGTCAGCGACCATCTTACCATCATCCTTTCGGGTGGCCTTAGCCTCAACCCATTTGGGACATAGTCCACTGCGACCAATATATACTCATATCCGGAAGATGGAGGAAATGGCCCCATGAAGTCAATCCCCCAAATATCGAATACTTCATCCACTAGTATTGGCGTCTGCGGCATCTCATTGCGCACTGATATTCCACCTGTGCGCTGACACCTCTCACAATTCCTGCAGTGGTTATATGAGTCACTAAACAAGTGTGGCCAATAAAATCCGCAATCCAGGATCTTTCTGCTCGTGCGCCTTGGACCAAACTGTCCTCCACATGCGTGCGCCTGACAAAACATTAAAACCGAGTTTATTTCATGGTCAGGCACGCATTGCCTCAAAATCTGATCAGGTCCTATTCTGAGCATATACGGATCATCCCAAATGTAATACCTGGACTCATGCTTTAATCTCATGCATTGGGTTTTAGTGAAATGAGGAGGAAACGTACCTGTGACTAGGTAATTCGTAATGTGCGATACCATGGTACCTTACCTGTCAGCGCCATCAGGTGCTCGTCAGGGAATGTCTCCGTGATCTGCCATGGCCCCTCTTTTTTCACTATCCTGCTCAGGTGGTCAGCGACTGTGTTCTCCGTTCCCTTCTTATCCTTGATTTCCAAGTCAAACTCCTGAAGTAGGAGCACCCAGCGCATCAGGCGCGGCTTAGTCTCTTTCTTGGACATCAGGTAACGGATTGCTGCGTGGTCTGTGTAGACGATGACTCTGGCGCCTAGAACATATGCGCGGAACTTCTCCAGTGCAAACACGATTGCCAGAAGTTCCTTTTCAGTGTGCGTGATGCATAATAGATTACATGCGGCTTCTTGTCCACGCGCTGTCCCAGGACTGCACCTACTGCATAGTCACTTGCGTTGCACATCAGTTCGAACGGCAGGCTCCAGTCTGGCGCGCGCATCACTGGCGCACTCGTCAGCGCCTCCTTCAGCTTATCAAAAGCAGCCCTGCACTCATCAATGAATTCGAAACACACATCCTTTTGCAAGAGGTTAGACAGGGGTATACAAATTTTAGAAAAATCTTTGATGAAACGCCTGTAAAATCCTGCATGCCCAAGGACTGATTTCACATCGCGCACGTTAGTGGAATAAAGCAGATTTGAAATAAGATCTATTTTGGCTTTATCGACCTTGATCCCCTCCTGCGAGATAATGTGTCCTAGTACTACTCCATGTGATACCATAAAATGACATTTTTCATAATTGAGCACTAGGTTTTTTGAAATGCAGCGCGCTAAGACCTTATCAAGATTAATTAGGCATGCGTCAAAGGTACCTCCGTACACAGTAAAATCATCCATGAACACCTCTATGCATGTACCAATCATATCAGAAAAAGTGCTCATGACTAGACGTTGGAACGTACCTGGCGCGTTACACAGCCCAAACGACATGCGCCGAAACACAAACGTACCGAATGGGCAGGTAAACGTAGTTTTTTCTTGATCCTCCGCAGCTATGGGTATCTGATTGTACCCTGAGTACCCGTCCAAGAAGCAAAAGTATGGCTTCTCCGCTAATCGATCTAGCATCTGGTCCATGAAGGGCAGCGGAAAATGATCCTTGCGCGTGACTGCGTTAAGCTTTCTGTAGTCGATGCACATGCGCCATCCAGTTTGCATGCGCTTGGGAACTAGCTCGCCCTGTGCATTCTCCTCTACTGTGATTCCTCCTTTCTTCGGTACAACCTGCACTGGACTCACCCATTTGTTGTCCGAGATTGGGTAGATGACTCCTGCGTCAAGCAGCTTCAGGATCTCCTTCTATACCACCTCCATCATATTCGGATTCAATCTGCGCTGAGGCTCCCTGGATGGTTTAGCACCATCTTCCAATAGAATCCTGTGCATGCATACTTTCGGGCTCACTCCGCGCAGGTCAGCAAGTGTCCATCTTATAGCGCGCTGGTTCTTGCGCAGCACCTCTTGTAATCGTGCCTCCTGCTCCTCTTCTAATCCTTTCTTTATGATTACTGGCAGGGTGTCCTCATTTTCCAAGAATATGTACTTGAAGTGCTCGGGGAGTTGCTTCAGCTCGACCTTGGGTGCCTGTTCAATAGAGGGCAAGATTTTATTAGCAGTGCAGACATTAACTATATCGTGTACCTGTCTGGATACTGGTTCCGCACTGCCAGCTCATCCTCGTGCGCCTCCATCTCTGCCTGTGTCAGTGGCCCAGGTCCTTCTATTGCGCTCGCACACTGCGCATCCACAACCAAGTCGTCTATGCTGTCCAACGCGTGTACTGTGGCGTCCTCATGAGGGTGCTGCATCCCTTTAAATATGTTAAAGTGAATTTCCTCGCCGTCAACTTCCATTGAGAGCTACCCCTCCACACGTCTATCTTTGTGCGTGCTGTCATCAGAAATGGTCTGTCCAATAGGATTTGCGCACTTCCCTTGCTCGACTCACCCTCCATCTCTAAGACGTAGAAATCTGCTGGGAACACCAGCTCTCCTACTCGGACGAGGACGTCCTCTATCATGCCCGTCGGTTGTTTGCACGACCGATCTGCTAGTTGAATGGTGAGACCTGCAGACTTTAGTGGACCAAGGCGCAATGACGCATACAAGGAATAGGGAAGCACATTTATAGATGCGCCTAGGTCAATCATGCAGTTACTTACTGTGGTCTTACCTAAAGTGCATGGAATGGTGAACGTACCTGGATCCTGGCATTTAGGTGGTACCTTATGTTGCACGATTGCTGAGGCATGCGCATTTAGCATTATTTGCGCGCACTCGCCTTTCCTCCTCTTGTTTGTGCACAGCTCCTTTAAGAACTTGGCGTACCTAGGGATCTGTCGGACTGCTTCAATAAGTGGAATGTTTATTTCCACATTACTGAATAACTCGTAGAGCTCCTTATCAAGCGCCTCTTTCCTAGCCAATGGTCCCTGTATAGGAAAAGGTGCAGGTATGTTAGTACGATTTATGCTTTTGTCTTTCGATTGCGCCATACCTGGCGCCTTGCCCTGCTGGTTTGTGGCTTGCGCTGCTGGTTGCGCATCCGGCTGTGCTGGCTCTGGAGCTTGCGCAACTGGTTGCGCGGGCGCCTCTGCGGTCTGCTCTGTTCCTACCGTGCGCCCAGTCCTCAGTGTCACTGCGTTGACTTCTCCCTTGGGATTCTGAATCACTTGCGAAGGCAGGTTGCCATCGCTCTTTTTCAGCTCATACACCGTGGTAGCTATCTGTGACAGCTGCTTTTCAATGGACTCGAACCTCTTGTCATACTTCTCATCATTCTTGCGCACTGTGTCTGCTAGCTGGCCCACGATATCTTCTAAGGATCGCCACAGCTGCTGGTTATTTTGCGCTGGCGTGTCAGTGCAGCGATGTGGTGGATTGTAGGGTGCAGCTTGTTGCGTCTGCTGTGGTGCGCGCTGCTCCGCGGACTGCCTCTGGAAATTGTTGTCCTCCTTCCATCTGAACCCATTTGCGGCTAGTCCAAAACGCGGCTAATTCTGCCTCTGCGGCCCTCTATTATCCCATCCTCCTAGAGCATTGACATCTCCTGATTCCTCGAAAAGTGTGGGACATGCATCAGTTTTATGCTCGGTGGACGTGCAGAATTCGCATGCCTTTGGCGCAGCTGGTTGCGCCCCTTGGGCATTCATCAACTTCTGCAGCATGGCCTTCATCTCCTTTATCTCAGCGCTTGTTTCTACCTGATGCACAGAACGAGCACGACTATTCTCAAGTGTTAGCTAATGTCTTACGGGTGCAGCACGATTACTTCCCTGGAGGTCACCCACCCATCCTAGTACTACTCTCGCCCAACACGAGGACTTCGTCACGTCATGCACGCCGAAGGCGATGAAGCTTCCCTTCCCTGTCGTCGCTCCCGCACTCTGCAGGATCATGAAACTCGATTGAAGCGGCGCGCCATCGGATCCGTGTAAAAAACCTGGTAGAGAGAGAGAGGAGGTGCGGGGTGGAAGAAAAGATTACCTGAGAGAAAAAGAGTTGGGCACCAACCGTACGACTGGGTTGTGCACTCACTAACGGCGCCCCCTAGGAGGGCAACACGAGGACTTCCCAGCAGGTCACCCACCCATCCTAGTACTACTCTCACCCAACACGAGGACTTTGTTACGTCTCGCACGACGAAGGGGTTGAAGCTTCCATTCCATATCATTGCTCCCGCGCTCTGCAGGATCATGGAACTTGGTTGAAGAGGCGCGTCGTCGGATCGGTGTAAAAAACCTGGTAGAGAGAGGGGGTGCGGGGTGGCAGAAAAGATTACCTGAGAGAAAAAGAGTTGAGCACTAACCGTACAACCGGGTTGTGCACTAACTAACGGCGCCCCCTAGGGGTGCAACACGAGGACTTCCTAGCAGGTCACTGATCGCGCGTCGTTGTACGCGTCAAATTAATCCTTCCTTCTCCACTTAGTACAGCGGCTAAGTCGGGGTCGATCCCACTAGGAGCGTGCAGACTCGTCTTAGCTAGCAACCTACAACTTACGAAATTGGGGGGTTGTGAGTGATTGGGTTGCGCAGGTGCACGAATGAACAGTAGTGAAAGCAGAATTGCAGGATACGTGCGCGGGCAACAGATATTAAGTACTATGACTATGAAAAGTATCGAAAGACAATCCTCTATGAATGTATCCCTTATCCTCGACTCTAAACATCTATAGTGCAGATCTACTTACGTTAGTGTCCGATCAAGGCTTCCTAACGTGCGCGCATGTTCCGATCAAAGTCCATGAGCTATTAATTCCTGAAACTAGTCTAAGCAACTAC
Source organism: Umbilicus rupestris (assembly GCA_963678935.1). Classification (NCBI taxonomy): domain Eukaryota; kingdom Viridiplantae; phylum Streptophyta; class Magnoliopsida; order Saxifragales; family Crassulaceae; genus Umbilicus; species Umbilicus rupestris. The sequence continues at coordinate 5,318,875 of OY787627.1, forward strand.
GAATCGTATCACAGTAGTAGCTGATTATCCTAGTGTGTTACTCCTAGTTGTCACCGTCAAGTTATCAACTAGTTTAACATACAATAATGAGCAGTTAGAATAAGATAACGGTTCATGGCTTCTCTTATTCGCACAACTAATTATCACCCATGTGCATAGAATTAATATAAGTAGACGAACTAAGCATTAAACACAAGTCTCAAAGGAAATACTTCATAGAATTATGCCCAACCGATACAAGATGTTTAGCTAGACATGCTAGAAGCAAATATCATAGAAATAATAAATAAAACTGAAGCAGCCGAGGAAAAGTAGCAGGTCGGCTGCAATTGTAGGTTGCAGTTTTCGGCTGGCGCAGGTGGTTCGCGCAGAATCTTGGCGGCAGAATTCCTGTAGCTCGTGTGTTTTTGCTGCTATGTGTTTCTCTCTCTATATGTCCTCTATCTCCTCCAAACCCTAGCTTCCCTCTTCTTATATACTGGTCTTGAAGCCCAAGGAATGCTTAGATTTGGCCCGAGAGAATCTTAGCTACTTCCCAAATCTAGGAGATAATGATGATCAAAATTTAAAACTCTGCTATCCTGTGCATGGCTCGCTGCGCACGTTGATTGCGCTACTCGCTTTGCGCAGTTGGTTTGCGCACTATAGTCTGAATCAGCTCTCCTATCTCCTTTTGCGCTGCTAGCTCCGCAGGTCGTGCATTGCCCTCTTTAAAAATGCCCGTTAGCGCACATCTGACTTATGCTCCTGTTTTATCTTGAAATACAAAAATACCGAAAACCAGTAATCTTGTACACAAAATAATGCAAACAAGCACAGTGTTAAGATCTAAATAGCGCATATAACTAGGCTCTATCAAATCCCAACCATCCTAGTACTACTCTTGCCCAACACGAGGACTTCGTCACGTCTCGCACGACGAAGATGATGAAGCTTCCCTTCCCTGTCGTCGCCCCCGTGCTCTGGAGGATCATGGAACTCGATTGAAGCGGCATGTCGTCGGATCCATGTAAAAAACCTGATAGAGAGAGAGAGGGGGTGCGGGGTGAAAGAAAAACAGTTGAGCACTAACCGTATGGCCGGATTGTGCACTAACTAACGGCGCCCCCTCGGGGTGCAACACGAGGACTTCCCTGGAGGTCACTCACCCATCCTAGTACTACTCTCGCCCAACACGAGGACTTCGTCACGTCTCGCATGACGAAGGGGATGAAGCTTCCCTTCCCTGTCGTCGCCCCCGGGCTCTGCAGGATCATGGAACTCGATTGAAGCGACGCTTCGTCGGATCGGTGTAAAAAACCAGGTAGAGAGAGGGGGTGCGGGTGACAGCGCGTCGTTGTGCGCCTCAAATATGTATTTATAACTCCTGTTAACACTAGACAGCGGTAAGCAGGGTCGAACCCAAAGAGAGCAAGTGAGCGAGAGTTCTGATGCTAGTCACAGAGAAATGAAAATACTGAGGATATCAATTCAGAGAATATCAGTCTGAGGCAATATACTGCAACTAGTTATCATCGATCAAACAACATGCATCAACTAATGTATACTGTCATAATCAGTGTTCTAACTATTCTTAACCGCTAGATTATCAAACAGGTTCAATATTTACTCGACTAAAACCACAAATTAGTTCCACCGCTAGGCTTAGCTACAATGCAATTCAGTCGAGTATAATGCAATGGGTACCAACCTAGCTTCACTGCTAAGCTATATTAAATTGATAATCAAGCATTCAATTCATACAAGTCAAGAGGCAGTAAATCAATAGCTCAAATCATATGTTCATTGACCTCAAACCAAGTGTTGCAATATAAATCCTCAAACTGAATTTGAGCTTAGCTACTCATAACATCCATCTAATGCAACATAACTTAGTTTAGTACACTACAATGAGTTGAAGTACACGAAACTGAACTAGAATGAAAAACGACATGAATAGTGTTTTCCGGCCGTGAATAGTAAAAGTGAACAGTAACAATGAATAGTAACAGTATGAACAGTACCCCGGATGAACAGTAGATTCCGGCGACCTCCGTGAGCAGCTGCTAAGTGCTTCTCTCTCTAAGCTGCCGCCTGTTCTGCCTCCCTAAAGTCTCTTGTGTTAAATGTTTGTCCAAAGTGTTATGCATTTAGGGTTTGACCAACTCTGTTTACTTGACTGCTGTTGACTTGACTGCTGTTGACCGCTGTTGACTTTTTGATCTTGAATGAATGCTCCAAATATGCAATAAAATTCAATGCGATCCTGAACACACCTGCGATACGAAAAGACTACAAAAGAGTAATCGTTGCAAGGCAAAATGTAATAAACTATGGGAATAAACATCTCAATGGAGCGTATAAATACGCTCTATCAAACTACCCCACACTTATTCTTGTTCGTCCCCGAACAATACAAGATACGCAAGCACTCAAATCATTTCTACCATGCCAAAGAATAAACACTGAATTCACTTGAGAAGTCGTCCCCAATCTGTTTATCAATATATGCTCACATTCATTCTCTAATAATGATCAACAAAAACGAGACTGGATTTTATGGATGGTTGGGAGCTAGACCTTTATAGACTCATGACTCCAATCCTTGATTCAACTTCATAGCCACGCCTTGACACTGAATTTGCTTTCTCTGGCATGTGATGAATCCGAGTTATGAGGAGGTTAACTTGTTCTTCTTTTCTTGTAGGACATCTCTTAATTGCTTTTTGGCTCTCAATTGCTCCTCTTTTCACATCTTGTAAATCTGAAATTTTTTTCTTTTCCGAGCTTTTCAATGTGAAATGCTTGTCTTTGTCAAGCTTTGCTCTCCAATTTGAACCATTCCAGTCATAGCCTTTGAATGGCAGCATAAGAAACGCGTCCCGCTCTCTCTCATCATTGCTCTTTCAACGCGAGGCAAGATAGGGGTTACCCACCCATTCCTGGTTATTCGGACTAGAGATAGGACGGTTTGTTTTCTCGTCCCACCAATGCAACGATGGAGTCAATGTCACCCCTCATAACTCGAAGTGCCAACCTCCACAAATTCAGTGTTCAACGCAACTAATCCTTTGAACCTCCGAATGAATGTCAAGTCCCTCTAGAACATTTCTATCAACTCCACACCCTGAAATATCTCAGCTCAAAAGAACATATAACATTAAAGCGCAAGCATCACAATATTTCAGAACCAACGCAAAGTATACACGTCAAAACTTCATAGAATAGACATTATCGCATAAAATCAGCATTTACAACGCAGCATCATGTCTTGTCTCATGAATCCAGCAGCAACTCAATAACATATATCATCATAAACATGGCAGCAAATGCTCACAAACTCAGTAGCTCATAAAAAAAAACGTGCTCTACTACTAACTAATGCAAGCTAACAAAGGCAAACATGATGAGCGTACCACGCATACTAACTTCCCACCCCACACTTGTATCGAACCGTGTCCTCATGGTATAATCTAGGGAAAGGAAGCTCATGCAAGATTCACAAAAGAATTAAGCTACTAACATGGCTAAACTAATAAAGATCACAAAAGTTAGAGAGAATTGCGCCCCAAGAAGACATTAGGTTGCGCGCCCAATGCATACATTAAGTCGCTAAAGTGTGAAGCTGGAGCGGAAATAATGTTGCCTGGAAGCGCCAAAATCACTGAGATGGAAAACTCAAAAGATTGCTATTCAAACAACTAAGACTCTAATGAATTCTAATATGAATGACTCTCTTATACACTAAATAGACTCACACTAAGACTCTAAATGTAAGCACCGAGTTGCCTCCCGCAAGCGCCTTTGTTTTACGTCTTTGGCTCGACGATACCTCCCATTTCAAGCACATGTCGGTTCGGCCAGTTGAAACTCCTCATCAGCTGGGATTTCTTCCCCATGGTAGTGTTTGACGCGCTGACCATTCACAACAAACTTCTCGCCGGTACTTGGTTTCTCAATTTCTAGAGCTCCATGGTTGAAAACCTTCACAACAGTGTAGGGACCTGTCCAACGGGAACGCAACTTGCTAGGCATTAGTTTAAGTCTAGATGAAAATAATAATACCTTCTGGCCAAGTCGAATGAGCGTCTGAGAATAAACTTGTCATGATAAAGCTTGGTGCGCGCTTTGTAGTCTGATTGGCTCTCATAAGCCTCTAAGCGCAGCTCCTCCAACTCATTCAGTTGCAGCCTCCTCTCACTACCTGCACTAGCCAAGTCAAAGTTACAAGATTTAATTGCCCAATATAGGCTTTGTGCTCTACCTCAACCGGCAAGTGGCAGGCTTTGCCATAAACAAGTCTGAAAGCAGAGGTCCCAATAGGTGTCTTGTAGGATGTTTGATAAGCCCACAATGCCTCATCCAACCGTGTGGACTAGTTCTTCCTTGAAGGCTTCACCATCTTCTCGAGAATGGATTTAATCTCCCTGTTGGATATCTCAGCTTGGCCATTCGTCTTGGGGTGGTAGGCTGTGGAAATCTTGTGGTGCACTCCAAAATGTTTAAAAACTGCCGCAACCCATTTATTGCAGAAGTGAGATCGTTGATCGCTAATCACCGCTTTTTGGACTCCATATCTACAAAAGATGTTAGTACGCAAGAAGTCCACAACAGTTTTTCCATCATCAACTCTAGTGGCCTTACCTTCTACCCACTTCGAGACATAATCAACAGCAACCAGTATATATAGATAACCAAAAGAGGAGGGAAATGGTCCCATAAAGTCTATGCCCCAAATATCAAACACCTCATCAACAACTATCGGAGTTTGGGTCATTTGGTTCCTACCTGAAATATTCCCTACTCTTTGGCACCTATCACAATTCTTACAATGGTTATGAGCATCTCTAAATAAATGGGGCCAAAAGAATCCACTGTCAAGCAATTTCCTAGCAGTTCTCTTAGGACCAAAATGTCCACCACAAGCATGTTCATGACAAAAATAAAGAACAGATGGGATCTCACTATCGGGTACACAACGTCTAACAATCTGATCAGCCCCTATCTTCCTTAAACAAGAATCATCCCAAATGTAATACTTAGAATCATGCTTGAGTTTAAATTACTGAGCTCTAGTGAAGGATGGAGGGAATTTACCTCCCACCAAGTAGTTAACAATGTTGGCATACCATGGTGCCTTCTCATTGACAGCGAACAAGTGCTCATCGGAGAAGGTCTCAACTATGGGCAGCGCCTCTTCCTCATGGACTATTCTGCTCAAGTGGTCAGCCACTGTATTTTCGATCCCCTTCTCCTGAAGAAGGAGAATCCATCTAATCAGTTGTGGCTTGCATTCCTTCTTGGTCATTAAATACATAATGGCTGCATGATCAGAAAAAACAATAACTTTAGAGCCAAGTATGTAAAATCGAAATTTTTCAAGTGCAAAGACAACAGCTAAAAGCTCCTTCTCAGTGGTGGAATAATTTTTCTGGGCAACGTCTAGAGTCCTAGACGCATAATGGATGACCACTGGTTTCTTCTCAGTCAGTTGCCCAAGCATCGCACCCACAGCATAGTCACCTTGCATAAACAGTTGTTTCTTCTCACATGATCTCAAACGGTTGTGTCCAATCTGGTGCTTGCATAATTGGCGCGCTGGTCAAGGCTGCCCGGAGCTCTTCAAAAGCTCTCTTGCATTGATCATTAAACTCAAATGGGACATCCTTTTGCAGCAGCCGAGACAATGGCAAAGCAATCTTCGAGAAGTCTTTGACGAACCTGCGATAAAAGCTTGCATGTCCTAGGAAAGACTTGATAGCACGCTGGTCAGTAGGAAAAGGCATCCACTAATACTATCAATCTTGGCTCTATCTACTTGTATGCCCTCCTCAGAAACAATATGCCCTAGGACAATGCCATGTGTGACCATAAAATGACACTTCTCATAGTTCAACACCAAATTCATCTCAATGCAACGCGTGAGCTATCTAGGTTGTGCAAGCATTCATCAAAAGTATTTCCATAAACAGTAAAATCATCCATGAATACTTCAACACAATCACTCAATAAATCTGAAAATATGCTCATAACCACACGTTGGAAGGTACCTGGCGCATTGCATAATCCGAAGGAGATGCGCTGAAACGCTGTGGTTGTTGTGGTAGTATGAATACTAGTCCAATCACGGTGTTCAAACAATATTTATAATCCGAGTGACCTCGAGTCGAACCCAAGAGAAAAGTCTAGATTAATCTAAAGCTAGCTAGTAATGCCTAATGCAACTCTACTAAATAAAAGGGGGGATTTTTCCTCTATGCGAGGTATCTCTAGTGAATACTAAAGACAAGATGAAATATGGTCTAAGAGAAAATAATAGAGAAAGCGTAGTCGAATTCTACTTCACCCCTAGGTCATGAGATTAGCAACACAAAACTTGTCTAAATCATAAGTAAATTCGAGTGATGGTTCTAGGCTAAGGTATCACACATTCTAAATTCAACTTTCGCTCCTTTTCTAGAATGGGAATAATACCTAAATAGTACGGTCCTCAAACTCTTGCTCTATTGAACCGCGTAGAACTAAAGTCTCCAAATCTCAACCTCTCGGTCTATTGATAGTTAACTAAAGTTGCTCAATACTTAGCCTAGTGCAATGCGTATGTCACTCTCGCGCACACACGCAACCAAAAATAATCATGCTTGATCTTCTAAACAACCTAGGTTCAACTCCCATTCCATCCCTAGGTGTTATACCAATTCATACTCACTTAGATATTTCGTCAAACACTTGGTGTGCACAGAATTGATATAAAGAACAAGCAAGAGAATTTTCAACCAAACTTCATTCATATAGATAAAAAGACAATTCTTGCATTACAATCAAACCTAAGGGATCCATAAGAACCCCAACTACTAAAAGACTACTCACTCATGGTGAGTTTGAAACAAAACATGATATTCAAATTGAAATTGTTCACCAATTGGATGCCCAAGAATAGTGGATGAGTAGAGGGTTGATGTAGGATCTCCAATTGCGTGTCTCATCCTTCAATCCTTGACAATTCTCCAACTTCTCCAAGAGCCAATCGCCTAGGGTTTTGAATTCTGGAAGAAAGAGATTCTAATTTTGCATCTCATTCTATTTATACCCTTTGAAAATTTCCAAATTTTGCTCGCAGTGCCCGAATCACTTGATTCGGACAAGGCTAAAAGAAACTGATTCGGACAGGGGTGTCCGAATCATTTACTCAGTGCTGTTTCGAGCTGGGCGAATCACTTTGTCCTGGCCGAATCACTTTTTGATTCGGTCAACCTTTATTTGATTCGGTCAAGATCCTTATAGAGCTAAAGTGATTCGGGCACCTGGGCGAATCACTTTCTGATTTGGCCGTATCATATACTCAGTGTTGTCTTCTGCTTGGCCGAATCGATTACCCTTGGCCGAATCACTTCTTGATTCAGTCAACCTCCTTGTAGAGCTGAAGTGATTCGGACAGCTCGTTCCTCCCTTGGCCGAATCACTTTTTGATTCGGTCAACCTCACATGTGATTCGGTCAAACCACTCAAACTCTCCCCGAGTCAATTTAATTCGTGCAGCTGAGGTGATTCGGCCATGCTGGTGGGCGAATCACTTCTGCAGTCTTGCCCAATTTTGCTGCTTTTGATCTCGATCAACTGGAATTCATCCAGATTTTCTTCGGGCCACTTCGTATCATGTAGTACACATTTTCAACCTGAAACGGACAAAGAAAACATCAAATGACTTTATAAAATAACAGAACAAACAAGAAGTAAGGGGAAAATTATGGACAAATATAAGGTCATTTGTCCGCTTATCAAAACACCCCACACTTAAGTCTTGTTCGTCCCAAACAAATATATGCATAAGTCAAGCGGAGAGTAAGATGCTAAATCATATATGACAATATCAAAGCATGTAGCACAACTTACGCACATATAGCACATCCACCCCCTACTCATGTAATTTACCCTAAAAGTAACTAAACGAAAGAAAAGTAAAATCTACTCCTAACTCACTGTCGTAGGAATCACGGATGCATTTAGCATATGCATCAAGCCTTTAAACCCCTAGGCTATCCTAGTGGACGAGTTATAGTCTCGTGAGAGTTTTCAGAATAGGAATACTCACAAATCCCATTTGCCATCACCCATAAGAGTTCCTAATCCAAATATAGTTAGTTAAGCAAGTAGTTTACTATCACCTCAAATTATAATAAAGTCGTGCGAATCATTCACTTAATGTAAACTATAAGGATCATTCAAGTGACAACAAATATTCATAGAATCGATGTCAAGACTAGCATTCATCAAATTCGAATTATCGCTCAATTTCCCGTGCAAGTAGTATAAAGAAAAGCATCGCTTACACAAGAATTTTGTCGAGTCAATCGCACATGCTTGCTAAGGGCAAGTTCATAAGCTCATGACAACAAACTCGTTCTCAAGTTTTAGACTATACGTCATAATCCGTAAGAGAAGAGGAGTTTCGACATTAAAAATTTCGACATTTTAAAAGTCATAGTGAATGGCGCCCTAAGAAGACATTAGGCCGCGTGCCCCATGCATACATTAAGTTGCTAAAGTGTTAAGTTGGCGCGGAAGGTAATGTTGCCTGGGAGCGCCAAACTCACTGAGATGGAAAACTCAAAGGAATGCTATTCAAACAACTAAGACTCTAATGACTTCTAACATGCATGACTCTCTTATACACTAAATAGACTCACTAAAACTCTAAAATTAAGCACCGAGTTGCCTCCCGCAAGCGCCTTTGTTTAACGTTTTTGGCTCGACGATACCTCCCATTTCAAGCACATGCCAGTTCGGCCAATTGAAACTCTTCATCAGCTAGGATTTCTTCTCCATGATAATGCTTGACACGCTGCCCATTCACGACAAACCTCTCGCTGGTACTTGGCTTCTCAAACTCAAGAGCTCCATGATTGAAAACTTTTTGATGATGCAGTTTGGCAGTGTTTGACAAAACTAACACAAGTGAACAAGGAGCAGCTACAGCACAAGTGAACAAGCAGCGCTTCAGCAGGGGATGCTATAGCAGGAGCTTGTTCAAGTGGCTGTATCTCCTGTCCGAGAAGCAACAGCGTCCTGGGCTTGACTAGAAGGGCTGGGATCGCTAAGGAGAACATCAGAAGAATTTCTTAAGTGTTGTGGAGAATTTTCCAGTGGGGTTTCCTAGCCAGAGAAGGAGATTTGTGTTGAAGATCACAATCAAATCTAATCTCCTATATTTTAGGAGATAATTGTTCTTTTTGGGACATAGCTTAAACCTGGTCTTGCTTAAAGCTGGTGCTACTATTTAAGAGAAAGGGGTTTAGAGCAGAGAAGCTGATCGAAGCTGAGGGATATACGAGTGCATACAAAGAATAAAGAGAGAATAATTTTTGGTGTGCGACGGTCGTTTTCTTCGATCATCACCCGAGAGTAGAGCGTGAGCGCAGAGCCGTGGTGACAGAAGCAGAAGGGAATCAGGACTTGCAGAGTCTGATTCGAGCTTGATCTAGAAGCCAATTCAGAGCAGTGGTGCTTGTTGGTTGATCAAGGGCAGCCGCGGAAGAACTGACGAGTGTGTGGCTCGGTCGAGTGTCTAAGCGGTGGTTCTCGCTAGTGGCAGGTGGTCACTGAGTGAGGGGGAGTATTCCAGAGTGTGCAGCGCTCGTGGAATCGTTCGATCGGCTCGGCAAAAGCCTTTGGAGCGACGCGGACAAATTGTGCTTCAGCTGTGTGTTACAGCAGTTGCTACAGCAACCCTGCTGAGTGAGTGTAGTTTAGAATAGGCTGAGTTTTGAGAAAACTGTAGCTATTCTAGATTGACATTTGTAGAGGGTGTGCAGACACAAGTCAGAGCTTGTTCTGATTGTGTCAAGTGATCCACACAAGGTTGAGTAGCATAGGTTGCGTGGAGTTGTAACCGAGTGTACTTGGAGACCTTCGTGTTTAGTGGATTGAGGACTGGAGAATAGTCCTCCCCAGACGTAGGCAGTTGGCCGAACTGGGTGAACAAATTTCTGTCTTGTTCATTGTTTGCTGAGACAATTTCAGAGTGAACAAGAGTGTGCTGCAGCAACTGCTTGTTCACAAATCTGCCTAACTGAGACGCTGTGAATTTCAATTGGTATCAGAGCGGGAGCTCAACACACAGAGTAAAAGATCCTACAGTGTCTCTGAAGCTGCCACGACAATGAAGGAAGGACAGAGCACAAGCAGACCTCCATTGTTGGAAGAAAGCAACTATGGATATTGGAAGGCTAGGATGAAAGCCTTTCTCAAGGCCATTGATGAGAAGACCTGGAGAGCAATCATGGTCCAGTGGTCTCCCCCAATTACCATGGATGAACAGGGAGTCACACGGATTAAGCCTGAAGAACAATGGACTGCTGAAGAGGGAGCTGCAGCAACTGGTAATTCAAAGGCCCTGAATGCGATTTTTGCTGCAGTTGATGCTAACAATTTCAGGCTGATATCAAATTATGACATGGCCAAACAAGCGTGGGAAATTCTGCAAACTGCACATGAAGGAACTGATAGAGTGAAGCTGTTAAGATTCCAGATCATTGCTACACAGTTTGAGAATCTGAGAATGCTGGAAGAGGAGACTGTAACTGAGTTTAATGCCAAACTCTGTGATCTTGCAAATGAAGCCCATGCTCTTGGTGAACCCATCCCTGAAGAAAAGCTGATCAGAAAGGTTCTCAGATCGCTGCCCACAAGATTTGACATGAAAGTGACGGCCATTGAAGAAGCTCAAAATGTCAGATTCATGAGGCTGGAAGAGTTGATGGGGTCTCTCAAACAATTTGAGATGAAACTGGTTAAAGAAGACATCACTCCTAAGGACAAGTATGTTGGTACTACCAGACCTCTACAGTTGATTCACATGGACCTGATGGGACCAATGGAAGTGGAGAGTCTGGGAAGAAAGAGGTATGCTTTTGTATGTGTTGATGACTACTCCAGATTCACCTGGATCGATTTTATCAGAGAAAAATCAGATACGGTGCGAGTTATAGTGTCTCTGGTGTCTCGCCTTGAGCAAGAGAAAAGTCTCAGAATCAGCAGCATTCGCAGTGATCATGGTAGGGAATTTGAAAACGAAGCTATGGATGATTTCTGTCGTCAAAGGGGTATCTCACATCAGTATTCCTCCCCCATCACTCCTCAGCAGAATGGAGTAGTGGAACGAAAGAATCGAACAATTCAAGAAATGGCCAGAGTCATGATTCATGCTAAGAGGGTTCCTCTGAGATTCTGGGCAGAGGCCATGAACACCGCATGTTACATCATCAATAGAGTCACCTTATGGAGAGGAACCAACCAGACCTGCTATGAGCTCTGGAATCAGAAGAAGCCCACAGTTAAATATTTCCACGTCTTTGGAAGTGACTGTTTTATTCTAAGAGATCGGGAGTATAGGAAGAAACTTGACCCAAAGAGTGATCCTGGATTGTTCTTAGGTTATTCAACAAACAGCAGGGCTTATCGTGTCTATAACCAGCGGACAAATACAGTAACGGAATCCATAAATGTTGTTGTCAATGATGCTGAAGAAGTCCCTGCTACTGATACTGCCACTGATGATGAAGAATCTGATCTTGAAGAGGTGCCTGTCAGTCAGAACATAAGTGAACAAGCTGTGGATCCAGAAGATGCTACAGCAAGTGCTGAAGCAAAAAATTCAGATGCACAATTAGAAAGCCTATCTGAAGATCTGAACACTGAGGCTCCTGATCCACCTTCAAGGTAGCCTCCAAAGAAGATTCAGAAGAATCATCCCCTGACAAATGTAATTGGAGATCCGGCAGAAAGAAGAAGAACCAGAAGCCATGCCTACCTCAATACATGTTTTATGTCCAGCATTGAACCTAAGAACTTCAAGGAAGCCATGAGTGATGAATTCTGGATGATTGCGATGCAGGAAGAACTGGCAGAGTTCGAAAGACACGATGTTTGGGACCTGGTGGACAGACCAAATGGAGTGAATATTAGAGGCACAAAGTGGATCTTCAAAAACAAAACTGATGAAAAAGGAAACATCACAAGAAATAAAGCCAGACTGGTTGCGCAGGGATACTCTCAGATTGAGGGCCTAGATTTTGAAGAAACGTTTGCTCCAGTTGCTCGCCTGGAGGCCATCAGACTTCTTCTAGCCATGTTCTGATTCCTGGGATTTAAACTATATCAAATGGATGTCAAAAGTGCGTTCCTGAATGGAGACCTCTCTGAAGAAGTATATGTTTCTCAGCCAAAAGGATTTGAAGATCCTCATCACCCAGACATGTTTATAAGTTGAAGAAAGCCTTATACGGACTGAAACAGGCTCCTCGAGCATGGTATGAGAGGTTGACAGTGTTCTTAGAAAAACATGGCTACAAACGAGGGGGAGCTGATAAAACTCTATTTGTCAAAAGAACCAAATCAGATGTGATCATTGCTCAAATCTATGTGGATGACATTGTCTTTGGATCAAAGTCTCAGCACCTGGTGAAGCAGTTTGTGAATCACATGCAGCAGGAATTTCAAATGAGCATGGTCGCAGAACTGTCATATTTTCTTGGTCTGGAGATCACTCAGAAAGAAGATGGCATCTTTATTGCTCAAAGCAAATACAACAAGAATCTTGTGCAGAAATTCCAGCTAGATAAGGCCAGTCACAAACGAACCCCTGCTGCCACTCATGTTAAAGCCATCAAAGATGAACATGGAATGGAAGTGAGTCAGATAATCTACGGAAGCATGATTGGGAGCTTGCTGTACCTGACTGCCAGCCGCCCCGACATTTCCTTTTCAGTAGGAGTCTGTGCCAGATTTCAAGCCTGTCCCAAAGATAGTCACTTGCAGTTGGTCAAGCGCATCATTCGGTATGTTGGAGGAACTGTGCACTATGGCTTATGGTATACTAAGGACACAAATGCTAATCTGGTAGGATACAGTGATGCGGACTGGGTAGGATGCTCAGAGGACAGGAAGAGCACTTCAGGAGGATGCTTCTTCCTAGGAAATAACCTGGTGTCTTGGTTCAGCAGGAAGCAAAACAGCATTTCATTATCCACTGCCGAGGCTGAATACATAGCTGCTGGGAGCTGCTGTGCACAAATGCTGTGGATGAAGCAAATGCTGAGTGAGTATGGTCTTGCTCAAAATGAAATGACTCTCTACTGTGACAACATGAGTGCCATCAGCATATCTAAGAATCCGGTTCAGCATAGCAGAACCAAGCACATTGACATTCGCCATCACTTCATCCGTGATCTAGTAGAGAAGAATATCATTGCGCTACAGCATGTGGTGTCTGCCAAACAACTTGCTGATATCTTCACAAAAGCTCTGAATGCAGTCCGGTTCGAAGATCTGCAAGCCTCTTTGGGGCACTGTGTGTTGCCTCCATAGGGCAGCCTGGAGCACCCCCTTGTCATTTATTCCAAAAAGGGGGAGGAGAAGAGAAGGAGAAGAAGAGGAGGTTAAGAAATTCTACAAACAAATCTCTGTAGGGTTTTGTCAAAATGCCAAGGGGGAGATTGATGATGCAGTTTGGCAGTGTTTGACAAAACTAACACAAGTGAACAAGCAGCGCTTCAGCAGGGGATGCTATAGCAGGAGCTTGTTCAAGTGGCTGTATCTCCTGTCCGAGAAGCAGCAGCGTCCTGGGCTTGACTAGAAGGGCTGGGATCGCTAAGGAGAACATCAGAAGAATTTCTTAAGTGCTGTGGAGAATTTTCCAGTGGAGTTTCCTAGCCAGAGAAGGAGATTTGTGTTGAAGATCACAATCAAATCAAATCTCCTATATTTTAGGAGATAATTGTTCTTTTTGGGACATTGCTTAAACCTGGTCTTGCTTAAAGCTGGTGCTACTATTTAAGAGAAAGGGTTATAGAGCAGAGAGGCTGATCGAAGCTGAGGGATACACGAGTGCATACAAAGAATTAAGAGAGAATAATTTTTGGTGTGCGACGGTCGTTTTCTTCGATCATCACCCGAGAGCAGAGCGTGAGCGCAGAGCCATGGTGACAGAAGCAGAAGGGAATCAGGACTTGCAGAGTCTGATTCGAGCTTGATCTAGAAGCCAATTCAGAGCAGTGGTGCTTGTTGGTTGATCAAGGGCAGCCGCGGAAGAACTGACGAGTGTGTGGCTCGGTAGAGTGTCTAAGCGGTGGTTCTCGCTAGTGGCAGGTGGTCACTGAGTGAGGGGGAGTATTCCAAAGTGTGCAGCGCTCGTGGAATCGTTCGATCGGCTCGGCAGAAGTCTTTGGAGCGACGCGGACAAATTGTGCTTCAGCTGTGTGTTACAGCAGTTGCTACAGCAACCCTGCTGAGTGAGTGTAGTTTAGAATAGGCTGAGTTTTGAGAAAATTGTAGCTATTCTAGATTGACATTTGTAGAGGGTGTGCAGACACAAGTCAGAGCTTGTTCTGATTGTGTCAAGTGATCCACACAAGGTTGAGTAGCATAGGTTGCGTGGAGTTGTAACCGAGTGTACTTGGAGACCTTCGTGTTTAGTGGATTGAGGACTGGAGAATAGTCCTCCCCAGACGTAGGCAGTTGGCTGAACTGGGTGAACAAATTTCTGTCTTGTTCATTGTTTGCTGAGAAAATTTCAGAGTGAACAAGAGTGTGCTGCAGCAACTGCTTGTTCACAAATCTGCCTAACTGAGACGCTGTGAATTTCACTTTTACAATAGTGTAGGGACCTGTCCAACGGGAACGCAACTTGCCAGGCATAAGTTTAACTCTATATGAAAATAATAATACCTTCTGTCCAATGTTGAATGAGCATCTGATTGAGGCTTTTTATTTTTTTTTAAATCTTCACCAAAACAAGCAAAACCAAGAAAAACAAGAAAGACAAAGTTTAGAACTCAAAACTAAATGTTGCCCTCCCCGGCAACGGCACCAAAATTTGACAGCGCATCGCCGTGCGCCTCAAATTTGAATTTATAACTACTGTTAACACACTAGCAAGCAGTAAGCAGGTTCGAACCCAAAGAGAGCAAGTAAGATAGAGTTCTAATGGAAGTCACAAAAAAAGAAACAAACTAAGGATATCAATTCAGAGAAAATCAGTTCGGGGAATACAATGCAAATAGTTATCATCAATCGAATACATGCATAAACTAATGAATTCTGCCTCAGTCCTACATTCCTGCTAAAGATATGTCGACAATCAAATTTTACCTATTCTTAACCGCTAAGCTTTAGAACAAGTTCAATAGTTACCCGACTGAGACTACAAATTAGTTCCACCGCTAAGCTTAGTTAGTTATGCATTCCAGTCAAGTATAACACAACTAAACCAAAATAAAATCCGGCCGTGAACAGTGTTCCGGTTTGAATAGTAACAGTAACAGTGAATAGTGAACAGTATGTGAACAGTACCCGGCGTGAATAGTGAATTCCGCGCGACTTCTCTCTCAAGCTCTTCAATCTTCTCCTCCACTATCGTCAGTCTTGTAGCATGAATAGTGCATTGTCCTTGTTTTCCTCTTTTGTCCATCTTTTAGGTTTAGGGTTTTGGGATGGAACAAGAATGAACCACATCTGCTTGAACCGATTATGATTTTTGATTGAACCAGCAGGTCTTCAGTTGACTGCTGCTGACTTCTTGATCTTGGATGAATGCTTCGAATATGCGATAAAATCCAATGCGATCTTGAACACACCTGCGATACGAAAATACTACAAAAGAGTAATCGATTCACGCAAAATGTCATAAAACTATGGGAATAAACAACTCAATGGAGCGTATAAATACGCTCCATCAGTGGGACGATGGCTAAGCTGGTTGGCGCACGGGATGATTCTCCCACAGGTCTGTATTCCTCGGAAGAGGAGGATGATGATGTACTTGCTGGAGATGGCTGGGGAGAGGGGCGGAAGACAATGCCGCCAGCAGCTCGCCTTGGCTTTGGCTTGGTTTTGGCTGGGGCTTTAGGTTTAGCAACTCCCTTTTCTTTCTGAGCTGCGGACAGTTTCTTGGTGGGCGGCTGTGTTGGTCTCCCAGTTGTTCGAATTGGTGCGAGCCATGGGAGCAGGGCAGGTAGAGAGTGAGTCGGCCGGATTAGAGCTGAGTCGGGCACGGGAGAAGCGGCTGGAGCGAGTGTTTCGGGCAAAGCGGGATGCGTGCGGCTAGGTCGGATGGAGGCTGCGTTTAAGGGTTCGCTCGGGTGGGAAGTGTTGGCGATGGAAAGCTAGGTCGGAAGGAAGGAGACTGGCGACGGACGGGTTCGGACGGAGTGGGAGAAAAATGAGAGAGAATAAAGGCCGATTCGGGCAAGGGTGAGTGAAGGGTTGTTGCTCGAATCAGACATGATTCGGCCGAATCATTTACTCAGTGCTTCTTTGAGGCTGCACGAATCAACTGATTCGCGGACCCCCTGTCCGAATCAAAACTGGTTCGCAGACTTTGCCCGAATCGAAAGTGATTCGGGGTGGCTAAAAGTGATTTGCCCGAATCATTTACTCAGTGCTGTCTTGAGAAGTTTCAGGCTGCATGAGTCAACTGATTCGGGCAAGCCAGAAAACTGATTCGGCCGAATCAACTGCTGTGTATTAACAGCCACTCTGCATAAAATTTTTCACAAAAATGCACCAGATTCCACAATCAATTAAATATCCCTAATACTCACTCAAAACACCCACACTTAAATATTTCTACACATAGATGATTAAATCAAAGGGGTAATTCGAGTGCACTCAAACACAAAATCCCTAAAACCTCTAACTTAATATAGGCACGGCGCACCACAAGTCAAAAATAACTCTACACTACCAACAAGTAGAAGCAAAAGCACAAATACTCACCAGCCTAGTTTAACGTCTTAGCTAAGACGTAGCCGATTCCCTTCTTCATAAGAAACACACTTGAGAAGTCCTTTGCGAGGATCCCTTCTCAAGTGGCATGCAATAATTTGGGAGTTAGGTAGAATCATCAAGCTTGAAGTCTCCGAGCTCCAAGCTTTGCTCGTCTCCATGGTACGCTTTAATTCGATGGTCATTCACTTTGAAAGTTTCGCCTTCTTTGTTCATCAATTCAAAGTGGTCATCTTCGTACACTTTTTCGACCTTGAAAGGTCCCGACTACCTTGATTTCAGCTTTCCCAGGAATAGTCTAAGTCTAGAGTTGAAAAGTAATACGCTATCTCCCTTCGAGAAAGTTCTCCTCTGAAATTTCTTGTCGTGCCACAGCTTGGTCTTCTCCTTGTAAATTCTGGCATTTTCATACGAGTCAAGTCTGATTTCATCTAGCTCATTAAGCTGGAGCAGCCTCTTTTCCCCTGCTGATTTCAAGTCGAAATTCAGCTTCTTTACAGTCCACATGGCTTTATATTCGAGTTCTACGGGGAGATGGCAAGGTTTCCCGTACACGAGTCTATAAGAGGACATATCGATTGGTGTCTTAAACGCCGTTCGGTAAGGCCATAATGCTTCATCAAGCTTTGATGACCAATCTTTGCGAGAACTACTAACCATTTTCTCCAATATTGCCTTGATCTCGCGATTAGAGACTTGAACTTGCCAGCTGGTTTGAGGGTGATACGGCGTCGCTATCTTGTGGTAGACACCATATTTTCTGAGTAATGCCTCGAACTGTTTTTCTTTAAAGTGCGATCCATTATCACTAATCACTGTCCTTGGCGCACCGAACCATGGAAATATTATTTTGGTGAAAAGTCTCTTTACCACATTAGCATCACAAGAAGGAGTAGCGACAGCTTCCAACTATTTGGAGACGTAATCGACGGCAACCAAAATATATTTGTTCCCATTTGATGATGGGAACGATCCCATGAAGTCTATCCCCCAAACATCAAATATTTCAACCTCAAGGATTCCCTTCTGCGGCATCTCGTCATGCTTAGAAATATTTCCCTTACGTTGGCATGCGTCACAAGATTTTACAAATTCATACACGTCCTTAGACAACGTAGGCCAATAGAAACCGCATTGTAGAGCCTTCGCGGCTGTTTTGGAGCTAGAGCCATGTCCACCATATGGGGAAGAGTGGCAGCTTCGCAAAATACCCTTTTGATCCTCCTCCGCGATGCATGACCGCTATTACCCATCAGCTCATCCCAATAATAACGGTTCACGTCATGGAGAAATTTCTTTCTTTGATTGTGATTTGCCCCTTCCGGTAGAATACCACAAGCAAGAAAATTTACGAAATCAGCATACCAAGGGGCTTGCGTCGTCTCAATGGTCAACAAATATTCGCCAATAAAAGAGTCTTCAATCGGCACACTCTTGGCATCATCACCACCGATTTGCTCAAGCCTTGATAGGTGATCCGCGACCACATTTTCCACTCCTTTCTTATCTTTAATTTCAACATCGAACTCTTGTAATAGGAGAATCCAGCGAATTAGTCTCGGCTTTGCCTCCTTCTTTGCCATAAGATATTTAATCGCTGCATGGTCTGTGTAGACAATTGTTTTAGACCCGATCAAGTATTGTCTGAATTTCTCGAAGGCATAAACAATGGCAAGCATCTCTTTTTCTGTGGTTGAATAATTTTCTTGTGTAGAGTCAAGGGCTTTACTCACATAATAAATCACGTGCAAGCGCTTGTCGAGCCTTTGTCCCAATACCGCTCCAATAGCGCTATCGCTAGCGTCACACATTAGCTCAAATGGAATTTCCCAATTCGGTGGTTGAATTATCGGGGCAGACACCAAAGCTGTCTTTAGCATTTGAAATGCTTGATGGCACGGTTCATCGAAATTAAGTTCTACCTCATTACATAGCAGATTTGTAAGAGGTTTAGCAATTTTCGACAAGTCCTTGATGAACCTCCTATAAAATCCAGCGTGCCCGAGGAAACTCCGTATTCCTTTCGCATCTCTCGGCGGTGGCAGCTTCTCAATAACGTCAATTTTGGCCCTATCGACCTCAATTCCTCTTTTTGACACAAGGTGTCCCAACACAATGCCTTCTTTGATCATAAAATGGCATTTCTCCTAATTTAGTACTAGGTCCATCTCAATACACCTGGCCAACACACGAGACAAATTTGTGAGACAATCATCAAATGAGTAACCATGCACAGAAAAATCGTCCATAAATACTTCCATAGAAGTCTCTAAGAACTTAGCAAAAATGGACATCATACAACGTTGAAAAGTTCCCGGTGCATTACAAAGACCAAAGGGCATTCTCCTATATGCAAATGTGTCGTAGGGGCAAGTAAATGTGGTCTTTTCTTGGTCATCGGGGTGGATAGGAATTTGAAAGAAGCCACTATATCCATCAAGAAAACGGAAATATTCATGTCCCGCTAGACGTTCTAACATTTGATCTATGAAGGGAATGGGAAAGTGATCTTTCTTAGTGGCTGAGTTTAACTTCCCATAGTCTATGCACATTCTCCACCCCGTGATCGTACGCGTAGGTATCAACTCATTCTTCTCATTTCTAACCACGGTGAGCCCGCCTTTTTTAGGCACCACATGAATCGGGCTCACCCAATCAGAATCTGGGACAGCATAAATAATCCCTGCATTTCGCAATTTCGTGACTTCCTTCAATACAACTTCTTTTAGCTTAGGATTTAAACGCCTAAGGAACTCCCGACTAGGCTTCGCATTATCTTCTAAACGAATTCTATGCATGCAAACATCGGGGTTAATCCCCTTCAAATCATCAATGGAGTGCCTAATGGCACCTTTATATTCATGCAACACATTCATCAATTTAGAAGTTTCAACATCATTCAAAGAAGCTTCTACGATAACGAGTAAAGATTCGTTTGGTCCCAAGAATTCTTACCTTAGATTCGGTGGAAGAGGTTTCAACCCCTAACCGAATTCCTTATCTTTTAGCGCCTCATTTATTCCTTTCGCACCATCATTAAAATCAGCGGGATCCTCATCAATTTCCGTTATAGAGGTGAATAACGAGCTATTTTCCTCTTGTGCAAGCAACTCATACTCAAGGCTTTTTAGTTCACCAAGAGAGTCAAAAACATTATACGCATCATATGATTCAATCAAGTAACAATCCATAGAATTACTAGGTGTCCTAAGCATTCTTTTCAAATCGAATTTGATCTTTTCACTACCAAAATTTAATTCGATTGTACCTTTCCCGCAATCTATAATAGCCTTAACCGTGTTCAAAAATGGTCTACCTAGAATTATGGGGATTTCCTTATCTTCATCCATGTCTAACACGTAAAAATCAACCGGAACATAAAATTGTCCAACCTTAATGGGAACGTCTTCTAGGATACCTTTAGGTGCCCGAGAAGAATGATCCGCTAATCTCAAATTAACCGTGGTTGGAGTCAATTCCCCCATATCTAGCTTATTAAAAAGTGAATAAGGCATTAAAGATATGCTAGCACCTAAATCACACAATGCACTAGCTATGCTAATTTCTCCAATAGAAATAGGAATAGAAAATGACCCATGATCGCTAAGCTTCCTAGGCATGGCACGCTGAATTATAGCATTACAATTTGCGTCTAAAGCCACATGGTCTAAATCATGCATTTCTCTTCTATGAGACATAATATCTTTCAAAAATTTAGCATAAGTAGGCATTTGAGTGAGTACCTCCGTAAATGGCAAAGTCACTTGCAGCTTTTTCAACATCTCCGCAAAGCGCTTGAAATGCGCATCCTCCTTCTTCTTTTTCAGCCTTTGAGGGAATGGAATCGGCGGCACATAAGGTGCTGGCTCTTGCGGCTTTTCCTTCTCCCGTACATCACTCGAATTCTGCAGCAAAGTCTCTTCTTCGACAACTCCATCTGCTGCCTTTCCCACTTTGGCCTTTGGCTGCGGCTCCTCTAGAACTCTCCCACTCTTGAGTGTAATTGCGTTGATCGTCTCGGAGGAGTTCACATCAGGTTGCGAGGGCAGCTTCCCTTGATATTTCGAAGACGAACCAGCTTGTTGCGCAATCTGAGTTTCGAGCATTTTATTGTGCGTTTGCAATTGATCTAGCCTCTGAAGAATAAGCTGGTTGTCTTTTTGCTGCTAGGCTTGAGTCCGGCTAACTGGGTAACAATAGAAATCAGGGACGGCTCCTCGTTGCTTTGTTTCACTTCGTGCCTTTGGTGCGTTCCCTGATTTTGATGACTGAAATTGTTTGGTCTTGGATAATTTCCGCTTTGATAATTATTCCTCGGCTGATATGTGTTGGAGGGAGCTCCTTGATTCTGATTTCTTGGAACAAATCCTGGCGGCGCTGGTTTGGGCTCTAAATTCAGCGGCGGTCTCCTTGGAACATTCGGATCTTCATGGAATCTCACATGGGCTGGAGGATTCCGTGGCTGATAACCGCTAGCTTGCGGTGGCGCATATTCTCTCCCTTGATTTCTTACTAAGTAATTAATATCCTCATACTCGTCCGCGTGCTTTGCGGTGCACGAGTCATCATTATGCGCCGGGCTAGAACAAATGCCGCAAACTTGCTGGTTTTTCTCTTTTTGTTGAGGTTTAAATTTCCAATTGAAGCTACCAAGGAATTCACCGTCTTTGCTAGGGAATTGAAATCTTCTTTCGTCACGGCTTTGGAGGTATGCTCCTTCCCTTTCTTTTTTAGGTGGTTCCTTCCTCCACCCCATTGATGTGAATTCCGCACAATTTTGTCAATAATCTTGAATCCATCGGGGGCTCTCAAGTCCATCATTGCTCCTCCGCTAGCTTGGTCCATATGGTTTCTCGCGTCTTGATCCATTCCATCATAGAAGCTTTGCATGAGCTGCCATTTGCTGAATCCGTGATGCGGACAGTCTCTTTGCAGCTCTTTGAAGTGCTCATATGCCTCATGAAAATTCTCGTCATCTTGTTGTGTGTATTGGCATATTCTATCCTGGATTTTCTTAGTCTTTGCCGGCGGGAAGAATTGAATTAGGAAGGCTTGAGCAATTTGTTCCCATGTGTGGAAGGTATTCGGCTCGTGACTCATTAGCAAATCCTTGGCTTTTCTGCTTAGCGAGAATGGAAATACCTTCATATATATGGCCTCCGGTCTAATCCCCTGCACTTTGCAAGTGCGACATAGCTAAATGCGCATTAGGGTTTCCATACCCTTCAAATTGATTCATGGCTACCATGTGGAGAAGCGCCGACTTTATTTTGAATTCCTTATCGTCACCCTCTTCCAAATAAATGGGTGATCCGTAATGTCCATTGGGGCAATGTATTCCCCAACCGGTCTCTCATCGTCCTCTTGCGGACGAGTGGCATTCCCTAGCCTCCTCGGATTCGGTTGATCTGCAATTCTTGCTGGTGGTTGGTCCATATTCTCCATTATAAGTTGATCAACTTGAATTTGAGGAAGGGGGTATCAAAATTTGGTGTTGACGTGGAAGCTTGTTCTTGTGCCTTTTTAGTGCGTGATCGAGTTTGCATTCAAACACCTACCAAGCGATCGAAGAAAGCGTTAGTAAGTGTGAACTTAAATTAGAGTAGGCAAGAATAGCACGCAAACACGCAATCACGATCAACAAAGTAAAGAAAAAAATAAAGTAGACTAACTAAAGCAATACTAAATAGCAAACTAGTCTAATGGCTAATCCCCGGCAACGGCGCCATTTTGAAACGTTGTGGTTGTTGTCGTAGTATGAATACTAGTCCAATCACGGTGTTCAAACAATATTTATAATCCGAGTGACCTCGAGTCGAACCCAAGAGAAAAAGCCTAGATTAGTCTAAAGCTAGCTAGTAAGGCCTAATGCAAGTCTATTAAATAAAAGGAGGGATTTTTCCTCTATGCGAGGTATCTCTAATGAATACTAAAGAAAAGATGAAATATGGTCTAAGAGAAAATAATAGCGAAAGCGTTGTCGGAATTGTACTTCACCCCTAGGTCATGCGATTAGCAACACAAAACTTGTCTAAATCATAAGTAAATTCGAGTGATGGTTCTAGGCTAAGGTATCACACATTCTAAATTCAACTCTCTCTCCTTCTCTAGAATGGGAATAATACCTAAATAGTACGGTCCTCAAACTCTCGCTCTATTGAATCGCGTAGAACTAAAGTCTCCAAATCTCAGCCTCTCGGTCTATTGATAGTTAACTAAAGTCGCTCAATACTTAGCCTAGTGCAATGCGTATGTCACTCTCGCGCACACACGCAACCAAAAATAATCATGCTTGATCTTCTAAACAACCTAGGTTCAACTCCCATTCCATCCCTAGGTGTTATACCAATTCATACTCACGTAGGTATTTCGTCAAACACTTGGTGTGCACAGAATTGATATAAAGAACAAGCAAGAGAATTTTCAACCAAACTTCATTCATATAGATAAAAAAACAAGTCTTGCATTACAATCAAACCTAAGGGATCCATAAGAACCCCAACTACTAAAAGACTACTCACTCATGGTGAGTTTGAAACAAAACATGATATTCAAATTGAAATTGTTCACCAATTGGATGCCCAAGAATAGTGGATGAGTAGAGGGTTGATGTAGGATCTCCAATTGCGTGTCTCTTCCTTCAGTACTTGACAATTCTCCAACTTCTCCAAGAGCCAATCGCCTAGGGTTTTGAATTCTGGAAGAGAGAGATTCTAATTTTGCATCTCATTCTATTTATACCCTTTGAAAATTTCCAAATTTTGCCCGCAGTGCCCGAATCACTTGATTCGGATAGGGGTGTCCGAATCATTTACTCAGTGCTATTTCGAGCTGGGCTAATCACTTTGTCCTGGCCGAATCACTTTTGATTCGGTCAACCCTTAATTGATTCGGTCAAGATCCTTATAGAGCTGAAGATTCGGGCACCTGGGCGAATCACTTTCTGATTCGGCCATATCATATACTCAGTGCTTTCTTCTGCTTGGCCGAATCGATTACTCTTGGCCGAATCACTTTTTGATTCGTTCAACCTCCATTTAGTTCGGTCAACCTCCTTGTAGAGCTGAAGTGATTCGGACAGCTCTCTCCTCCCTTGGCCGAATCACTTTCTGATTCGGTCAACCTCACATGTGATTCGGTCAAACCACTCAAATTCTCCGCGAGTCAATTTGATTCGTGCAGCTGGGGTGATTCGGCCATGCTGGTGGGCGAATCACTTTGTGATTAGGGTCAATCACTTCTGCAGTCTTGCCCAATTTTCATCCAGATTTTCTTCGGGCCCCTTCGTATCATGTAGTACACATTTTCAACCTGAAATGGACAAAGAAAACATCAAATGACTTTATAAAATAACGGAACAAACAAGAAGTAAGGAGAAAATTATGGACAAATATAAGGTCATTTGTCCGCTTATCATGCGCCTGAATGCAAATGTACCGAAGGGGTAGGTAAATGTCGTCTTCTCTTGATCCTCAGCAGCAATGTGAATCTGGCTGTAACCTGAAAAACCATCAAGAAAACAAAAGGATGGTTTACCTACAAGTCCAGCATTTGATCGATGAATGGCAGGGGGAAATGGTCTTTGCGTGTGGCTGCATTAAGTTGTCTATAATCAATGCACATCCGCCAGCCATTCTGCACTCTCTTGGGCACCAGCTCTCCTTTGTCATTCATCTCTACCGTCATCCCGGTCTTCTTGGGCACCACAAGGACAGGGCTTACCCATTGGCTATCTTAAAAATGGGTAAATCACACCGGCATCTAGGAGCTTCTGCACCTCTTTCTGGACTACCTCCATCATTATCGGATTCAAACGCCTCTGAGGTTGTCTCACTGGTTTCGCTCCTTCCTCTAACAGGATCCGATGCATGCAAATTGCTGGATTAATTCCTCGAATGTCAGCCAATGTCCAACCTATTGCTGTTTTGCGCTCCTTTAGCACGCGCGCCAATCTTATCTCCTGATCTGGTTCAAGTCCACTCTTAATGATCACTGGTAGCGTCTCATTGTCTCCAAGGTAAATGTACTTCAAGTGGTCCGGTAGAGGCTTCAATTGAATTTCAGGGGCCTGCACAACAGATGGGACAAGTTTTGTTTCATTGCATAATTCAATTGCATTGACATCATACATGGCTGCATCATGGGGCAACTGGCCAGCAGCAACTTCTTCGGCTAATGGGTCTGGTATGTCTTCTTCACCTTGTATTAGCTCCGCATCTTCAATGGTGTCCAAGGCATGTATTCCTGCAAAGTCGGGTGGGAATCGCATAGACTCATAGATATTGAATTTTATGACTTCCCTGTCTACCTCCATAGAAAGATCACCTGTATGTATATCAATCTTGGTTCTTGCGGTCACCATGAAGGGTCTTCCTAACAAGACCTGGGAAGTGTCTACCTCACCTTCCATCTTCATCACATAGAAATCTGCAAGGAATACAAGTTTGCCTACATGCACTAACACATCAACTACTATACCCTCAGGCCTCGTACATGATTTATCAGCCAGCTGAATGATTAAATCAGTAGGTCTAAGAGGACCGATTTGCAACAGATACAAAGAGTAATGTAAGACATTAATGGAAGCAACCAAATCCAACATGCAATTATCCACTTGAATCTTATTAATTATGCAAGAGATTGTAAAGGTACCTGGATCCTTGCATTTTTGTGCAACCTTGCACTCAAGAATTGCTGGGATGTTGGGCTTAAAACTTACTTGCTCAGGTCTGGATCCTCCTCTTCGAGTGGTGCACAAATCCTTAAGGAACTTCGCATATTTTGGAATCTGCTTGATTGTGTCGAGGAGGGGGATCATGATCTCCACTTTGCTGAATAACTCTAGTAGCTCTTGATCCATTGGTAGGTTCTTCTTAGCTTTGGATATTTGAATAGGAAATGGAAGTGGAGGGTTAGTTCGGCGAAGTTCAAAAATTGAAGCAGGCTGTTCGGCGCCGGATGAAGACATTATGGGCGCGCCAAGAGAAGACATTAGGTTCGCACGCCTCATGTTAATGTTCTCCGAGGGCGCGGTATTCTCTGGTCCAGTTCCTTGCTTTGAATTTTCTGCAATCTCTTCCCACTTCTCAGCGTTACCGCACTAACATTCCCTCTTGGGTTGGGAATTGTTTGTGAGGGCAACTTTCCTTTATCTTTATCATTCTTAAGCTTGGACACGGTGGCTGCCAATTGGGACATATTCTTCGATAACTCAGCTAAGGTGCTCTCATTTTTCTGCACACTAATAGCCAACTCCTTAACCACTTCTTCCAATGACTTCTCATGATTGACATGGCTCGGGCCAGCTTGGTTGGGATTGACATTAGTCGGGCCATGTTGATTGAAGTTGCGCCTTTGCTGAAACTGCCCATTAGCATTGTATCTCTCTTGCTGCTGATGATATGGAGGGCGGTTAGGTTGGGCTTGGTTTTGCCCTTGTTGGTTTTGATTCCGATTATGCCCTTGTTGGTTTGGGAATCTTCCCTCATTTCTCCAACTAAAACCATTTGCCGCAAGTCCAAATTGCCTAGGTCCTTGTCTATTATTGTTGAAATGTTGGACTCCTCCCATAGCATTAACATCAACTGCCTCTTCTTCATGTAGGCTAGGACACTCATCGGTTCGGTGGGTTGCAGCACCACAAAATTCACAAGCCTTAATTCCACTGACTTGCCCAACCATAAGTTTCTGCACCAACTGCTTGAGCTCCTTAATTTCAGCGGCCATGTGATTTGTATTGGAATCCATTTGCGAGACATTCCTTGCTCGGCCGGTATCATCTCTCCTACCGGTATCATCTCTGAATCTAGCACTCTCTGCATTCTCATTGATCAGCTCTCGCACTTCAGCAGGTGTTAAATTTAATACTGTGCCTCTAGCTGCTGCATCCAACAGCATCCTCTCCAAAGGCCTCAATCCATCCGATAAGTATTCTACAAGCATCTCCTCTTTCATACTCAGATTACAGCAGCTGTGCTCCAAGGCACCGAATCTCTCCAAATAATCGTACATTGACTCACTTGGCCCTTGTTTTATGTTGGACAGCTCTCTCCTTACTTGGGCAGCCTTGGCAGGGGGATAATATTTGTCGAGAAACTTCCTTTGCATTTGCTCCCAAGATCTGATACTTCCTGAAGGCAAAGATAAAAACCAAGTTTTTGCAAGGTCAGTTAAACTGAAGGGAAATACTTTTAACTTAACCTCTCTTCAGGGGCAGCATATGGTCTTAGAGTTCGACATATCCCATTGAACTCCTATAGATCCCTAGATGCCACTTCTCCTGGAAGTCCTCCAAATTTGGGAAGATGATGGACTACTGTTGCTTTCACTTCGAAGTCATCCTCATCCTGATCATTGTTAATAAACCATGATTCATATTTGAATGTTGAAGCTGAGAGCTCTCTAACATCTTGTTCATCCATCCTTTCACCTCTATGACAACGTGCAACCCTTTGTCTTTAAAGGAAGACTCTCTCCGGTTCATCATAGAAAGGGGGCATCACTGGGAGAGGGGGTACTGGATTGTTGTTTTGGTCAGGGACATGCTCATCGTGGACAATTCCTACATGGGACATACTAAAAAGGCAAGAGAAATGCAAAAACAGACAAATAACGGAAAAAACCAAAATGAAAAATATGAAAAAAAAACTAAACAATTCAAAAAGAAAATGTAAATGATCTCGGATGGCTAAAAAGCCAAAGAGCTCACGACTATGGTGGTGAGTCCTGATCGTTGGCCCGTTCCACTCAGAAAAAGGTCTTCGGATCTCTAATCGGACTCCGGTGACACTATTCACACCCCTTGCCGGAAGCACTATTCATCAAGGTTTAGAATTTTTTTTTTTTTTATCTGCACCACAAAAAGGCAAACTAAGCAAAACGAGAAAAACAAAGTTCAGAACTCTACACTGAATGTTGCTCTCCCCGGTAACGGTGCCAAAATTTGACAGCGCGTCGTTGTGCGCCTCAAATTTGTATTTATAACTTCTGTTAACACTAGACAGCAGTAAGCACGGTCGAACCCATAGAGAGCAAGTGAGCGAGAGTTCTAATGCTAGTCACAGAGAAATGAAAATACTGAGGATATCAATTCAGAGAATATCAGTCTGGGTAAATACACTGCAACTAATTATCATCGATCAAACAACATGCATCAACTAATGTATACTGTCACAATCAGTGTTCTACCTATTCTTAACCGCTAGGTTCTCAAACAGGTTCAATATTTACTCGACTAAAAATCACAAATTAGTTCCACCGCTAGGCTTAGCTATAATGCAATTCAGTCGAGTATAATGCAATGGGTACCAACCTAGCTTCACTGCTAAGCTATACTAAATTGATAATCAAGCATTCAATTCATACAAGTCAAGAGGCAGTAAATCAATAGCTCAAATCATGTGTTCATTGACCTCAAACCAATATAAATCCCCAAACTGAATTTGAGCTTAGCTACTCATAACATCCATCGAATGCAACATAACTTAGTTCAGTACACTACAGTGAGTTGAAGTACACAAAACTGAACTAGAATGAAAAATGGATGAACAGTAGATTCAGGCGACCTCCGTGAGTAGCTGCTGGTTGCTTCTCTCTCTAAGCTGCCGCCTCTGGTTCTGCCTCCCTAAAGTCCCTTGTGTTAAACGTTTGTCCAAAATGTTATGCATTTAGGGTTTGACCAACTCTGTTAACTTCTGTTGACTTGACTGTTGTTGACCGCTGTTGACTTCTTGATCTTGAATGAATGCTCCAAATATGCAATAAAATCCAATGCGATCCTGAACACACCTGCGATACGAAAAGACTAGAAAAGAGTAATCGTTCTAAGGCAAAATGTAATAAACTATGGGAATAAACATCTCAATGGAGCGTATAAATACGCTCTATCAAATCTCTACTGAGAACTCTTCATCATCATTCTTGTCTGATTCAACTATCACATAAACAAAGTCTGTCTTTATTTGATCTGAATCATCATTACGAAATACTTAGTGAAGGCTAGATTTACTTTGTGATCAGTTTCCTCTTCACTGTCTTCATCACTCCAATTTGTTGTAAGAGACTTATTGTTTTTCTTTTGATAACTTGGGCATTCAGTCTGTCTGTGGCCATACCCCTCGCACTCCCAGCACTGGATCCCTTTTTGTTTATCTTTCCTTCATCAATGTCTTTATCAGCCTCCTTGCTTCATCTTTGGGAATTATCAGCTCTTTTGTTTCTCCCACTGGATGACTGACCTGAGTATGAAGGTTTCAGGTCCATTCTTTTCATGAATTTTCCAAGGTTTTTGACCAGTAGAGACAGTTATTGATTGACATTATCTGGGACAGCCTCCTTTTCCTTTCTCTCAACTTTCAGCCCGAGGTCTTTCCCAGAAGGTGGCGAAGAAGTCTCATTAACTTTCATTTTTAACTACCTCAGAGAACCGATCAGTGCCTATAGTCTCATGTTCTTCATGTCTTGGGCTTCTTCGATGGCAGTTGCCTTCATATCAAACTTCGTGGTGAGTTATCAGAGAACGTTTCTTAACAGTTTTTCTTCCTGAATTGGTTCTCCAAGAGCATGGGCCTTTTTTGATACACAATCTGGCATTGAACTTTGCGATGGTCTTTTCTTCCAGCATCTTCAGGCTCTCAAATCTTGAGGTGATCATTTTGCATTCTAGAGATTTTTACCTTGTCCATTCCTTCATGTGCTGTTTCAAGAATCTCCCAAGCTTGTTTGGCCGTGTCATAGTTGGGGATCAATCTAAAATTGTTAGCATCCATAGCAGCAAATATAGCATTCAAAGCCTTAGAATTTCCTGATGTTGAGGGTACTTCATCGACAGTCCACTTGTTTTCAGGTTGCTTGTGTGTAACTCCTGGGCTGTCTACGATCATTGGGTGAGACCATTCTGATATGACTGCCCTCCAAGCCCTTTCATCAATGGCTTTAATAAACGCCTTCATTCGCGCCATCCAGTAGCCATAGTTTACTCCCTCAAGCCGTGCCGGTCTGCTGGTGCTTTGTCCTTCTTTCATGGTGGCCATAGATAACAGCAACGCTCTCCCAGATCACACTCTGTAAGTTGAGTGACCACCTCTGATACCAATTGAAATTGTGTAGCGTTGCTGATTAAGAGTTATAGCCTCTAAAGTAATAGCTTCTACTTAAGCACTCTCTACATCATTCTGCGGAATTACTCTATTGGCATAAGAAAGACACAGCATTTGTTCACCGAGTTCGGCAATTTGCCTATGTCTAGGGAGGATACACCGATCTGCAAGATTCCACTATCTCAGTTCAAAGTGTAAAAGACTCACACCTCTACTTCTCACGTAGCCAAAATCTTACGCTCAGTCTAATCTCCTAGACTAGCTAGCAGTCTGATCAAAGACTCTCTTCGTGCAACCTACACACTCTTAGTAATATATAGGTACAGATCTGACTCTCAAACTTAGCTTATTTTATTACAATGTGTAGCTCACGGAATGCTTAAGCACACTCTTCACCAGAGTTGTTGTATCTTCAGTCAACGACTCTTCTAGCTCTCCCGCCAATCAGTCGGACACCCTAAGTTTTGCAAACTCGACTCTGCTCCCCCTCAATCAATGACACACTTTGTTAATATTGGGCAGCCTCGATCAGCTCTCACTCAGCCTGTGACAACCCTATCCGCAGCTATTCTTCAGCTCTGATTGATCCTTCAACGAGCAGCGCTCTAGTTGAATTCTGAGGACCAATGCTGAATCAAACTCCACGAGTTCTGATTCCTTTGCGCACAACACAAGTCTTTAACACAGTTCTTTAGTGTGTTGAATGCTTGTTTGTTCTCTTGATCGATGCCCTCAAGGAACTGCCTCTGCCTTCCTTTTATATCTTCTTCAATCAATGGTGGCGGAATCTTTTTTTCTTTAGGACTTGAAGTGTTGCACATCATTATCAGAATCTTCTCCTAAATTCTTGCAAAGTTTTTGGATATTCAGTTTCCTAAATTGACATTTAGAAACTCTATCTTCTTTGATCTTCTCGACCGCTTGATGACGTTTGCGGGGCACCCCAAGCCATGATGTAGGTCGTACTTCTCTGGACATTCTCCGTGCATCTTTAAGAAAATAGCCCATTCTGCTCTAGCTTCAGATCATCAGGGGTTGCTGAAGCAGACTCTGTCTTTTACCTTTTGTCCAGTTTGCCTCAGCTTTTGTGGTCCACATAGTGATGTAGCAGATCCTTGAGCTTGGTCGTTGTTTCTCGCCCTTTCTTCAGATTGTGCTCCAGCTTCAAATCTTAAGGGATTGCTGAAGCAGAATCTTGCGCAGTTTTTTCAAGGCATGCCATACCTCAGCAACAGAAGACACACACTAAGTAGAGAAGTGCTGGAGTGATAGTTGTGTTCCGAGCGAAGAAGTAATCTGGACTAGAGAAGTCTGATTACCATATTTGGCATCAGAAGTTGCTGTAGCATCCAATGTAAAACATTGTAATAGGATAGGCTATCTCTGAGAGTTCAGATCGATAGCTATCTATTACTAAAAGTGTGTTGATTGTGAGACTGTGTTGACAAATTGAGCGGAGACTTCAATTGGGTTAGGAATAGTGGTTAGACTAGCATGGCTGAGTTGTTTGAAACCATTGTACTCTAACGAAGATAGTGAAGTCTTGAGGAGCGAAGTAGTCCTCCCCAGACGTAGGTTGTTGCCGAATTGGGTAAACAATTTTATTTGTGTTCTTCAGGTTTGGCATAAGCTAAAAAAACAGCAACTTAGAGTCTGAAGTTACTGAAGCAAACCGTGGGGTGTCGCTTACTATTACGCAGTGCCAATTTCAGGATGTGTTGATTTCTATAAATTTTGGATTAGAAGCCTTCTTTTGTTTTCCAATTTGGCATTTTCCTCAGACTGCATTCAACTTGCCTCTGAGAGTTCTCAGATTTAGATGACCCATTCATTTGTGCCATAAATTCATCTCTTTAGTCTTCGTAGCAATTGTTGGCAAACTGATCGCGCGTCGTTGTGCGCGTCAAATTAATCCTTCCTTCTCCACTTAGTATAGTGGCTAAGTCAGGGTCGATCCCACAAGGAGCAAGCAGACTAGCTTTAACTAGTAACCTACACTTACGAAGATTGGGGTGTCAGTGATTGGGTTGCGCAGGTGCGCAAATAAACAATAGTTAACGCAGGATTTGCACTAGACGTGCCCAGGCAGTAGAGATTAAGTACTATGACTATGAAAAGTATCGGCGCAGACAATCCTCTATGAATGTATTCCTTATCATCGACTCTAAACGTCTATAATTTGGTTTACTGAAGTTAGAGTCCGATCAAGGCTTCCTAACATGTGCGCATGTTCCGATCAAAGTTCATGAGCTATTAATTCTTGAAACTAGTCTAAGCAGCTACGAATCCTGTCACAGTAGCAGCTGATTATCCTAGCGCGTTACTCCTAGTTGTCACCGTCAAGCTATCAACTAGTTTAACATATAACAAACAAGTAGCAAGAGTAAGATTTCGGTTCAAGGCTTCCCCTACTCATGCAACTAGCTGTCAACCGTGTGCACAGAATTAATACAAGCAAACAAACTATGCATTAAGCACAAGTCTCAAAGGAAATACTCATAGAATCATGCCCAACCGATACGAAGCGTTTAGCTAGACATGCTAGTAGCAAACATCATAGAAATAGTAAATAACAACTAAAGTATCCAAGAAAATAGTAACAAGCAGGTGTGTGCAGGTTGCAGTGTCTCGGCTAGCGCAGTCGGCTAGCGCAGATCCTCTTAGCAGCTCGTGTGTTTTTCAGTTCTGCCTCTCTCTCGTGTGTGTCTTGATGCCTTTCGATCCTCTTTCAAACCCTAGCCTTCCTCTCTTTATATACTGCTCATGAGGCCCTAGGACGGCCTTGGCAACTTCCAAATCTGATGGTGTCAAGATTTGGAAACACCAATATCCTGCGCATGGCGCACTGCACACATTGGTTGGCGCAATCGTTCTGCGCACCGTAGTCAACTCTGCCACTTCCTATCCTGTTTGCGCTGCTAGCTCCGCAGGCTGTGTGTTGCGCTCCTTAAACGCTGCCTGTTAGCGCGTATTCGACTTAGGCCCTCGTTTTGCCCTGGAATACAAAAACACCGGAAACCAGTAATCTTGTACACAAAATGATGCAAACAAGCATAGGGTTAAGATCTAAATAACGCGTATAAATAGGCTCTATCACAAACCTAGCTCCGTTCATTATTCCATATGTGTCAAATAGTTGGCAGAATTGTTGTGTGAAATTGACAAAGTGCGCACCGTCACATATTTGACTTATGTTGATGAGATTTGCTTTTAATCCATCCACAAGCATCACATTCTTTAACTTGGGCAGTCCTTGAATGTTTAGAATTCTTTTTCCAAGTACCTTCCTTTTCATCTCATTACCAAATGTCACATGCAGTTCTCGACATGGTTGATTGCTGGACAGTAGGTAAATCTCCAGTCATGTGTCCCGAGCATCCACTGTCGAAGTACCAGCTTCCTTCCTTCACTAAATTTGATGAGATGTAGGACACATAAGCATAGTGTTTGCTTCTTGACCTATTTCTCAGATGTCTAGCTGTAGATGATCTTCGTGGTCTTCAATATCTGGTTAGGATGGGACAGCCTCTTTGGATGTGATCAACTTGGTTGCAGAAATAGCAGATGTGTTTGTCATTCTAGGTTTTCCTTGCATGATGTTGAAGTAGATGATGTTGTAGCATCTGCTGACTATTTTTTATGGGTGATTGATCGCGCGTCGTTGTGCGCGTCAAATTAATTCCTTCCTCTTCCACTAGTACAGCGGTTAAGTAAGGGTCGATCTCCACAGGGAGCAAGTAGTTCAGTTTTAGCCAGTGACCTACACTTACGAAGATTGGGGGGTGAGTGATTGGTTTGCGCGATGCGCGAGTAAACAGTGGTATCGTAACGCAGGAAATTGCACTAGACGTGCGCAGGCAATAGAGATTAAGTACTATGACTATGAGAAGTATCGGCGCAGACAATCCTCTATGAGTGTATTCCTTATCATCGACTCTAAATGTCTATAGTTTGGTTTGCTAATGTTAGTGTCCGATCAAGGCTTCCTAACATGTGCGCATGTTCCGATAAAAGTTCATGTGCTATTAATTCTTACACTAGACTAAACAACTACGAATCCGATCAAGGTAGTAATTGCCTAACCTAGCGCGTTACTCCTAGTTGGCACCGTCAGGCTATTCAACTAGTTTAACAAACAACAACAAGCAATAAGAGTAAGATTGCGGTTCAAGGCTTCCCCTACTCATGTAACAAGCTGCCAGTAATGTGCACAGAATTAATATAAGCAAAACAAGCTATGCATTAAGCGCAAGTCTCAAAGGGAAATACTCATAGATTCATGCCCAACCGATACTAAGCGTTTAGCTAGACATGCTAGTGATAAACATCATAGAAACAGTAATTAATAGCTAAAGTGTCCAAGAAAACAATAGCAAACAGTGCGTGCAGGTTGCTGTCTTGGCTGGCGCAGTCGGCTGGCGCAAATCCTCTCAACAAGCTCGTGTGTTTTCCAGTCCTGCTGCGCAGTGCCTCCTGGGTGTACGAATTGTGAATCCCTAGAATCCTCTCTCAACCCTAGCCTCCCTCTCTTCTTTATATACTGCTCAGGGGCTCATCCTTGGCAACTTCCAAATCTGGTCGTGTCAGGATTTGGAAACACCACCATCTGCGCCTGGCGCACGGCATCTGCTTAGCGCAATCGGTTAGCGCACCGTGGTTGACTCTGCCAATTCTTCTGTTTGCGCCGCTAGCTCCGCAGGCTGTGTGATGCGCGTCCTAAACGCTGCCTGTTAGCGCGTATCCGACTTAGGCCCTTGTTTTGCCCTGAAATACAAAAACACTGGAAACCAGTAATCTTGTACATAAAATAATGCAAACAAGCATAGGGTTATGATCTAAATAATGCGTATAAATAGGCTCTATCAGTGATTTCTTCTGATCCTGCTTTTAAAGTTTGGCTGGCCTATCCACCTCTTGCACTCCAATACACGGGTCATGCGCTCCTTAGCTTTTACAAATTGTGTCTTTCCAGAACCAACCTCTCGTGTGTAGCCAAGACCCATGTTCCCTCCTCCATACCGTTGACATGCTAGAATGTCATAGAGGTTGCCTGATCAACTATTCAGCATCTTCGCCATTCTCGTGTAGACTCAGCTCTTCCATCCCAGCAGTATAATTTTCTTCATGATGTTTGGCTTGAGTCGTCAGGGAGGTGACGTTCCGGCTTAGGCAATTCTTCTCAGTCTTCAGGGCTGATGGAGCGTATGTATACGCACCATTGAGTTGTGTATTCCCATAGTTTACATTTTGCGTGAGATCAATTACTCTTTGTAGTATTTTCGTATCGCAGGAGTGTTCAAGATCGCATTGGGATTTATCGGATAATTGGAGCATTATCATTCATCCATTCAAAGTCAACAACAGTCAATAGTCAACAGCAGTCAACTGAAGACCAGCTGGTTCAATCAGAACCGATTCAAGCAGATTTGATTCAATTCAGGTTCAACCCCAAAATCCTAAACCTAAAACGTGGACAAAACAGGAAAAAAGGACAAGTTACTGTGGACGACAACCACTGAGGAAGACGACATTGACGGGGCTAGAGAGAGAAGCTGCTGGCTGGGAGTTCGCCGAAAATCACTGTTCACGGCCGGTTACTGTTCATTATTCACTGTTCACTATTACTATTCACGGCCGGAATCGCTGTTCACCGAGTTTTCTGTAGTAGCTCAGTTTCGTTCTTAACTCAGTTTGTAGCAAACTTAACCTAGTTTTTATTGTATTTGATGGACGTTATGAGTAGCTAAACCTCTATTTCAGTATGGGGTTTGCATTGCAACATTTAGTTTGAGGTCAATGAAAACTTGTTTGAGCTAGTGATTTACTGCCCTTGTATGTATGAACTGAAGGCTTTGATTATCAATTTAGTGCAGCTTAGCGGTGAGCTAGGTTGATATCAATTGTGTTATACTTGACTGGATTGCAGTGTTGGGGAGAACCTAGCGGTAGAACCGATTTGTGGTGTTGGTCTAGTAACTGTTGAACTTATTCGAGAACTTAGCGGTTAAGAATAAGTAGAACTCCATTTGGCAGCATAAGACTTGTTGTTCTTATATTGGTTGCTAGAACATTCTGATTGCCTGTGACCGAGACTTTCACATTCCCATCACGAATTGCACTAGAGTGAGCCGATCAATGCTTCCAACCTCATGTTCTTGATGTCTTAAGCTTCCTCTATTGTGGTGACTTTCATGGAAAATCTTGGAGGCAGTGATCTGAGAACCTTGCGGACAAGTTTTTCTTCTTTCGTAGGCTCTCCGAGTGCATGAGCTTTGTTTGACAAGTCGCATAGCCTTGCATTGAAGTGTGTCATATTTTCCTCTTCATGCAGCTTCAGGTTCTCTAACTTGGTGATGATCATCTGGATCCTTGAGGTCTTAACTTTGTATGTGTCCTCATATGCAGTCTCCAGAATGTCCCATGCTTGTTTAGCAACATCATAGTTTGATATCAGTCTGAAGTTGTTGGCATCTACTACAGCAAAAATCGTGTCGAGAGCTTTAGAGTTCCCAGATGCTATAGCTTCTTCTTCAGCAGTCCATCGATCTTCAGATTTCTTCTAAGCTACTCTAGCGCTATCTATTGCCACTGGATGCTCCCATTCTGAAATTGTAGCTCTCCATGCCTTCTCATAAATGGCCTTCAATGCACATGTGACTACATAACTTGCTGCACAAAAGAGAGTCAATACCAACATTCTCAGGGATCTTTGATACCCAATTAATGATATGGAAGTTGCCGACACAGAAGAGCATACGGATGAGGAAGCTGAAGAAGATTGAATCTTGATGATGGTCTACTATAAACTCTTTGAATTCGTATGACTTCTGGATATTGTGGGTTCCTCTGCCCAGATGCTGATTTTGCAACAATGTTTGTTTGAACCTCTTGTCATTTTGTGACAAAAAGGGGGAGTACTTTTGGGTACTTCATTTGTTTAGTTTGGTTGGTTAGCTAGCTATTTCCGGTAGAACTGTGGGGTAGCATAGACACTGTAGAATATGTATCGGGTAGCGTAGATATGTGTTAGGTAGCTTAGACATGTTTTGCTAAAAATGTCAAGGGGGAGATTATTAGAGACTGTGGCATGTCTTGGCAAAGTCGCTGCAAG
The DNA here is from genome assembly GCA_963678935.1 of Umbilicus rupestris. NCBI lineage: Eukaryota > Viridiplantae > Streptophyta > Magnoliopsida > Saxifragales > Crassulaceae > Umbilicus > Umbilicus rupestris. The sequence continues at coordinate 5,355,844 of OY787627.1, forward strand.
GTTGTTCCAGCCAAATAGACAAGGAGCTATTCAAACAACAGCTGAGACAGACTATGTGAAAAAATTATTGTTGGTGCTGAATTCTCTTGAAGAATGGCGGCACACTGATTATGGCGGTTCATGAGAAGGTATAAAAGAATGATCTTAAAGATTCTTTAAAGAAAGATCAATGGAAATCAAGATCTTGTTGTTCAAGATTTGTTTCCTAAATATTAGGAAACAAACATTATTTTATTGGAGGAAACAAGCAATCCAAGCTAGAAGATATTAGATGGATCTTTATCAATTTCCAAAATCGATAAAGATAACGAAGACATATTCAGAAGATCAGATTTGGATGCTCTAGGGAAATAATGCCTAATTATCTTTTAGGAATTCTTGGATAGTATAAAATCAACACTTAGGGGTAGTGTTAATCATTCTCTTTGAAAATAAAAATTTTGATTATAGACTAACAGACAGCGAAGAGAGGCCGACGAGAGAGAGCACCTTTCAATTCAGCCCAATTGATCAGAAGAGGAGGCAAGATGCTGAGTTATTATTATAAAACGTTGTTCGAGAACAACGGGTAGCACAGGAGGTGATGAGTGATTGACTGTGTGATCACGGAGCTACTTTCAGTGGAAAGTCCTTGTAAGTTGCGTTTGAGAGAAGAACAGATTGAAGGTGGGAGAAGAGAGGTGTCTCATATCTAGGAGGAGTGTAGATCTCAATCACTACATTGTTAGTGGAAGGGCTGCTTAAAGAAGGGAAGTTGTGTAAGCGTGAGTCCTTGTAAGTTGTAACCTAAACTCAAAAAATAGTGAATTGTTCTCCACCGGGCCTGGTATAGCCCCCCACACATAGGCACGTTCACCGAACTCAGTAACAAACTCTGTGTCTTTACTTTTATACAGTTACTTATTACAGGATAGTTCTATTAATTGGTCATACAAGACACACTAAGTTAATCGTCTGACTCACAATACCCATTAGAATTTCAACTTTACTCTGTGTCGTAGCAACTTCATGTCGCACGGATTTGGTCAAGGATGGCACACTCCTTAAAAATCTCCCCTTTGACATTTTTGATAAAATCCAAGGACTCTGATGAACGTCTCCAGATTGCTTCGATGATTGTCTTCAGGTTGCATTAGCTACTTCCTTCACCATTTGTTGTAGCACCTCTTAGATTAAGTTGCACAAATTCTATTAAGGTTGCCACAATCCTTAACAATCTCTCCCTGGCAATTTTGACAAAACCTAAGGACTCTTCTCTCTATAGATCTCAAGCTATCCCAAGCTTAAGTCCAAGGACTTTTCTTAATCTTTTGATGTCAAGTGATCCCAAGCTTGTCTTCAGGTTGCCTCTCTGGCAGCATCCTCAACTTCTTCATGATCCAATTCCGACATCTCTTGTGGTGACTTCAGCATTCCGCTTGCAGCAATAACTTTCCTTTCTATCAGCTTCTTCAGATACTTAATCTAACAGCAGTCAACAATTCTCTATCAGCATTCTGCTTGCAAAAATAACCATTACTCCCCCTTTTGTCAACAAATGACATGGGTCCTCAAACTCAACTCAGCAAATAGGCCTACGCCTCTTCTCCATGCATAGGAGGGGGCGATCTCATCGATAGCGTACTTCACATCTCACAGCAGGCTTACAATTTGGGCATGGCGGGTGGCATTCTTTCTTACTTCAGTAGTCAAGTGAGCGAGGTCAGCCTTCTAGTGCCTGACAATCCTTGCACCCAATGTTGCCTGAAGTGTTGGCGAACATGTCTTAGCAATTGTTGTAGCATCTTCCATGACTGGGTCTGCTCCCTGTATCATTGGATCTACAATGTGCTTCCCTTTGCATAACTTGTGATCCACCAAGAAAGCCTGGGGTTCTTCAGATAACCCTTCAGCCAGCGCCTTGGGCTCAGGGTGCTGTGCGGTGGTCAATAGTCATCATCTTTAAACTCTTCCTCAAACTGCACGCTAGCTTCAACGATTGCTTTAGCTTCCACTAAGGCAACATCAAGGGCATCATTCAGATGCCCAAGCTTATTTGCACTAGCAGTTTCTATATCAACTGGTTCCTTTTCTTGTCTGATTAGCTACAACCACATCGTTTCCAAAATCTTCTTTTGGTCCCTCCATGGACTCTTCAGCAACATCCACGAATTCTCTACCTCTTCAAATATCCTGGTTGCTTCAGCAACCCCCTCTTCTTCATCACCCTTCTAGGGATCCTTAGTGCCATCATCATTATGCCTACTTCAGAGCTTAACCATAACTCTTTTTGCTTAGCAGTTATCCAGTACTCATCCTCTAGAGCTTCTTTGATATTCTTAGGTGTTGTTGCAAGTATGGCAGTGCTTGACAAAACCAACATATGTGAACAAGGAGCTGCTGCATCTCAAACAATCAAGCAGACCAGCAGAAGTAAACCAGCAGCAGATGCAGCAGAGGATGCTGCAGCAGGTGCGGGTTCAAGTGCTGGTTCAACTGTCCGAGTAGCAGCTTTGTGCTGAGTTCGTTCTGGAGGTATGGCAGTTGTGTTCTTGCTCTTAGAAGGTTTTCTAAAATGCTGCTGAGCATTTTTCAGCAAGGTTTGCTAGTCAGAGAAGGAGATTTGCATTGAAGATATTAATCAAATCTAATCTCCTAGATTTTAGGAGATAATTGATCTTGTGGGTCAATTGCCTAAACCTGGAAATTGCTTAAAGTGGTGTGGGTTTTTAAGCAGAAGGTTTGAGGGCTGAAGAGGGTGATCGAAGCTGAGTGATACACGAGAGTAGACACAGATTTCAGAGAGAGGATTTTCGGGGTGCTACGGACGTTGTTCTTCGATCAAACACACACGGGTAGAGCGTTGAGCGCAGAGCTGTGGTGAGCATTGCAGAAGAGAATCAGGTCTTGCAAAGACTGATTCGTGCATTGATCTGGAAGCCAATTCAGAGCTGTGGAGCTTGTTGGTTGATCAAAGGCAGCCGCGGAAGAACTGACGGGTGGAAGGCTCGGTGGAGGTTCGTGCGGAAGAACTCACTAGTGACAGGTGGTCACTGAGTGAGGGGGAGTTACTCAGAGTGTGCAGCGCTCTTGGAGTGGTTCAATCGGCTCGGCAGAAGGCCTTGGAGCGACGCGGACAGTGTGCTTCAGCTGTGTGTTACAGCTGTTGCTGCAGCAACCCTGCTGAGTAGTGTAGGATAGAATAGGCTGAGTTCTTTGAGAGGATTGTAGCTATTCTAGACTGACATATTGTAGAGGGTGTGCTGGCACAAATCAGAGCTTGTTCTGATTGTGCTGAGTAGTCAACAAGAGGTTGAGTAGCATAGGTTGCGTGCGTTGTAACCTAGTGTACTTGGAACCTTTGGTTGAGTGGATTGAGGACTGGAGAATAGTCCTCCCCAGACGTAGGCAGATTGGCCGAACTGGGTGAACAAACTTGTGCATTGTTTGTTGCTTGCTGAGATTAATTCTAGTGAACAAGAGTGTGCTGCAGCAACTGCTTGTTCACAAATCTGCCGGATTGAGACACTGTGAAATTTCAATTGGTATCAGAGCGGGAACTCGACACACAGAGTTAAAAGATCCTACAGTGTCTCTGAAGAAGCCAAGACAATGAAGGAAGGACAGAGCACAAGTAGACCTCCACTATTGGAAGAGAGCAATTATGGTTATTGGAAAGCTAGGATGAAGGCTTTTCTTAGGGCCATTGACGAGAAGACATGGAGAGCTGTTGTAGTTCAGTGGTCTCCCCCAATCACCATAGATGAGCAAGGAGTGACAAGAATAAAACCTGAAGAGCAGTGGACTGCTGAAGAAGGTGCTGCAGCAACTGGTAATTCAAAGGCTTTGAATGCAATTTTTGCTGCAGTTGATGCTAACAATTTCAGGTTGATATCAAACTGTGATTTGGCCAAGCAAGCATGGGAGATTCTGCAAACTGCCCATGAAGGAACTGATAGAGTGAAGCTATCAAGACTCCAGATTATTGCCACACAATTTGAGAATCTGAGGATGCTAGATGAGGAAACAGTCACTGAGTTTAATGCTAAACTCTGTGATCTCGCAAATGAAGCTCATGCTCTTGGTGAGCCCATCCCTGAAGAAAAGCTTATCAGAAAGGTTCTCAGATCATTGCCCACAAAATTCGACATGAAAGTGACAGCCATTGAAGAGGCACAAAATGTCAGATTCATGAGGTTGGAAGAGCTGATGGGGTCTCTCAAACAATTTGAGATGAAGCTGGTTAAAGGAGACACCACTCCTAAGGATAAGAACATTGGATTGAAAGCTGAAGCAGAAATCAAGCAGACAGGCTCAGAGGAGCAGCTGAGTATGATTGTCAAGAATCTTGGAAAACTCCTGAAAAACATGGACTCAAGAAATGGACAAAGCTCATCTTCTCGAAAATTCAGAAGGGGTGGAGAAAATAAAAGGAAAGGAAAAGAATCTGCTCAGAATGAAGAGGAGAGGAAAGATATGAAAAAGGGTGTTCAATGCTGGAACTGTGAAGGGTATGGACACATTGAGGCTGACTGTCCAAGCAAATCTCTCAAGAGCTCAGAGAAAAAGAACAGTAAGTCTATGACAGCTAAATGGAGTGACTCTGAGGAAAGTGATGAGGAAAAATGTGTTGTGCTGACCAGTATATCTGATTTCAACCTCAAGGAGATTAAGAAGGACAAAATTCACTACGGGATTGAAGTATCTGAAAGTGAAGATGAAAGTGACTCATCTGCCAGTGAAGATGAGGAGGACTTATCTGGCACTCTTGCTAACTATCTGTAGAAGATACTCAAGCAGTGTGAAGCAGTTCTTCAGGCAAATCAAGCATTGACTGACAGAGTTAATCTCTTGGAAGAAGAACGAAGGAAATGTCCTCTTTCTTCAAACAGTCAAGTTACCATTCTGAAAAGGGAAGACACTGGAAGAAAGGGTACAGATATAGGTGCTTCACAAGCAACAGCCAAGGCAGAAAACTCCCAGAAAAATATCTTGGACGAAATCTTGTCTTTCCAAAGACTTGGTAAAGGGAGAATGGGTCTTGGATACACTGGTGAAGAAAGCTCTAGAGGGACAGTGTTTATTAAAGCTTCAGCTGTTGAGACAGATGAAAAGAAGAATTCAGATGACTCCTCAAAAACTGCAGACAAAGATGGAACTAGACATGTGAACAAGAGGATGCTGCAGCATCGGGGACAACATTTTTCAAAAACAGTGCAAAAGGCTCAGATTAAACGGGGTTTTCGTACAAGGGTTGGGAATCAGAAGTTTAACTCAAACCTGAAGCAGCAGCGCAGAACCTGCACAGTTGAAAAAGAAGGAGTAAAATCCAGGAACTACACTTGCTGCACAAGGACTTCATTCCATGTTGCTCCACGGAATCACAGTTGCTGGAAAGAACTGCAGATCAGGAATGCTCAGACTGGTACACAAGGGCACTGGATTGCTAAAAATGCATGTAAACAGCAGTTTTTGCGGATATGGAAACCCAAGCATGACAAACGAAGAGATTGGAGGCTGGCAGATCAGAAGAAGAAAAGCTCTGGTGTATCTCAAGTGTGGGTGAAGAAAGTTCCACCAGAATCTCTTAAGGATCCTCTGAGCAGAACTGCAGCCTGAATTGAATAGGTGAACAAGCTCACATGTGCTGCAGCAACCTGGTCCAAATTAGCTTGTTCACATGTGTTGGTTGCTGAGGATGGAAAGGAAAATTTTTGCACATGGGAGGCACGTGCCTTACATCTTCAAAAAGGAAAAAGAAAATAACGGGTAAATATTTTCTAGGGCAAAGATCAAGAGCAAAGGGCTTCTCAGAAATCTCTGCCGATCATCCTCTGTGCGCTCCTCATACCTTTCACATCTCTGCAGAAATGGTGAAGACACGCGGGTTGAAGAAGAATCTGGCTGCAGACAGGCAGGGGAGGTCTGAAAGAAGGACCAAGGCACGCAATGAAGACCCCACTCAGCGCCTGGATGTGGTAGTGTGGGAACCAAACCTTCTCCCTGAGTCGCACAGTGTGCCCTCACCCTCTGAAGGAGCTTCGCAGAAGAGGAGGCGGCTGGTACGTGATGGAGAACCTGTCTCCAGTTCTGGAGTGCTGCCAGAAGAGGCTGTGACTGAAGTTGCCTCTGAAGAAGAACAAGCAGCAGAGGCTGCTGTAGCAGCCTCTGCAGAAGAAGAGTGCAGATCACTCGTCATGTCCCCAGGCATTATTGGTGAAGGGGTTGAAACAGCTGCTGAGTCCCCTGAACAAGAACCTGCTACAGCACATCCTCCTTCTTCAGACAAGGGAAAAGCCCCTATTCTGATCCCAGGCTCCAGTAGTGAAAGATCATCCAGTGAAGAAGAAGAAGAAGGTTCTCTTGGTGGACCCTCTGAGAGAGGACCTGCAGCTGAAGATTATTCTGCTCTCACAGTCGGAGGCACATGGTTCAGGAACAAAAGCGTCTCTCAAACATGGAATACTGTTGAGAGGAAACACATTGTGCATGAGAAGAGATTGGTCCAAGACAAGTACAGATCAGCTGCTATGATCCAGCTACTAACTGAGGTAAATCTTCTCAAGTCCCTAACCTTTCCCCACCGGTTCAATATTACCCTGGTTAGAGAGTTTATTGTGAATATGGAGGAGAAATTTGGCGAGGAAGGTGCTGGTGAGTATGGGAAAAGCTGGGTACGGGGTAAGTCAGTGGTGATTACTCCTGAAATTATTGATGCTTTTCTTGGAATTTCTGAGAATGCAAGAGCTCCCACTGATGTTAAGCCAGAGTTTGTGGTGAAGATCCTCACAGGGGGAGTGTGCCTGTCTTGGGGTGGCCCTACCCTCAGTGCGGCTGAGCTAACCTCCAAGTATGCTCTGCTGTATCATCTTGGTGTCAGGAACTGGATTCCTAGTTCTCACAGAGGGAAGGTCAACAAAGATTTTGCTAACCTTCTCTATTCTATTGGAAAGAGGAGGAAGATTAGCCTGGGAAGTGTTATGTTTCCCCAGCTTGCTGCTCATGCCGGGAGTGCTTCCTCCAGCAAGCCTATTGTGCTGCCCTCCCTCATCCATGGGATCATGGTCTCTCAGCATCCAGAGTTTGGAGCGATTACTGAAGGCTTATCTGAGGAGCTGCAAGTCTTCACAGTAGATCACAAGCTATTCAAGGGAAAACATGTAGTGGATGTTGCGTATGAGGATCTTCTAATGGTTGGTTCTTCAGCTCCAGCTCCCCTGGAGGACTCTCTTCCCCCTGCTGCATCCATTCAACCAGCTCTTCGTGCCAGAATTGTGAGCCATCTCAGGTCTGAACTGCTCTTTCTTGATACTGAGGCCAAACGGAGGGATGCCAGGCGTGGCCAGATTCGGAGCCTCATCAGAGACTTGGAGTTCCTGGAGGATGAGGAGCAGGCCCCTTGAGCATCTATGACAAAAAGGGGGAGAGAAGATTTTTATGTTGCTGAATATTGATACACTTTGTTTTGACCCTGCGTGGTCGTATCTTCGGCCGTGTGTGGCCACACCACATCTACTTACTCTCTATTGGTTTTATTTAGAGTATTTTTTTTCTGGTTCATGGAAGAGTGCATATGCTCCAGAGGTTTTGTCAAAATGCCAAGGGGGAGATTATTGTTGCAAGTATGGCAGTGCTTGACAAAACCAACATATGTGAACAAGGAGCTGCTGCAGCTCAAACAATCAAGCAGACCAGCAGAAGTAAACCAGCAGCAGATGCAGCAGAGGATGCTGCAGCAGGTGCTGGTTCAAGTGCTGGTTCAACTGTCCGAGTAGCAGCTTTGTGCTGAGTTTGTTCTGGAGGTATGGCAGTTGTGTTCTTGCTCTTAGAAGGTTTTCTAAAATGCTGCTGAGCATTTTTCAGCAAGGTTTGCTAGTCAGAGAAGGAGATTTGCATTGAAGATATTAATCAAATCTAATCTCCTAGATTTTAGGAGATAATTGATCTTGTGGGTCAATTGCCTAAACTTGGAAATTGCTTAAAGTGGTGTGGGTTTTTAAGCAGAAGGTTTGAGGGCTGAAGAGGGTGATCGAAGCTGAGTGATACACGAGAGTAGACACAGATTTCAGAGAGAGGATTTTCTGGGTGCTACGGACGTTGTTCTTCGATCAAACACACACGGGTAGAGCGTTGAGCGCAGAGCTGTGGTGAGCATTGCAGAAGAGAATCAGGTCTTGCAAAGACTGATTCGTGCATTGATCTGGAAGCCAATTCAGAGCTGTGGAGCTTGTTGGTTGATCAAAGGCAGCCGCGGAAGAACTGACGGGTGGAAGGCTCGGTGGAGGTTCGTGCGGAAGAACTCACTAGTGACAGGTGGTCACTGAGTGAGGGGGAGTTACTCAGAGTGTGCAGCGCTCTTGGAGTGGTTCGATCGGCTCGGCAGAAGGCCTTGGAGCGACGCGGACAGTGTGCTTCAGCTGTGTGTTACAGCTGTTGCTGCAGCAACCCTGCTGAGTAGTGTAGGATAGAATAGGCTGAGTTCTTTGAGAGGATTGTAGCTATTCTAGACTGACATATTGTAGAGGGTGTGCTGGCACAAATCAGAGCTTGTTCTGATTGTGCTGAGTAGTCAACAAGAGGTTGAGTAGCATAGGTTGCGTGCGTTGTAACCTAGTGTACTTGGAACCTTTGGTTGAGTGGATTGAGGACTGGAGAATAGTCCTCCCCAGACGTAGGCAGATTGGCCGAACTGGGTGAACAAACTTGTGCATTGTTTGTTGCTTGCTGAGATTAATTCTAGTGAACAAGAGTGTGCTGCAGCAACTGCTTGTTCACAAATCTGCCGGATTGAGACACTGTGAAATTTCATTAGGCTCAATGCTTGATAGAAAACAATAGTTGCTTTAGAATGCTTAGGCTCAATGCTTGATAGAAAACAATAAATGAATAAGAATACTTATGATTACAAATAAAACAATAGTCTAAACAATGCTTATGAGAGGTACCTTGAGTTCGTCTTCCTTCTTTAAGATCTTCTATTACATTTGTCAAATGATGATTTCTTTGTACTCTTCTTGAGAGCAGCCATGCAGGGATAGGTGTAGACAGGGGTTCTTCGATTGTGCCTTCCGCATCCTGATCGGGTTTAATTTCTCCCACCGACAAATCATGAGGTTCTTCTATAGCAACCTCTGGAGCATCTTCTTGATCAACTGTAATCTGTTCATTTATTCTAGACTCCTCAGGTTCTTCAGCTGTAGCATCTTCTTTATCATCATGACCACGTGAACTTTCCTCCACATCCTTTACTTTAACATTAATGGATTTGATCACTGTTCCTCACAATTGGCTTCTTTTCTTTCCAAAGCTCGTAGCAAGTCTTGTCTGTACTTGTTCTGGTAGATAATCGGTTGATGATATAGCACGATGTATTCATGGCCTCAACCCAAAATCTCAAGGGGACCTTCTTTGCATGAAGCATCACTCGAGCCATCTCCTCAATTGTCCTATTCTTGCGCTCAACCACTCCATTCTACTGTTGTGTGATAGGGGACGAGAAACGTTAGAATTATCCTAAGACGTATTTCTGAAACAATAGTTGCAGATGTAATTCTGAAAAAATAGTTGGAGATGTTTTGCATTAGGATGTCCTATTCTTGCGCTCAACCACTCCATTCTTTATCGTATTTCATATGCATAATCCTTAAATATTCTAGCTTGTATTTCTGTTGGGGACAATCAGAATTTTTCATTAATAACATCACCAAGTTCCGTTAGTATGAAACTTTTCGTCAAATGGACATTAATTTTACCATGAAATCATTGTTTCATATGTGGTCTCCCCGGTACTTTCTAACCTACGAATAATTATTCTTCTTTTCTATGCAAATGCACCATGGACAATTTCCCTCTCCTGCACTGTCTACATTGCATATGCCTCATAATATACAAATCAAACCTACAAATCACCCGTAAATAACTATTCAATCAACAACAATGAACAATTCAACAACTAAATTATTTTACCAAAACTTGATTTCTAAGCGAATCTTGATACAATAAAACTAAACCTAACAAGCTGAAAATTGGAATTCTCTAGAGAGGAGGGTCAGTTGGAGAGTTAATAGAGTTGTGAGGTTCAAAGCGAATGAAAGGTAGAGAATCCATAATTGGATATCTTATTGTCATGAGACCGGTCTTAAATAAGTCCTTTTCATTTGTGGATATCCGCGTTGACATCCTAATGCAAAACGTCTGCAAACAAAGGTCATGTCAGGAAAAAAAAAAATCAAAGACCGATCTTACCAAAATTGATCTCTAAAGAACTAAGACAATTCTGGAACTTAACACTCAAATAAGGCAAAAGGAAAATTTCAAACTCCAATTAGGGCAAACCTAAATTTTTCTCATTAAACCCACACCATTATCACATCTACCACCACCACCACTTATTTCCGATCGGTATCACATTCACCCAAGTATCTCAACTTGACGAAGATGATGAATTTGAGATTCCTGAGATTGAATTGGGCGATTATGTTGTTGCAATAGTTGGAGTTAACTTTTTAAGTCAATTATTGAAATATTTTACTAAAAACATGGTTTTATTCTATATTCTTTTAGTAAAAAAAAAAATGAATATACACATTAGGCTCGTACACATTTGATCGTTAATATTCAAAAGGCCATAAACAACAACTTGACACAATTTTATACCTAGACAAAAAAAAAAGCACACAAAGCTGTGAATCCCTCCTCTGAATCTGTAATTCCATATCTAGGGCTGTCTCCACCTTCTTCACTACGCCCGAAGTCCTGGCTCCGCTCGATCGGACTGGACTACTTCGCTCGGCGCGACTCGCGAGGTTTATAGCGGTCGCTGATTCGACAGATTCGGATTGGTTGCGAGAATTTTGGGGCCTGTAAATTGCAGATCTGTGACGATTTGTCGCTGCTTCTGCCTATTTGTTTTGAAGGCGAGGTTGTGTTGCGATGGATGTGGATGTTGCCAAGGATATGACGTCGGTCGATGTCGAATTGTTGCAGCTACCCGAGGTGCCGCCATTCGCGGTCGAGTCGACTCCCTCGCTTGTTGACGATTTGTTCTCGCAATGGCTATCGCTTCCGGGGACTAACCGACTGGTATGTTGATCTGTTACCTAGTTTTCATTTTTTTGGATATTTATAGATATTTTATGGCTCAGATGTAGTTGTGGTGCTATTATGGAATTTGTATGATTGAAGTGCTTCCATATTTGTTGATTGGGGCCATGCTGTGAACTTTGTTGGTCAGTGTGTTTGTATAACGATTTGGTCGATGCATTTCTTAGAAATTCTCAGGCAGAACAGCTATAAAGCAATTGTACATTCTATTGCCACTAATGCATTTTGCAGTGTTTGGTTTTCAATTTGTGAAAGTTTAGGTTCTTCTACTGTATACAGCATGTCTATGTGAAAGATGGGTACTTCTATTGTGCTGTACTGTATTCATGATCCATTAAGTGTGCCTTAAATTGGTAATTTTGCGACCAGACACTAATTAGCGTCAGGCTGTAGGTTTCCTCATTCTTTATTTTTGTCACAAGCGTTGAGTAAATGAAAATTGATGTAGTTTTGCTTGTAAGTTCCATCTAGCTATAAGTGTGAGGAATCGAGAATTAGTTTTTAAAAGAAAAATTAAAGGCCACAATGTATTTTTAGGAGAACCTTTTAGTTTCGTCGACAATGCATCTAATGGGTTGATTGATACTTGATAACAATGATGTTGTTTACCCAAAGATTGGCTGTACATTTGGCCATGGATGCATTTCGCACAGGCATTTATTGTAGTTCTGCGGTAATCACGTTGTAAGTTTTCAGATGGAGTTTGTTAGTTTTTATGGTATGATGTTGTGTTAATTACTCTAATTAATCCAGTGTTTTTTCTCGTGTCCATGTAACATGCTAACTATGTACTATTATTTATACAATCGCCCATCAGAATTGACATACAACCACCTTTCCTAATAAGCATACTTTTTTAACTGCTATGTTTTTAGGTTAAAACGTTGCTCTCTGACGGCAAAGCTGCGCCGAACTCTGGCGCCTCAATGAGCTCGACTGCTTCTCCAACCAATTCTCTACCTTCCATGTTCAAATCTGGAAATGCCCCACCTCTTTCTCCAAGAAGTATGTCTGGATCCCCACGTTTCATGAAACAGAAGGCTGGACCCTCTTCTCTAGGCTCTCCGCTGAAAATAATCAACGAGCTAGTGCGTGAAGTCATACCAAAGGTTTGAGAAGTGGACAAATACGCCTCTAACCAAGTTCCAGTTTGTTAGTAGTCTATTCAGTTGCTGGTTTAACCCTTATCAGCACGCCTTTTCATGTATTTACAGTTTTATTTTAAAGATGGCCAACCACCTCCTAAAGAACTGAAGGAGCAGTGTTTATGTATGGTTGATCAAGTCTTTCAAGAACGTACAGAGGGACTAAGAGTAGATGGTGAGAATTTTAGTTACATGTTCCTCCGTATTTCATATATTTATTTTATTTAATACACGTGCACGTGTCATACTTCCAGAATTCAAAACAGTAACAAAAGAAATCTGCAAGTTGCCTTCATTTTTTAATGAGGTTCTCTTCAGGAAGATAGATGTTGACTCGACTGGTTTTGTGACCAGGTAATGTGCATAACATCGATTTCATCGAATACTGTTTGGTCTTCTGGCCTGGTTTTCTGTCATATCATTTATATAAGATGTTTTTCTCTTGGAATAGAAGTGTATGTACTTATTGCTAAATTAAATAATCTGCCTTGCATAAGTGACCAGTCCCTCTCATATGATGATAGAAACTTCGGTTTCTGACTAGCTGTGATCACGTATGTAAATTCTATTGTTTCTCAGTCGTGAGCCACTAGTTCGTTGTGGCCAACAAGTATAAATAGACCATAATGTCAGTTGTGCCATTTGTAGGCGGCGCTTTTACACATCTGTTAAAGATCCGTCGTAAAACTTTTACCTTGTAAAATCTCACAGGGATTCTTTCATAAACTACTGGGTTACAAACCACATGTTGACTATGGACACCGCCACACAAAGTTTTCATATTCTGAAGCAACTTAATAGCAACTACCTTACCCAGGTTTGTGTTCATTCTATGTTGATAAGCATGAATTCCTACTTGTATACAAGTTTACATTTTAAACTTTTATTTCTTTATTAAATAACTTATTTGGACGGATATACAAACAGGGTGATTTCAAACCTGTTCTTCGAGAACTTTTGATGACCCATCCCGGCTTAGAATTTTTGCAGAACACCCCTGAGTTTCAGGAACGATACGGTGCGTCGCCATAAACAGGATGCTCTTCGCAAAATTTTAGGACATGCAAAGTACATTTGTTACTTCTGGTGGTTGGTCTTTTTTTTTCCTTGCATTTAGATCCACAGGCATCAGGGAATATAAATATAGCCAAAACAAATTAGTTGTTTGTTACAACTGACTCTCGTTTTTCCTTTAGTATCTTTCTGCTTAAAAAGAAGTTAATATAAGGTTATACATCATAATAGCTCATTGTCTAACTTTTCGTTTGGTGACGGAGATTTTTCCAATGAGGTACGAGCTAACCTTTGTTGATCTTCTATACAACAGCTGAAACAGTCATATACAGAATATTTTACTACATTAATAGAGCTGGAAACGGACATCTCACCCTTAGGGAGCTGAAACGTGGTGACCTGATTGCTGCAATGCAGCATGTGGATGAAGAAGAAGATATTAACAAAGTACTAAGGTTAGCTGGTCTATGTAGGATGTGTTCTGTAACTCATAATTGGGTTTCTAGTGCAATATTTTATTTAATATTTATTATTTCACCCTAATCTACTTTTAGTCCCTTGATTGTTATGATGGCGAAAGAGCTATAAGTCACAACATGCCACATTTGGATTACACAAGTATGTTGGTCATAAAGTGGTGTATAGCGTTGTCGTTTGTTAGTGTTATCTTTCTGTCATAGTGTTATCTTTCTTTGACCTATAATGTGTACTTGTTCTTCTCAGGAAACTATTAGTTCCAGCATTTTGGAGAGTAAATTCTTTTCTTTGCCCCTTCCCCATCTCTTTGTCAGCCCTGTATCAGCCAGACTATTAGTTAATTATTGTAGTTCACTTAATGGAGTGATCACACTACTCTTTATAAGAGTTTATAAGGCACTCCTTTGGTTCCTTCCAAATGAGGAAGTTACGCTCGAAGCATCCCACAGATAAATGTACTTAAAATCTTTTGATATGTTGTAACAATTCTTCAAACTCGCAGGTTCTTCTGTTATGAACATTTTTATGTCATATACTGCAAATTCTGGGAACTGGATACCGACCATGATTTCTTGATAGACAAAGAAAACCTTATCAGATATGGAAATCATGGTCTTACTTACCGGATAGTTGATAGGATATTTTCTCAGGTTTGTAAAATCAGTATAACATCTGATAGATTTGCAGCCTTTTGCAACCTATATATATATATATATATGTCTTTTGTATGCGCACCAGGTACCTAGGAAGTTCACTTGTAAAGTCGAAGGGAAGATGGGGTATGAAGATTTTGTTTATTTCATGCTGTCGGAGGAGGATAAGTCATCCGAACCGAGTCTTGAGTATTGGTATTTCTTTTCTTTAATGACTTTTCATGAATTACTGAAGCTCGGATTGCAATTTGTTCATCTTTGTTAAAGTATGATCATAGTTTAATTGAAAGTCACGAATTGTTAACTTAAAAAACTGCTTTGTTACAGCTATTTAAAGAATAATTGTTGCAAGTGGCTATTATGTAATTTTTTAATGCTTACTACCTAAAACAGAAATGGCCTGGTTACTGCTATCATCTTACCCGTCTAAATGATGTTCTCAGGTTCAAGTGTATTGATCTAGATGGAAATGGGGTGATCACCCCAAATGAAATGCGGTTCTTTTATGAAGAGCAGCTGCATCGGATGGAATGCATGGCTCAAGAACCTGTACTATTTGAGGATATCCTGTGTCAGATTGTTGATATGATCGGCTCAGAGGTGTGTTAGTATATTGATAGTTTAGACGATCATATTTTTTGGTCGTGGGTTCCCAATGACATTTGCTTGCAGAATCAAACCTATATCACCCTACAAGACTTGAAAGGATGCAAACTTTCAGGAAGTGTTTTCAACATTCTTTTCAATCTCAATAAATTCATTGCCTTTGAGTCCCGTGATCCTTTCCTCATTCGTCAGGTAATGTTTTTTGTGCTTTCTGTTGATTCAACCTGGTTTCTGCCCAACGATATGCTGATCATGATTGTATGGTCTAGGAACGGGAAAATCCTAATTTAACCGAGTGGGATCGCTTTGCACATCGTGAATACATAAGACTTTCCATGGAGGAAGATTGTGACGATGCTTCAAATGGAAGTGGAGATGTCTGGGATGAGCCGCATGAGTCACCCTTTTGAGATTGAAGTAAGTTCTATTGGCGTTGATTTTCACAATCTCACCTGGACAGTGCTTGACGAATTACTGATTTTCGGACCAGTTTTTCATCTTCTTTTTTATGATGTTTGCTGCTATATCCGATGTTCACCACATCATGACTACCGATACTAGTCTCGTGGTTTGGCTGAGTTCTGACAATCACTCATGTAGTTTCAGCTGAAGGATTCATGCCAATGCCTGCTGACGCATCACTTGTAAATGTGCATAGAGTTGGACGTCTTGATTTTCAGTTAGATCTGGTGATAGAGCTTTTCACTGCCAGGCCATTAACAATACAACCCCCACCCCATCGCAGAAGAGTCAGTGGTGGCGACAGTTTCAAAATGGCATATGCACTCAAAGAATTGTTACATGTCATATTACAGCCATGGAAGCATGTTGCGCCTAAAGGTTGTTTCTCTCCATCAAAATAACTTTTTCAGTGAGTGTGGCCTTGGAAAAAAAAATCTTCTTTTGTCAACGAATGCCTCTGTTATGTTTCTCAAGTCTGCAAACCAGCATCTTGGTTTTGCATTATTCATATTTAGTAAATCAATTTATTCTATGTGGGATTAGATCCCAGACATCTCATTGAACTTTATTAGGATTCCCCATTTTACTTACTATGGTATCATGGATTGTAAATAAATGATTTTGTTTAAATGCTACTGGCTTAGCTGCTCATTCACTATAAGAGAGACCAGAACAACATTTGTGTTGTGGCTTAAATGACAATAACTTATGATCATAAATAATCGTTGAATACGATTAACAAATTAAAGGAAGACCATCGTATGCTTTGTGGGAGAAAGAAAGCCGTGACCACCTACAGTGCTTGGAGAATAAAATATAGCTTGGAGTGCTTCAATATCCTATAAACGCATTTGCACGGGTGTTCTTGAGCACCTGTGACCACCTCTTCTTCAATAAAATATAGCTTGGAGTGCTTCAATATCTACGGAGCTCCTATAAACGCATTTGCACGGGTGCTCTTCTTGAGCACATGTTGCTGATGTAGAGGAGGTGCTGATTATTGAAATTTGTGCAGTCAGTTTTTCCCAGCTCCTTTACAGCCTTAAATTATAGAACAGCTATTGTGGCAGCTGCTCTGAACCGGTGTAGATCCTCTAAGGCTCACTCTTAGCATCTACATCTATTTCATGAACTCAAAACGACAGCATTAGTGTTGTTAGTAGTGCGTGCGAATATCAAATTTTTTTAAAATAATACAAATAAATAAAGGAATTGACAGCAAAGTTTTGACAAAACCGAAGTAAGGAAGAGTTGAGGCTCGTTTGACGAGCTCCTTATAACGTTATTGGCCTCTCTTCGGAATTGGAATCCTTAGTCAACCGCTTTCCGGGATATAACAACTCAGGAGCAACTCTTCTTGGACTAAATAACTTACTCGTCGAACTTTTTGTAACTTCCTATCACCGGAATTAAGTCAAAAGAAGAGTTTAAAATTCAAAAATGAAAAAAGCTGGCTCTGAAACCTTAAAGAGATGATTCTCGAGAGCTTCTTGTGTTCTTGTATTTTTCGTTGTATTTTGAAATGAAGATAAAGCTTCTCTTTATATAGGCAGATTGACTATAACGTTTAGGCGTCGCCTCATACAGAGCCTGGCGACGCCTCACTTCAAGCATCACCTGACTGCTCGTTAATAGCTTTTAGCTACTCATAACTAAACACATCATTAATAAAAAAGAAAGGAGTAGAAGAAGAGTGTTGTTTTCACTTAAAGTACCACAAGACTTCGTCTTAGGCTCGACTCCTCTCTAGGCTTTACACCTCTAGCCCTCTAGGCCTTGACTGTTTGATGATTCAATTCTGTTATAGGAGATCTCTTTATATAGTGTGCAAGCTTGTGAATCCTAATCCTTGTAAGAATATATCTTCTTGCAATTGTCTTCCAAATTTGATCGTATCTTATTCTTTCAGTAACTCCAATAGATAACAATTTTGGCAGCTTGAATCTTTAGCAAAATAGAACTTTTAGAAATTAGAAAATATGGGTCGTTGATGATGTCATCTCAGTGGGATCCGTGCTATATGTATTTTTTTAAGCAGGACGATCCCAGCACCTTTATTAATATGATCCTAGCAAGCCGGATCAGGCAATTACAAGGGTCTCGATAATTCGAGAACTACAAGATGGACCATGAAATCCTAATCGAAAGAAGGCTCGAGCATACCCATGGCCTAATACACAAAAGAAAGAACTCACCAGGGAATCTCAAATGATAGAATGGATAAAACTCCATTCTATTAATGAGAAAACCATTATAGTGACGCGGACACAAGAGACCTAAGTTACAATGCACTATAATCGTTCGATCTCACAAATATGTACCTTGAGCCGCGACCGATATGAATATCATCATGCTTGTGAAAAGGGCAGCTCAAAGGATCGTTATTTGACAAGGCAAGACTATCAGCATGGATAGCTCTTCTAGCAGCCAAGGAGAGAGACACATAGTCCCAAAAAGTTCCGAGCGGGAGAGTACACGCGATAGCAAGGGCTGCTTGATTTTTGGTAGGGCAAATCTTTTGAAATTCGCAGATCCAAAGATGTTAACAATATGACGATGCTGATAAACCTCATCACTTGGAACATCTTCCTCCCCAGAAGATGAACACCAAAAGCATGGATGAGAGGATTGAATAAGATTGATGTTCCAATTGTTCAACTGCGAGAATGATGTTGAGAAAATATTTCAGTTCAACTAAAGGCCGAGATTTCCGAATACCATATTTGAGAGCGACAATATACCCACCATCAGAATCTCTAATCAAGTAGGGGATAGCTATGTGGCTGTCTAATATGTAAAGCCCGGAGCGTACGAATTGATTGATCCGTGTTTACAAAAGGGGCCTTTATAAGGGCAAAAAGCTTATGAGCCCAATGCATGCATTCTCGCCAAACATCACGCGATCTGTTGTCAAACAACATAGCATTTCGAGCTTTCCAAGTTCCCAAATAGTACAACAAGCCATGACAGCAGCAAGACAATCTACGAAGTCTTTTCTGTTACGTTTGAGCCAAACGCGAAGCAAGCCCTGCAAGCCAACAATCCTCGGCCAATCAAAGATAGTCCCTAGCGTTCTCCAAATATTGGATGCCAATTCGCCTACGCGACCATGCGCCACAGGTAATACATCCAGGGGTCGCGCAGCTCACGCCCTCGGCTGCGCCCAGCGGCAAACGGTTTGCCCGGCGCCACGCCTCCTGGTTGGTGTGCGTATCCACATCTTGCTCACGAACCTTCTCACAGCGCAGGGTGCGCTTCAACCTCTTGGCCGAGGCAATGTACCACACCCCTCGGTGTCGGTATCGGATCTCTAAGTCTTGGATCAGCAGGGATGCCAGGAACTCACAGGTGTCCTCTTTGTCGGCTGCGCTTTCTAAGTCCATCAGCGCTTCCCAGCCGGCCTGCGCGAGCTTCTCTGTGACCAAGTCCTCTAAGCCCACCTCGCGCAGGAAGTCCCTGCTGATGCACGGTGTGCCATACATGTCCAGCCTCCAGAAGGCATCATACTTCCGTTCGAAAGATGCTGGGGTGTCCTGGTCCTCTGCTGGCCTCATATTTGCAGCGGTCAACTGTAGTCAACGCTCTACCAAGGATCCCAAAATCAGAACTTCAAATCAAACCCTCAAATTTCTACCAGATGGGCACCTCACTCGTGTCAACAAAACCCAGCAATGAAATCACCAAACAGAGCTGGCTAACTAGGTGCGATTTTGAGTCTAGGGTTACGTCCTCAGTCGGCTTCCTTCACCAAACCCTCACTAAAATGACTGAAACTAGGATTGAGAGGTTACCTAGTGCGCTGGTGATGTTGTGCTCTTCAATTCTCACTAAAGAACTCTGGAAACAGTGGGCGGACGGCAAAGATCGGCTGGCAGCAGTGCAGAGATCTTAACGGTCGAAATTGCAGAGTGTCTGGAATTTTCTAAGTATCTGCCTTTATATACCCCCTGACCTGCGCATCTGTCCTGCGCACTGACTCGCGCATTGCTATGTGACTCAAAAAAATGCAAGTACTGAACTAGCTAAAATGAAATTCCTAACAACGTGTAAAAATAAAAAGTGAAAAACGTGTCGGATTACGTCCCGACAAGTGCCTTTGTTTAACGTCGTTGGCTCGACAGTACCTCGTTACTTGCTCAAGTTCGTGCTCCGGACCACCCCCACACTTGCTCCTGCGCTCTCTAATGCGTTTGTGCGTGCTATGTCTTCTTTAGTCCTGCGCAAAGGAACAGATAGGTGGTTAGTGTGGCCAAAATTGTGTGGCACATCATAACTAACGAGGTTAATCAGTGAGGGAGAAGATATATAATCAGTAGCTCCTAGTTCTCCCTCCGGTGCATCGGGTTGTATTTCTGGCGCAGCAGCTTGCGCATCTTCTATTTCTGGTTCCGCTAAATCAACTTCGCGTATGGCCTCATCCCACGGTTCTCCCAAGTATTTCTTGACAGTTTGCCCATTAATCTGAAAGCGATGCTTGCGCTCATTCTCTAACTCGATAGTTCCATACGGGAAAACCTTTGTGACCGTGTAAGGTCCCGTCCACTTGCTGCGCAGCTTCCCGGGCATCAGCTTTAAGCACGAGGAGAACAATAGCACCCGGTCTCCTGGCTCAAAGGTGCGTCTGAGGATGTATTTATCGTGAAATGCTTTCGTGCGCGCTTTGTAGTCGCGCAACCCCTCATATGCATCCAGGCGCAGCTCCTCTAGCTCGCTCAATTCAAATGCGCGCTCCTTACCAGCCTCATCTAGGTTCAGATTGCAAGTGCGCAATGCCCAGTATGCCTTGTGCTCCAACTCAACCGGTAGGTGGCATGCCTTTCCATACACCAACCGAAATGGTGAAGTCCCAATTGGTGTCTTGTGTGCAGTCCTGTATGCCCAAAGTGCATCGTACAGCCGCTGGCTCCAGTCTTTGCACGAAGGTCTCACGGTTTTCTCCAGAATGCGCTTGATCTCTCTGTTGGAAACCTCGGCCTGGCCATTCGTTTGAGGATGGTATGCAGTGGACGTCTTGTGGTGCACCCCATAATGCTTTAGTACTTGCGCCACTATTCTGTTGCAGAAGTGCGTCCCCTGGTGGCTGATTATTGCCTTAGGCACTCCGTACCTGCAGAAAATGTTAGTTTTTAAGAACTCAACAACCGTTTTACCATCATCCTTGCACGTGGCCTTAGCTTCGACCCACTTCGAGACATAGTCCACCGCAACTAGTATGTACTCGTGTCCATAAGATGGCTGAAACGGACCTATGAAGTCAATTCCCCACAAGTCGAACACTTCGTCTACCAGTGTAGGTGTTTGTGGCATCTCGTTGCGCGCTGAGATATTTCCTGTGCGCTGACACCTTCACAAGCCCTGCAGTGGTTATGTGAGTCACGAAATAAGTGCGGCCAATAAAAGCCGCAATCTAGGATTTTCCTGCTCATGCGATTTGGACCAAAGTGTCCTCCGCACGCGTACGCATGACAAAATCTCAAAACAGAGCTCATCTCATGATCAGGCACACATCGCCTCAAGATCTGATCAGGGCCTATTCTAAGCATGTATGGATCATCCCAAACGTAATATTTATACTCATGTTTTAACCTCATGCATTGAGTTTTAGTGAAATGAGGGGGAAACGCACCTGTGACCAGGTAATTTGCAACATGCGCATACCATGGTACCTTACCGTTCAGCGCCATCAGGTGTTCGTCAGGGAATGTCTCTGTGATCTGCCCTGGCTCCTCTTCCTTCACTATCCTGCTTAGGTGATCAGCAATAGTATTTTCCGTTCCCTTCTTATCCTTGATCTTTAAATCGAACTCTTGGAGCAGCAGCAACCAGCGCATCAAACGCGGCTTAGTCTCTTTCTTGGACATCAGGTAGCGGATAGCATCGTGGTCAGTGTAGACGGTGACCTTAGCGCCCAGAACATATGCGCTGAACTTCTCCAGCGCAAATACGATTGCCAGAAGTTCCTTCTCGGTCGTGGTGTAGTTCCTCTGCGCAGTGTCCAGTGTGTGCGATGCATAATAGATAGCATGCGGCCTTTTATCCACGCGCTGGCCCAGCACTGCGCCTACAGCATAGTCACTAGCATCACACATCAGCTCAAATGGTAAGTTCCAGTCTGGTGCGTGCATCACTGGCGCACTGGTCAGCGCATCCTTTAACTTATCAAAAGCATTCCTGCACTCATCAGTGAACTCAAAGCACACATCCTTTTGAAGGAGGTTAGACAATGGAATACATATTTTAGAAAAATATTTAATAAAGCGCCTATAGAACCCTGCATGCCCAAGAAACGACTTAACGTCGCGCACATTAGTTGAATAAGGCAGATTTGAGATAAGATCAATTTTTGCTTTATCGACCTTAATTCCTTCCTGCGAGACGATATGTCCTAGTACTACTCCATGTGACACCATAAAGTGACATTTTTCATAATTGAGGACTAGGTTCTTGGTAATGCAGCGCGCTAAGACCTTATCAAGATTATCCAAACATGCATCAAATGTCTCACCATGCACAGTGAAGTCATCCATGAATACCTCTATACATAAACCAATCATATCAGAGAAAATGCTCATGACTAAGCGTTGGAACGTACCTGGCGCATTACACAGCCCAAACGACATGCGCCGGAACGCAAAGGTACCGAATGGGCAGGTAAAGTTTGTCTTCTCCTGATCCTCCGCAACAATAGGGATCTGATTGTACCCTGAGTAACCGTCCAAGAAGCAAAAATGTGGCTTCCCTGCCAACCGGTCGAGCATCTGGTCCATGAATGGTAGCGGGAAATGATCCTTGCGCGTGACTGCGTTTAGCTTCCTGTAGTCAATGCACATGCACCATCCAGTCTGTATGCGCTTGGGAACTAGCTCGCCCTGCGCATTCTCCTCTATTGTGATGCCTCCTTTCTTTGGCACAACGTGCACTGGACTTACCCACTTACTGTCTGAAATCGGGTATATTACACCTGCGTCCAGCGGCTTCACGATCTCCTTCTGCACTACCTCCATCATAATCGGATTCAGTCTGCGCTGAGATTCCCTGGATGGTTTGGCATCATTTTTCAGTAGAATTCTGTGCATGCACACATCAGGGCTTACTCCGCGCAGGTCAGCTAATGTCCATCCTATGGCGCGCTGGTTCTTGCACAACACCTCCTGTAATCGCGCCTCCTGCTCCTTCTCTAATCCTTTCTTTATAATGACAGGCAGGGTGTCCTCATTGCCCAGGAAGATGTACTTTAAGTGCTCGGGCAACTGCTTTAGCTCCACCTTGGGTGCTTGTTCAATAGAAGGCAGGATTTTATTAGTAGCGCAAACATTAACCAGATCACATACCTGTCTGGACACTGGTTCTGTGCTGCTCAGCTCATCATCTTGTGCCTCCAACTCTGTCTGTTCCAGTGGCGCAGGCCCCCCTGTTGCGCACGCACACTGCGCATGCGCAACCAAGTCGTCCATACCGTCTAATGCGTGCACTGTGGCGTCCTCATGAGGGTGCTGCATCCCCTTAAAAATGTTAAAGTGAATCTCCTTGCCATCTACCTCCATTGAGAGCGTGCCTTTCCACACGTCTATCTTTGTGCGCGCTGTCAACAGAAATGGTCTGCCCAGTAGGATTTGCGAGCTTCCCTTGCTCGGCTCACCCTCCATTTCCAAGACGTAGAAATCTGCTAGGAACACCAGCTCTCCCACTCGGACGAGAACGTCCTCGATCATGCCCGTCGGTTGTTTGCACGACCGATCTGCTAATTGGATGGTGAGACCTGCAGGCTTTAGTGGACCAAGGTGCAATGACACATACAAGGAGTAAGGAAGCAAATTTATAGATGCACCGAGATCAATCATGCAGTTGCTTACCGTGGTCTTACCTAAGGTGCACAGTATGGTGAACGTACCTGGATCCCGGCATTTAGGTGGTACCTTGTGTTGCACAATTGCTGATGCATGTGCGTTAAGTATTACTTGTGAGCACTCGCCCTTCCTCCTCTTGTTTGTGCACAGCTCCTTCAAGAATTTGGCATATCTGGGAATCTGCCGAACTGCCTCCATCAGGGGGATGTTTATTTCCACCTTACTGAATAATTCGTATAACTCCTTGTCCAGCGCCTCCTTCCTTGCTAAAGGTGCCTGCATAGGAAAAGGTGCAGGTGCATTAGTATGGCTGGTACTCTTTTCTCCTGATTGTATCACACCTGGCGCCACCCCCTGTTGGTTCGTAGCTGGCGCGGCTGGTTGCGCATCCGGCTGTTCTGGCTCTGGAGGTTGTGCAACTGGCTGCGCGGGTACCTTCACGGTCGGAGCTGTCCCAACTGTGCGCCCAGTCCTCAGTGTTACGGCATTAACTCCTCCCTTAGGGTTTTGGATCACTTGCGAAGGCAGGTTGCCATCGCTCTTCTTCAGCTCATAGACCGTGGTAGCAATCTGTGACAACTGCTTCTCAATTGACTCGAACCTCTTGTCATACTTTTCATCGTTCTTGTGCACGGTGTCTGCCAACTGACCCACTGTGTCTTCTAAGGAGCGCCGCGGTTGCTGGTTATTTTGTGCTGATGCGTCATTGCGGCGGTGCGGTGGGTTGTATGCTTGCTGCGCCTGCTGAGGTGCACGATATTCCGCTGGCTGCCTTTGGAGATTGCTGTCCTCCCTCCATCTGAATCCATTTACGGCCAGTCCAAAGCGCGGCTGATTTTCCCTCTGCGGTCCTCTATTGTCCCATCCTCCTAGAGCATTGACATCTCCTGATTCCTCGAAAAGTGTGGGACACGCGTTGGTTTTGTGCTCAGTGGACGTACAGAACTCGCATGCCTTCGGCGCAACTGGTTGCGTGCCTTGCGCACTCATCAGCTTCTGCAGCATGGCTTTCATTTCCTTTATTTCAGCAATGGAATCCATCTGATGCACAGCGCACGCACGGCTGTTCTCGAGCGTCAATTGATGCCTCACCTGTCCAGCAGAGTCCTTGATCATCTGCCATACATCCTCCGGGTACATGTTGCATATGTCACCACATGCGCATGCATTCAACAATCTAAGTTCCATCGGTTGTAGCCCGTTCAGAAAATTCTCTATCAGCACATGTTGGGGCAGGCCATGATTATAGCAGTTGGCTTCCAGCTCCCTGAAATTCTCATAGTATTCTGATAGTGACTCTCCTGCGCCCTGTCTAGGTGCGGCCAATTCCCTTCTGAGTAGCGCAATCTTTGCTGCGGGGTAGAACTTATCCAAGAACTTCTTCTGGAGCTGGTCCCATGTGCGAATAGATCCTGCTGGTAAGCTCATCAGCCAATGCCTGGCTGTATCACACAATGAAAAAGGGAACGCCTTCAGCTTCAGCGCTTCTTCACTCTCCCCGTCGGTCTTCATGTTCTCGCAGATAACTAGGAATTCGCGCACATGCTTGACTGGGTTCTCGTTGTTCATTCCATGAAACTTAGGCATATGATGAATGAATGAGCTTCGTAGTTCAAAATGCCCATCGGGTGGAAGCACTATGCACCACGGTTGGTTGACTGTGATTGGAGCCGACATCTCGCGCACTGTTCTGCGTCGCATTATATACTGCCTCAGCGGCCATACGAGCTTCAACTTCGCGCTGCACTTCCTCTCTGAACCGAGCTGCGCGGTTATCCGCCCTTGCATTGTTAGGTCCCTCTGGGGTTCTGTCCCCTAAGTTATCGCCGATGACACTGTTATTCTCCATGCCCTGTTCTAAACTTCAAGCAAACGGAATTAAAAGAAACTAGGTTGTTGCCCCTGTCGGTGCGCAACTATGATCTGCGCAGCGCAACTGTTTCAAGGTTGAGCTACTGTAAAAGAAAGCTTATCTGTGTTGCATCCCCGGCAACGGTGCCAAAATTTGATCGCGCGTCGTTGTACGCGTCAAATTAATCCTTCCTTCTCCACTTAGTATAGCGGCTAAGTCAGGGTCGATCCCACAAGGAGCATGCAGACTTGTTTAGCTAGCAACCTACAGGTTACGAAATTGGGGTTGTGAGTGATTGGGTTGCGCAGGCGCGCTAATGAACAGTAGTGAAAGCAGAATTGCACGATACGTGCGCAGGCAGTAGATTTTAAGTACTATGACTATGAAGAGTATCGGTACAGACAATCCTCTATGAATGTATCCCTTATCATCGACTCTAAACATCTATAGTGCGGTTCTACTTAAGTTAGTGTCCGGTCAAGGCTTCCTAACGTGCGCGCATGTTCCGATCAAAGTCCATGAGCTATTAATTCCTGAAACTAGTCTAAGCAGCCACGAATCCTATCACAGTAGCAGCTGATTATCCTAGTGCGTTACTCCTAGTTGTCACCGTCAAGCTATCAACTAGTTTAACATACAATAACGAGCAGTTAGAATAAGATTGCGGTTCAAGGCTTACCCTATTCGCACCACTAATTATCACCCATATGCATAGAATTAATATAAGTAGACGAACTAAGCATTAAGCACAAGTCTCAAAGGAAATACTTCATAGAATCATGCCCAACCAATACAAAGTGTTTAGCTAGACATGCTAGAAACAAACATCATAGCAATAAAATTAAAACTAAAGTAGCAAGATAGCAGGTTGGCGAAATTGCGCGTTGCTGTGCTCGGCTGGCGCAGGTGGTTCGCGCAGATTCTGGCTGAACTAGCTCGTGCGTTTTTCTGCTGTGTGTCCTTCTCTCTATCTGCTCTCTCTCTCTCCTTCAAACCCTAGCTTCCCACCTCTTATATAGTGGTCTTGAAACTCTGCCATTCTGCGCACGCTGATTGCGCTACTTGCTTCGCGCAGTTGCTTTGCGACTGTAGTCCGAATCAGCTATCTCCTTTTGCGCTGCTAGCTCCGTAGGTCTTGCATTGCGCTCTAAAAACGTCCGTTAGCGCACATCTGACTTCTGCTCCTGTTTTATCTTGAAATACAAAAATACCGAAAATCAGTAATCTTGTATACAAAATAATGCAAACAAGCACAGTGTTGAGATCTAAATAGCGCATATAACTAGGCTCTATCAGTTCTTCAAGAGCATGGGCTTCATTTGCCAGGTCACACAGTTTCGCATTGAACTCAGTGATCGTCTCCTATTCTAGCATTCTCAAATTTTCAAACTGCGTAGCAACCTGAAATTGTTAGCATCAACCGGAGCAAAGATAGCATTTAGAGCCTTTGAATTACCAGTTGCTGCAGCTCCCTCTTCAGCAGTCAATTGTTGTTCAGGTTTTATCCATGTAACTCCCTGTTCATCCATGGTGATCGGAGGAGACCACTGGACCACGATAGCTCTCCAGGTCTTCTCATCAATGGCTTTGAGAAAGGCCTTCATCCTAGCCTTCCAATATCCATAGTTGCTTTCTTCCAACAATGGAGGTCTGCTTGTGCTCTGTCCTTCCTTCATTGTTCCTTGACTTTTTCAGAGGCAATGTAGGATCTTTTACTCTGTGTGTTGAGCTCCGGCTCTGATACCAATTGAAATTTGCAGCGCCTCTGATAAACAGATTTGTGAACAAGCAGTTGCTACAGCACATTCTTGTTCACCCGGAAACTGTTTCAGCAGGAAAGAACAAGGACAGAGGTTTGCTCACCCAGTTCAGCCAAATTGCCTACGTCTGGGAAGGACTCTTCTCAGTCCTCAATCCACTAATCTCAAGGTTTCCAAGTACACACGGTTACAACCCACGCAACCTATGCTGCTCAACCACAAGTGGATCCACGTACACAATCAGAACAGGCTCTGACTTGTGTCTGCACATCCTCTAGTGATATCTATCTAGAATAGCTACTGTCTCCTCGAAACTCAGCCTATTCTAAACAATACTCAGATTCTGTAGGGTTGCTATAGCATCAGCTGTAGCACACAGCTGATGTACAAACTGTCCGCGTCGCTCCGAAGCCTTCCGCTGAGCCGTTCGAATGATTCCACGAGGGCTGCACACTCTGGAATACTCCCCCTCACTCAGTGACCTCCTATCACTAGCAATAGTTGGCCTTCGATCGATTGCCCGAGTCCCTCCGCTCGACAATCCCTTCGCGGCCTTCCTTGATCCACCAACAAGCACTGCTGCTCTGAATTGGTCTCCCGATCAAGTTGTGATCAGACTCTGCAAGTCCTGATCACCCACTGTCTCAATCACCTCAGTTCTGCGCTCACGCTCTGCTCTCGAAGTTGATCAAAGATTCGCCCGCACAGATTCACTCTCTGTTGAACTTCTGTGTAACTCTCGTGTTTTCTCTCTTAGCTTCGATCAACCTTCATTGCTTTGAAGGGTCTCCATTATAAAGGCGCGTCCACTGCCATCATTATCAGGATTTAGCAATTTCCTTAGCAATATCAATATCTCCTAATTTTTAGGAGATTAGATTTTATTTGAGATTCAAGTCTCCCATAATCAAATCTCCTTCTCCAGCTAGGAATCTCCACTGGAATATTCTCTTCAGCAACTTAGAAACTCTCTTGATGCTCTTAGATGGACTGCCACACCTTCTTTCCAAAACCCAGATTGCTGCTGCACGGACAGACGCTACAGCTCTTCTGAACAAGCTCCTGCAAAAGCTTCCTCCTGCTATAGCTACTCCTTGTTCACTGACCTTGTTCACGAAAGCTGGACTCCTGCTATAGTAGCATCTTGTTCAGCTGCTTGTTCACTAGTGCTGGTTTTGTCAAACACTGTCATACTGCATCATCAGATGTTTCTATTGGTTGCAGGTTACATATACATGTTCTGGGGTGCTAGGGTTTCGATCTAGTGTGTTAATTTTGAGTTTTGGGGGTTGATATGGAGTAGGGTTCATAGCTGTCACCCGTTTTAATCTGTAGAATTATAGACGAAGACAATATTTGAGCGCCGGGTTCATACATTAACGCGTTGACCGCGCCTTTTAATGTCTTCATCCGGCGCGCTCCCTCCTGAGTCGCGTTGACTGACATTTCGTCGCTTGTTTCATTTTTTTCAGAATGGCATCACAAAGGGAACCTACATTTGAGGAGTGTTACGAGCAATTCAGTCAGAAGCCGTGTGGTGCTAGTACATTTGCTGATGAGGAGTTCTTGAGAGTCAGTGGTTTATATGATCGAGTATTGCACTTGCTTACTGGCGTTGGGTGGCTTGGACTCCTGACCATCCAGTCCGAGACAGATGTCGAAGATGTGCGGGAGTTCTTGACCTCGTTTAATTATGTGGGCCATGCGGACCATCTCGATATTCTATACAGACAACGCGGCCAGTATTATATAACTCACCCACGACAGTTATAGTGAATGAAATAGGGATACTTGGGAAGTATGTCTGATGGATGAGAGAGTTCTTGACCATCTCGTCTAATGATGAAGGATGAGGAGACCGTAGATCTGTCTGATGGATATAGTGAATGAAATAGGGATACTTGGGAAGAATGTGTCAGAGACTGATCAGGTTGAGAAAGTTCTCAGGTCACTTCCTCATAAGTTTGATCTCAAGGTAACAGCCATTGAGAAAACTGCTGATCTAGAAAATATGAAGATCCTCTCTCATGGGATCTCCCAGAGTCGATGAGATGATGAATGATCGCGCGTCGTTGTACGCATCAAGTTAATCCTTCCTTCTCCACTTATAGCGGCTAAGTCAGGGTCGATCCCACAAGGAGCATGCAGACTCGTCTAGCTAGCAACCTACAGCTTACGAAATTGGGGTTGTGAGTGATTGGGTTGCGCAGGTGCGCGAATGAACAGTAGTGAAAGCAGAATTGCACGATACGTGCGCAGGCAGTTGACGTTGGCGTTTTAGGCAAGCAAAATGAAGTGCTATTCTAGTCACGCAAATATCAAACAATATTTATAACCGAGTGACCTCGGGTCGAACCCAAGAGAAAAGCTTAGACTAATTTACAACTAATTAATGCTATTATTGAAAGTCTACGGATTTGGGGGGGGGGGGGTGGTTTGTCCTCCTATAGAGGTATCTCTAGCAAGCACTAAAGATAAATGATATTTTTGGTGTTTTTGGTTGATGAAATAAAAGGGTGACTAGGGATTCAACTTCTCTCCTAAGATATGTGGAAAATGAAATAACTTACTAACACATGCATGAACTCCATTTGGTTGATAAAAGCAAGGCTAATGCATCGTCCACTCTAGGTTCAACTATCGCTCCTTCCCTAGAGTGGAGAGGATACACAAAGGACATGGTTCTCAAACTCTCGCTCTATTGAACCGTGTAGAACTTGAGTCCCATAACCGCACCCTCTCGGTCTATTGGCCGGTTACTCAAATCCGCTTAAAACTTAGCCTAATGTCAAGAGTGCATGTCGCTCTCACGCACAAACACTCCATCTATGATCATACAATAACTATGAGACATCCTAAGTTCAACTCTCGCTCCTTCCTTAGGGGTTTTAACCAAGCATACTCACTTAAGCATTTCGTCAAACACTTGGTGTGCATACAATGAATACATAGCTAGGGCACAATATAATCAAACCAAACTTCATTCAATGCAATAAATTAGAGTTCTACATCATATCCAATCCTAGGGGATCCATTTAATCCCCAACCACAAGAACAACTACTCACTCATAATGAGTGTGCACAAAAACATGACAACTAAGGGAAGCATGAATGTAAATACAAAGGGTAAAGGGTTTAAGAGAGGTTGATGTAGAATCTTCAATCCAAGCTTGGGTCTTCACCCAAGCTTGGTCTTCTCCGAGTTTTGGTCGCCTAGGGTTGAGAAAATGTGGAAGCTCCTTTTTTAGGGTTGAGAGAAAAGCCAGCCCTTCTTTCTTCACTTCTATCTCCTTCTATTTATACTTTGTGAAGATTTCCAATAAGTGCCCGAAGTGACCGAATCACTTGATTCGGTCAATGCCCATGTGATTCGCTCGAATCTTTTTCTCAGTGTTGTTTTGAGTTTGGGCGAATCACTTATCCTGGCCGAATCACTTTTGATTCGGTCAACCCCTCAAGTGATTCGGTCAAACCTTCAAGACTTTCCCCGGATCAGGTCGATTCGTGCAGCTGAGAGTGATTCGGCCGAATCACTTCTGCAGTTAGCAACTAGCTTTTTTGACACTTTAAACCTTTTATTTACGTCTTGACGTAAACTAGGAAGTTGTAGATATTTGAATTACCTTTCCAACAAGCTATAGAACGTCCCAATCGGATAAGAATCGCGCGCTCGGCAAGCCTTCGAAGATAAGCAGGTCAGTCTGCCCAGATTTGATCTACAGGCAAATTCTCCCCGAATCAACTTTGATTCGGGCAAGCCTTGAGTTGATTCGTGCGAATCATCTGTTCAGTGCTGTAGTGAAGTATCATGCTTGCCCGAATCACCTTTCTTTGGCCGAATCAATAGTTATTCGGCCTATCCTGAATTCCTCTTTGGGAGACCCAAATCTGCAGCGCTGAAATCTCGTCTGTTTTGACCCCTTAAACCTTCGAATTATGTCTTGCTGTAAACTATGAATTTGTACCCCTTTGAGTTAGCTTTCTAACAAGACATGACACGCCTTAATCGGATAAGAAACGTGTGCTCAGTGAGCCTTCGAAGCTGAATAGGCCAGTCATGGACGAATCAAACTAGCCTTTTGCTTGATTTTGCTCTTGATCAACTAGAATTCATCCAGATTTTCTTCGCACCACTTCATATCATGTAGTATACATTTCTAACCTGAAATGGGCAAAGAAAACATCAAATGACTTTATAAAATAGCGGAACAAACAAGAAGTAAGGGGAAAATATGGACAAATATAAGGTCATTTGTCCGCTCATCAAAACACCCCACACTTAAGTCTTGTTCGTCCCGAACAAATATGTGCATAAGTCAAGCGGAGAGTAAGATGCTAGATCATATATGGCAATATCAAAGCACGTAGCAAATCTTACGCACATGAAACACATCAACCTCCTACTCATGTAACCTAACTAAAGAAAACTTAAACAAAGAAAATTAATCTACTTCTAACTCACTGTCGTAGGAATCACGAATGCATTTAGCGTATGCATCAAGCCTTTAAACCTCTAGGTTACCCTAGCGGACGAGTTGAAGTCTCGTGAGAGTTTTCAGAAAAGGAATACTCACAAATCCCATTTGCAATCATCCAAGAGAGTTCAAAATCCAAATATAGCTAGCTAAGCAAGTAGTTCACTATCACCTCAAATAATAATAGAGTTGTGCAAATCATTCATCTCACGCAAACTCTAAGGATCATTCACTTCAATGTGACAACAAACATTCATAGGTTCGATATCAACCTAGCATTCGTCAAATTCAAATTTCCGCTCAATTTCCTATGCAAGTAGTATGAAGAAAAGCGTCGCTAGCACAAAAATTTTGTCAAATCAATCACATATGCTTGCTAAGGGCAAGTCCATAAGCTCAAGACAATAAACTCGTTCTCAAGTTTTAGACTATACGTGATAAACCGTAAGAGAAGAGGAGTTTTGACAATGAACAATTTAGAATTTCCTCGTACAAATCTGGATGCTTAAGTAATAAATTACGAGGGTCATACCTTAGACGCTTCCTAAAAACCGAATGCAAAAGCCTTCCTCACACACATGCCAAAGAATTTGCGGAAAAGGCACAAAGTCAAGAATTAAGTGTGTTTATTTATTTATTTTTTGCGTTTATACAAATGCTTTCAAGGGGGAACTTACCTTCCTAACCCTCGACATTTGTAAAACTTTTCCTTGACCCAAAAAACAAACAAATAATATTTTTGTGTTTATACAAATGCTTTCAAGGGGGAACTTACCTTCCTAACCCTCGGCAATTGTAAAACCTTAAAAAAAATAATTTGTCCTTTCTTGCGCCTCTTTTGTTTTTCTTATCGCAAACACTTTATTTGACCCCACACTTAATACTTGACAATGTGCCTAAGTGATATATAATGAAGCATGAAGTGTGAGCTCAACAAATGCAAAGGCTAAATAGGAATGCTAAAGTCACCTAAAAGCAAACAAGAGCAAGTACAAGGTTTTTGTATGAAAACATTTTTATTTTTGTGCTCGCTTAACTTAACTTCATTTTTCATGCACGGAAAGAGCTCAAAAATAAATCGAACTAAGCTAGCCGAACATCGAATCATGTGAATAAAATCATCACAAAGAGGATCAATCGACTTAAAGATGCGATTCATGAATTTAAAGCACAACTCAATCCAAATTTTTTTTTTTTTTTTGATACTACTTAATTGCTTAGCAAACATTACTTCGTGTGATCAATACTTAAAGCTTGGATGAGAGCAATTATGTGAGTGTAATGTGCTCAAAGTGAGTGTGTAGCATAGAATCATGTTGTGAAGCAAATAAAAGCACAAGCGCAAACAAACACCCCACACTTAAAAATTTGCTTAGTCTCTAAGCAATATAAAGTAATAGAATAAAAGAGAAAGCTTCGAAGGAACTTCTCTCGTGTGGAGGAAGGTATGGCGTAACACAAATTTCACAACGATTCTATACCATCAACAAGTAGAAAATAAAAGCACAAATACTCACTAGCCTAGTTTAACGTCTTGGCTAAGACGTAGCCGATTCCCTTTTTCATAAGAAACACACTTGAGAAGTCCTGTGCGAGGATCCCTTCTCAAGTGGCATGCATCTATAGCGTGGGAATTCAACCGGTCTCTCGTCTTCCTCTTGCGGAAAGAGTGGCATTTCCTTCCCTCCTCGAGTTTGGTTGATCCATAGTTTCTGTTGGTGGTTGATCAACGCAAATTTGAGGTGAAGGAGTATCAAAATCTGGCAATTTCTGCTCCGTTGATGTGGAGGCTTGTTCTTATGCCTTTTTCGCGCGTGCTTTGATTTTCATTCAAACACCTACCAAGCAATCAGAGAAAGCATCAATAAGTGTGAACTTAAATTAAAGTAAGCAAGAAAAGCACGCAAACACGCAAACACGATCAACAACAAAAAAAAAGAAAAAAGAAAAAAGAAGTAGTAGACTAACTAAAATAATATTAACTAGCAAACTAGTCTAATGGCTATTCCCCGGCAACGGCGCCATTTTGACGTTGGCGTTTTAGGCAAGCAAAATGAAGTGCTATTCTAGTCACGCAAATATCAAACAATATTTATAACCGAGTGACCTCGGGTCGAACCCAAGAGAAAAGCTTAGACTAATTTACAACTAATTAATGCTATTATTGAAAGTCTACGGATTTGGGGGGGGGGGGGGGGGGGTGGTTTGTCCTCCTATAGAGGTATCTCTAGCAAGCACTAAAGATAAATGATATTTTTGGTGTTTTTGGTTGATGAAATAAAAGGGTGACTAGGGATTCAACTTCTCTCCTAAGATATGTGGAAAATGAAATAACTTACTAACACATGCATGAACTCCATTTGGTTGATAAAAGCAAGGCTAATGCATCGTCCACTCTAGGTTCAACTCTCGCTCCTTCCCTAGAGTGGAGAGGATACACAAAGGACATGGTTCTCAAACTCTCGCTCTATTGAACCGTGTAGAACTTGAGTCCCATAACCGCACCCTCTCGGTCTATTGGCCGGTTACTCAAATCCGCTTAAAACTTAGCCTAATGTCAAGAGTGCATGTCGCTCTCACGCACAAACACTCCATCTATGATCATACAATAACTATGAGACATCCTAAGTTCAACTCTCGCTCCTTCCTTAGGGGTTTTAACCAAGCATACTCACTTAAGCATTTCGTCAAACACTTGGTGTGCATACAATGAATACATAGCTAGGGCACAATATAATCAAACCAAACTTCATTCAATGCAATAAATTAGAGTTCTACATCATATCCAATCCTAGGGGATCCATTTAATCCCCAACCACAAGAACAACTACTCACTCATAATGAGTGTGCACAAAAACATGACAACTAAGGGAAGCATGAATGTAAATACAAAGGGTAAAGGGTTTAAGAGAGGTTGATGTAGAATCTTCAATCCAAGCTTGGGTCTTCACCCAAGCTTGGTCTTCTCCGAGTTTTGGTCGCCTAGGGTTGAGAAAATGTGGAAGCTCCTTTTTTAGGGTTGAGAGAAAAGCCAGCCCTTCTTTCTTCACTTCTATCTCCTTCTATTTATACTTTGTGAAGATTTCCAATAAGTGCCCGAAGTGACCGAATCACTTGATTCGGTCAATGCCCATGTGATTCGCTCGAATCTTTTTCTCAGTGTTGTTTTGAGTTTGGGCGAATCACTTATCCTGGCCGAATCACTTTTGATTCGGTCAACCCCTCAAGTGATTCGGTCAAACCTTCAAGACTTTCCCCGGATCAGGTCGATTCGTGCAGCTGAGAGTGATTCGGCCGAATCACTTCTGCAGTTAGCAACTAGCTTTTTTGACACTTTAAACCTTTTATTTACGTCTTGACGTAAACTAGGAAGTTGTAGATATTTGAATTACCTTTCCAACAAGCTATAGAACGTCCCAATCGGATAAGAATCGCGCGCTCGGCAAGCCTTCGAAGATAAGCAGGTCAGTCTGCCCAGATTTGATCTACAGGCAAATTCTCCCCGAATCAACTTTGATTCGGGCAAGCCTTGAGTTGATTCGTGCGAATCATCTGTTCAGTGCTGTAGTGAAGTATCATGCTTGCCCGAATCACCTTTCTTTGGCCGAATCAATAGTTATTCGGCCTATCCTGAATTCCTCTTTGGGAGACCCAAATCTGCAGCGCTGAAATCTCGTCTGTTTTGACCCCTTAAACCTTCGAATTATGTCTTGCTGTAAACTATGAATTTGTACCCCTTTGAGTTAGCTTTCTAACAAGACATGACACGCCTTAATCGGATAAGAAACGTGTGCTCAGTGAGCCTTCGAAGCTGAATAGGCCAGTCATGGACGAATCAAACTAGCCTTTTGCTTGATTTTGCTCTTGATCAACTAGAATTCATCCAGATTTTCTTCGCACCACTTCATATCATGTAGTATACATTTCTAACCTGAAATGGGCAAAGAAAACATCAAATGACTTTATAAAATAGCGGAACAAACAAGAAGTAAGGGGAAAATATGGACAAATATAAGGTCATTTGTCCGCTCATCAGCAGTAGAATTTAAGTACTATGACTATGAAGAGTATCGGTACAGACAATCCTCTATGAATGTATCCCTTATTATCGACTCCAAACATCTATAGTGCAATTCTACTTAAGTAAGTGTCCGGTCAAGGCTTCCTAACGTGCGCGCATGTTCCGATCAAAGTTCATGAGCTATTAATTCCTGAAACTAGTCTAAGCAGCCATGAATCCTATCACAGTAGCAGCTGATTATCCTAGTGTGTTACTCCTAGTTGTCACCGTCAAGCTATCAACTAGTTTAACATACAATAACTAGCAGTTAGAATAAGATTGCGGTTCAAGGCTTCCCTTATTCGCACAACTAATTATCACCCATATGCATAGAATTAATATAAGTAGACGAACTAAGCATTAAGCACAAGTCTCAAAAGGAAATACTTCATAGAATCATGCCCAACCGATACAAAGTGTTTAGCTAGACATGCTAGAAACAAACATCATAGCAATAATAAATAAAACTAAGGCAGCAAGAGAAAACGTAGCAGGTTGGCGCAATTGCGCGTTGCTGTTCTCGGCTGGCGCAGGTGGTTCGTGCAGATTCTGGCTGAAGTAACTCGTGTGTTTTGCTGCTGTGTGTCCTTCTCTCTATCTTCTCTCTCTCTCCTCCAAACCCTAGCTTCCCTCCTCTTATATAGTGGTCTTGAAGCCCATGGAATGCTTAGATTTGGCCCGAGAGACTTTTAGCAACTTCCCAAATCTAGGAGATCAATATTTAGAAACTCTGCCATTCTGCGCATGCGGATTGCGCTACTTGCTTCGTACAGTCGGTTTGTGCACTGTAGTCCGAATCAACTATCTCCTTTTATGCTGCTAGCTCCGCAGGTCGTGCATTGCGCTCTAAAAACGTTCGTTAGCGCACATCTGACTTATGCTCCTGTTTTATCCTGAAATACAAAAATACCGAAAACCAATAATTTTGTACACAAAATAATTCAAACAAGCACAGTGTTGAGATCTAAATAGCGCATATAACTAGGCTCTATCAAATCCCCCACTCTTGCCCTTGTTCGTCCCGGACAAGTACTGAAGCACAGATACTTTTACCTCTCTGAAGTCTAGCGCACAGCCTCATACTCATGCGCGATCCGCACAGCGATTCACCCTGCGCTGCTCTATCACCTATGCGCACAAACCCTTAACAATTCTAATATAATAATTTCGAAATTTGTTACCTCTCAGCCAGGATGAAATTTAATTCGGATGATTCGGAGGTAGCTCTTCGTAGGCTCCTGGTTGTCGGTCCCTACTCCGATTTCTGGTACATGGATAATCGCGCAGGTATCTTCAGGTGCGTGATTCATTCGCGCGCTTCTTGGGAACTCAAGCCTTTCGTCCTTGACGATTTTTTTCTTTTGGACTTGCGCATGCGCTGATATGGAGTTGTGTGCGCACGCTGGTTCTTTTCCTTGCGTATATCGTCAACTGATTTCTTTTTTTTATACGGCTTTGTCCACTCTTCTTATATTCCCAGAACGGTTCCAGTCTCGGCCTTTGTTATGGAACAACGCCCCGCTCTCCCTCCTTGGTCTACTTGCGCAGGTCAGCGCACGTGTTTACACCCGCGCCCACTTTCCTACACTCGACTTCCAGAGGAAAGGTGGTCTGTTTTCCCACCTCACCACGCTATGGGTATTCGCCTTTGGCATCTGCGTGGCTAAGCGCGCTCTATTGATCCGAAGGTTGCGAAGCACCGGCCTCCACTAGCGCTTTTAGCCATGTACCTTACTCTCGAAGCAAAAACGACTAACCGCCTCTCTAGAGCTTTTTCTGTCAGCTCCACATCCCCTGAATATCCCAACTAAAAAGACAAAAATAGAAAAAATTATACTAAATTGGTTAATGGCAGTGCATGTAGGATGAATAAGGCAAAACAAGTCGAAAGGTGTGCGCAATCCGCACACAAGCGCACAACCACTGCTATTTCCTATACTGCACTAACTAAGCTAAACTACAATGATAAATATGAATGTAAATGTAACGCACACCCTCCCCCCCCCCCCCCCACACTTAAACAGAGACGTGTCCACACGACTCAAGCCCAAGCGCAACGGAGAGCGCAGACATGCAAGCTACGAGGACAACTAAGAACTAAAAATGAAATGCATCATGAAAATGAAAAACAGAGTCAATGCAGCAAATGAAAACACGGTCAGGGGTTCACAAAATAGGAACAGAATATCCAATGATAGTTTTCAAAAGCAACAACGACAACTCGAAATGATTTGTGCCTGGCCCCCTGTTGTGCCCTAAAGGTCCTCTGAGCTGGAGTCCTGCGCAGACCCTTGTGCCTCCTCGTCCATGGACACTGTCTCAGTCTCATACTCTGAGCTGGAGGATGGCGGCGCAACTGATACTGCAGCGGGCTGGGTTGCGGGCTCCTCGTCCGAGTCAGTCTCCCATATAGAATCTGAACTTAACTCTTTGATGGGGGTGACCTCAGAGGGCGATCGGATCATCTGGGCAGAGGGTTGCGGAGGGGGTGCTGATGGCATGTGTAGTGGGTCCATGACTGGGGTGCGCACTGAGGATTGGGCTGGTGACTGCGCGGGAGAACTGGCTGGCTCGCGCTGCTCTGAAGGTTACCCTGGAGGTGGCCTACGCAGACTGAGGAGAGGGGGAATGGGATCTCCAAATTTGCACCCTGCTGGTGGATTGATGCTTAAATCTGCCCCCTCTGGCGCCAAGTACTCCAGCACGCACATGACGTTGAACCACATGCGCTGCTCTGCTGGTGCCTCCTCAGAATCCTGTCTGCGCTGCTTCGCTGGCGCGCGCGGGGGAGAGTCTCTGATGTCAATGGTCACAACTTCCCCTGGCGTCCACTAGCCCGCGCGCGCGTTCCAGTCTGTGCGCCGTCCTCATGCACCTAGCTGGCGGCACGACTGGTGCCTCCACATTCTCCATTTCCTCCTCAGCAGCAGCTTCCTCTTGCCGATTTGATCGCGCGTCGTTGTACGCGTCAAATATAATCCTTCCTCTTCCACTAGTACAGCGGTTAAGTAAGGGTCGATCTCCACAGGGAGCAAGCAGTTCAGTTTTAGCCAGTAACCTACACTTACGAAGATTGGGGGGTGAGTGATCGGGATTTCGCGATGCGCAAGTAACAGTTGTATCGTAACGCAGGAAATTGCACTAGACGTGCGCAGGCAATAGAGATTAAGTACTATGACTTATGAGAAGTATCGGCGCAGACAATCCTCTATGAGTGTATTCCTTATCATCGACTCTAAATGTCTATAGCTCGATTTGCTAATGTTAGTGTCCGATCAAGGCTTCCTAACATGTGCGCATGTTCCGATCAAAGTTCATGTGCTATTAATTCTTGCACTAGACTAAACAACTACGAATCCGATCAAGGTAGTAATTGCCTAACCTAGCGCGTTACTCCTAGTTGGCACCGTCAGGCTATTCAACTAGTTTAACAAACAACAACAAGCAACAAGAGTAAGATTGTGGTTCAAGGCTTCCCCTACTCATGTAACAAGCTGCCAGTAATGTGCACAGAATTAATATAAGCAAGCAAGCTATGCATTAAGCGCAAGTCTCAAAAGGAAATACTCATAGATTCATGTCCAACCGATACTAAGCGTTTAGCTAGACATGCTAGTGATAAACATCATAGAAATAGTAAATAATAACTAAAGGGTCCAAGAAAACAATAGCAAACAGTGCGTACAGGTTGCTGTCTTGGCTGGCGCAGTCGGCTGGCGCAGATCCTCTCAACAAGCTCGTGTGTTTTCCAGTCCTGCCTCGCAGTGCCTCCTGGGTGTACGAATTGTGAGTCCTGATAATCGTCTGTGTGTCTCCTAACCCTAGCCTCCTTCTCTTCTTTATATACTGCTCAGAGGCTCACTCTTGGCAACTTCCAAATCTGGTCGTGTCAGGATTTGGAAACACCAACATCTGCGCCTGGCGCACGGCATCTGCTTAGCGCAATCGGTTAGCGCACCGAGGTTGACTCTGCCAATTCTTCTGTTTGCGCCGCTAGCTCCGCAGGCTGTGTGATGCGCGTCCTAAACGCTGCCTGTTAGCGCGTATCCGACTTAGTCCCTCGTTTTGCCCTGCAATACAAAAACACTGGAAACCAGTAATCTTGTACACAAAATAATGCAAACAAACACAGGGTTATGATCTAAATAATGCGTATAAATAGGCTCTATCAAACCCCCCACACTTGCCCCTTGTTCGTCCTCGAACAAGCACTCAAGCACGGATACTACTACCTCTCTGGAGTCTAGCGCACAGTCTTGCACTCTGGCGCGATCTGCACGACTGAACACCTTGCGCTGCTCTACCACCTGCGCACAACTGCTGTCAACAGTTTAAGTATAGGGATTTCGCAATTCATTACCTCTCAGCTGGGATGAAAATCATTTCGGAGGATGGGTATATGGTTAACAGCGCCAGCTTCTTCCCGTGCGTGATTCTTCCGTGCACTTCCTGGGAACTCAAGCCTTTTGATGATTTTCTGTGGATTTTGCGCTCGCTGGTACTTGTGCGCATGCTGATTCTTTTGTAGCGCATATCATCTGCTGGTATTTTTTTCTTTTGTACAGCTTTGTCTATGATTTCTCATATTCCCAGAACGGTTCCAGTCTCGGCCTCCGGATAACAGCTATGGAACACCGCCCCGCTCTCCCTCCTTGGTCTATCTGCGCAGGTCGGCGCCCGCGTTTACACCCGCGCCCGCCTTCCTTGGCTCGACTTCCAGAGGGAAGGTGGTCTGTTTTCCCACCTCGCCACGCTTTGGGTATCTCGCCTTCGGCATCTGCGTGACTGAGCGCACTCTCTTGTTTCGAAGGTCGCGAAGCACAGGCCTCCACTCGCGCTCTTGACCATATACCTCTCCTCTGAAGCGCGAGCGACTAACCGCCTCTCTAGAGCGTTTCTGTCAACTCCACATCCCCTGTATATCCCAACTAACAGGAGCAGAAAAACGAAAAAAATATACTAAAAATAGTTGATAGCGCACGGCGCAATATGGATAGCGCAAACAAGCTGAACAGTACGCGCAACCCGCACTCAAGCGCACTACTGCTACTGTTTCCTTCAATAAAACTAAGCTACACTATAAAGCTCAAAAAAACGTGAAATGTACATGTAACGCTCCCCCCCCCCACACTTAAACCGAGACGTGTCCCCACGACTCAAGCTCAAGCGTACGTGCCCAAATGGGTGCCAGCGACCTCCCCCACTCTTGCTCCTGAGTGACTCTGCGCTTGTGCATGTGCTGTGTGCTGCTTGGTCCTGCGCAAAGGGTGAGAAGGGTAGTCAACATGGATAATATGTGAGAAGTTTGCAATAACGAGGGTAGATGAAGAGGAAGAAGAAATGTGAGCAATAGTTTCCAGTTCTCCCTCTGGTGCATCTGGTGGTGCCTCTGGCGCAGCAGCTGGCGCATCTGCTATCTCAGGTTCTGCCAAGTCAATGTCGCGCACTGTGTCGTCCCAAGGTTCTCCTAGATACCGTTTGACTCTCTGCCCATTGACCTGAAAACGATGCCGGTGCTTGTTTTCTAACTCGATTGTTCCATAGGGGAAAACCTTGGTGACTGTGTACGGTCCAGTCCATTTGCTGCGCAGCTTTCCAGGCATGAGCTTCAGGCGTGATGAGAATATAATACCTGGTCTCCTGGCTCAAAAGTGCGTCTGAGGATATGCTTGTCATGAAACGCCTTTGTCCGCTCCTTGTAATCGCGCAGTCCCTCATAGGCATCCAGGCGCAGCTCTTCTAATTCACTCAGCTCAAACGCGCGCTCTTTGCCAGCCTCATCTAGGTTCAAGTTGCAAATGCGTAGGGCCCAATATGCTTTGTGTTCTAGCTCTACTGGCAGGTGGCATGCTTTTCCGTAGACCAACCGAAACGGTGAAGTCCCGATTGGTGTCTTATGCGCAGTGCGGTATGCCCACAGCGCATCGTCCAGGCGCTGGCTCCAATCCTTGCGCGATGGTCTCACAGTCTTCTCTAGGATGCGCTTGATTTCTCTGTTGGAGACCTCGGCCTGTCCATTTGTCTGAGGATGATAAGCAGTGGACGTCTTGTGGCGCACCCCATAATGCTTGAAAACTTGCGCCACGATCCTGTTGCAAAAGTGCGTCCCCTGGTCGCTGATGATTGCCTTAGGCACCCCGTATCTGCAAAAGATGTTAGTTTTCAGAAATTCAGCGACCGTCTTACCATCATCCTTCCGTGTGGCCTTAGCTTTGACCCATTTGGAGACATAGTCCACCGCGACCAATATGTATTCATATCCTGCAGACGGGGAAAAAGGCCCCATGAAGTCAATTCCCCATATGTCAAACACTTCATCCACTAGAATTGGCGTCTGCGGCATCTCGTTGCGCGCTGATATGCCTCCCGTGCGCTGGCACCTGTCACAATTCCTGCAATAGTCATATGCGTCTCTAAACAGGTGCGGCCAATAAAATCCGCAGTCCAGGACCTTCCTGCTAGTGCGCTTGGGACCAAAGTGTCCTCCACATGCGTGCGCATGACAAAACATCAAAACAGAGTTAAATTCATGGTCAGGCACGCAGCGCCTCAATATCTGATCTGGTCCTATTCTAAGCATATAAGGATCATCCCAAAGATAATGCTTGGACTCATGTTTCAATCTCATGCACTGGGTTTTATTGAAATGCGGAGGAAACGTACCTGTGACCAGGTAATTCGCAGTGTGCGCATACCATGGTACCTTACCTGTCAGCGCCATCAGATGCTCGTCAGGAAATGTCTCAGTGATGTGCCCTGGCTCCTCCTCCTTCACGATTCTGCTCAGGTGATCCGCAACTGTGTTCTCTGTGCCCTTCTTATCCTTGATCTCCAGGTCGAATTCCTGCAGTAGGAGCACCCAGCGCATCAGGCGCGGCTTAGTTTCTTTCTTGGACATTAGGTAGCGGATGGCTGCGTGGTCTGTGTATATGATGACCCTGGCGCCTAGAACATATGCACGGAACTTCTCTAGCGCAAACACAATGGCCAGAAGCTCCTTCTCCGTGGTGGTGTAGTTCTTCTGCGCCGCGTCCAGTGTGCGCGATGCATAATAGATGGCGTGCGGCTTCTTGTCCACTCGCTGCCCCAGGACTGCACCTACTGCATAATCGCTGGCATCGCACATCAGTTCAAATGGCAAGTTCCAGTCTGGTGCGCGCATCACTGGCGCACTGGTCAGCGCTTCCTTCAGCTTATCGAACGCGGTCCTGCACTCATCAGAAAAATCGAAGCACACATCCTTTTGCAAGAGGTTAGACAGGGGAATACAGATTTTAGAGAAGTCTTTTATTACACGCCTGTAAAATCCGGCGTGCCCTAAGAATGACTTCACATCGCGCACGTTTGTGGCGTAAGGTAGATTAGAAATAAGGTCTATCTTAGCTTTGTCTACCTTGATCCCCTCCTCTGAGATAATGTGTCCTAGCACTACACCATGCGTTACCATGAAATGGCATTTTTCATAATTAAGCACAAGGTTCTTAGAAATGCAGCGCGCTAAGACCTTATCTAGATGAGTTAAGCACGCATCAAAGGTACCTCCATATACAGTAAAATCATCCATGAACACTTCTATGCATATACCAATCATATCAGAGAAAATGCTCATGACAAGTCGTTGGAACGTACCTGGCGCGTTGCACAGCCCAAATGACATGCGCCGAAACGCAAATGTACCGAACAGGCAGGTGAATGTGGTCTTCTCCTGATCCTCCGCAGCTATGGGTATCTGATTGTACCCTGAATATCCGTCAAAGAAACAAAAATAGGGCTTACCTGCTAATCTGTCCAGCATCTGATCCATAAAGGGTAGCGGGAAATGGTCCTTGCGCGTTACTGCGTTAAGCTTCCTGTAGTCGATGCACATGCGCCATCCAGTCTGGATACGCTTGGGAACTAGCTCGCCCTGTGCATTCTCTTCCACTGTGATTCCTCCCTTCTTAGGCACAACGTGCACTGGACTGACCCATTTACTGTCCGAGATGGGGTAGATGACTCCTGCGTCAAGCAACTTTAGAATTTCCTTCTGCACTACCTCCATCATATTTGGGTTCAATCTGCGCTGAGCCTCTCTGGATGGTTTGGCACCATCTTCCAACAGAATTCTATGCATGCATACGTCTGGGCTCACTCCACGCAGATCTGCCAGTGTCCATCCTATAGCGCGCTGGTTCCTGCGCAGCACCTGCTGTAAACGCACTTCCTGCTCCTCTTCTAATCCTTTCTTTATGATCACTGGCAGGGTGTCCTCATTTCCCAAGAAAATGTATTTGAGGTGCTCGGGAAGTTGCTTCAGCTCTACCTTGGGTGCCTGTTCAATAGAGGGCAAGATTTTATTGGCAGTGCAAATATGAACTATATCGTGTACCTGTTTGAGTTCTGGTTTAGCACTGCTCAGTTCCTCGTCCTGCTCCTCCAACTCTGTCTGTGCCAGTGGCTCTGGTCCTATTGTTGCGCTTGTGCATTGCGCATCTGTGACTAAATCATCTAAGCTGTCCATTGCGTGCACTGTGGCGTCCTCATGAGGATGCTGCATCCCCTTGAATATATTGAAATGGATCTCTTCGCCATCTACCTCCATGGAAAGCGTGCCCCTCCACACGTCTATCTTTGTGCGCGCGGTCATCAGAAAAGGTCTACCCAGTAGGATCTGCGCACTGCTGGTCCTTGATTCACCCTCCATTTCCAGCACATAAAAATCTGCTGGAAACACCAGCTCTCCTACTCGCACAAGAACATCCTCGATCATGCCTGCAGGTTGTTTGCAAGACCGATCTGCTAGCTGAATAGTGAGACCTGCAGGCTTTACTGGTCCAAGGCGCAATGTCGTATATAGGGAATAAGGTAACAAATTGATGGATGCGCCTAAATCAATCATGCAGTTGCTCACTGTGGTCTTACCTAAAGTGCAAGGGATAGTGAACGTACCTGGGTCTCGGCACTTAGGACCTTATGTTGCACGATCGCTGAGGCCTGCGCATTGAGCATTACCTGTGCGCATTCGCCTTTCCTCCTCTTGTTTGTGCACAGCTCCTTTAAAAACTTGGCGTACCTGGGAATCTGTGAACTGCTTCGATAAGGGGAATGTTGATTTCCACCTCGCT
Organism: Umbilicus rupestris; assembly: GCA_963678935.1. Classification (NCBI taxonomy): domain Eukaryota; kingdom Viridiplantae; phylum Streptophyta; class Magnoliopsida; order Saxifragales; family Crassulaceae; genus Umbilicus; species Umbilicus rupestris. The sequence continues at coordinate 5,400,381 of OY787627.1, forward strand.
GAATAACTCGTATAGTTCCTTGTCCAGCGCTTCCTTTCTAGCCGATGGTGCCTGCACAGGAAAAGGTGCAGGTATATTAGTACGATTCGTACCCTTGTCGTTTAATTGCGTTATACCTGGCGCTTCGCCCTGCTGGCTTGTGACTGGCACTTTTGGTTGCGCGTCTTGCTCTGGTTGCGCATTCTGTTCTGCTGGATTCGGGACTTGCGCAGCTGGTTGCGCGGGTGCCTTCGTTGTCTGCTCTGCTCCTATTGTGCGCCCAGTCCTCAGTGTTACTGCATTGACTCCTCCTTTGGGGTTCTGAATCACTTGCGAAGGCAGGTTGCCATCGCTCTTTTTCAGCTCATACACCGTGGTGGCGATCTGTGATAGCTGCTTTTCAATGGACTCGAACCTCTTGTCATACTTCTCGTCATTTTTGCGCACCGTGTCTGCTAGCTGCCCCACGATATCTTCCAAAGATCGGCTTGGTTGCTGATTGTTATGCGCTGGTGCGTCAGTGCGGCGATGCGGTGGATTGTAGGGCGCAGCTTGTTGCGTCTGCTGTGGCGCGCGCTGATCTGTGGACTGCCTATGGAAATTGTTTTCCTCTTTCCATCTGAATCCATTTGCTGCCAGTCCAAAGCGCGGCTGATTCTGCCTCTGTGGTCCTCTGTTATCCCATCCTCCAAGAGCATTGACATCTCCAGATTCCTCGAAAAGTGTGGGACACTCAACAGTTTTGTGCTCGGTGGACCTGCAGAATTCACATACCTTTGGCGCAACTGGTTGTGCGCTTTGCGAACTCATCAACTTCTGCAGCATGGCCTTCATTTCCTTGATCTCAGTGCTTGTTTCTACCTGATGCACAGAACGCGTACGACTATTTTCAAGTGTTAGCTGATGTCTTACCTGACCAGCAGAGTCTTCTATCAGCTGCCACGCGTCTTCTGGATACATGTTGCAAATGTCGCCTCCTGCGCATGCGTTCAATAACCTCAGCTCCATGGGTAGCAATCCATTCAGGAAGTTCTCTATCAGCACATTCTGGGGCAGGCCATGATTGTAGCAGTTGGCCTCTAGCTCCCTGAAACGCTCGTAATACTCTGGCAGTGACTCTCCTGCGCTCTGCCTCGGCGTGGCCAGTTCTCTCCTGAGTAGCGCGATCTTTGCTGCTGGATAGAATTTGTCGAGGAACTTCTTCTGCAGCTGCTCCCATGTGTGAATTGATCCTGCGGGTAAGTTCATCAACCAATGTCTGGCTGTATCACACAGTGAAAATGGAAATGCTTTCATCTTCAGCGCTTCATCGCTCTCCCCTTCGGTCTTCATGTTCTCGCATATGACTAGGAACTCTTGCACATGCTTGACTGGATTTTCATTGTTCATCCCGTGGAACTTGGGCATGTGATGAATGAGCGAGCTTCTTAGTTCAAAATGACCGCCTGGCGGAAGCACGATGCACCATGGCTGGTTAACTGTGAGTGGGGCTGACATCTCGCGCACTGTTCTGCGTCGCGCGGCCTGTTGCACGGGTGGCGCATGATACACTTCAGCGGCCCTCCTTGCTTCAACCTCGCGCTGCACTTCCTCTCTGAACAGGGCTGCGCGGTTGTGTGCTCTTGCTTCCTCTGGGGTTCTATCCCCTAAGTTGTCCCCAACGACACTGTTATCCTCCATGACCTGTTCTAAATCTCAGAGAAAACGAAATTAAAAAATAACTAATGCTGCTGCGTCTGTCAGTGCGCAACTAGAATCTGCGCAGCGCAACTGTTTCAAGGTTGCGCAGGCTGATGGTGATTGCGCGCTGTCAGAAACAACAACGAGAAAATAAAACAAACTGAAAATAACTAGTTACTAATAAGGAAAAACGTAAACTATCTATAACTTAGCTGTGTTGCTTCCCGGCAACGGCGCCAAAATATGATCGCGCGTCGTTGTACGCGTCAAATATAATCCTTCCTCTTCCACTAGTACAGCGGTTAAGTAAGGGTCGATCTCCACAGGGAGCAAGCAGTTCAGTTTTAGCCAGTAACCTACACTTACGAAGATTGGGGGGTGAGTGATCGGGATTGCGCGATGCGCAAGTAACAGTTGTATCGTAACGCAGGAAATTGACTTATGAGAAGTATCGGCGCAGACAATCCTCTATGAGTGTATTCCTTATCATCGACTCTAAATGTCTATAGCTCGATTTGCTAATGTTAGTGTCCGATCAAGGCTTCCTAACATGTGCGCATGTTCCGATCAAAGTTCATGTGCTATTAATTCTTGCACTAGACTAAACAACTACGAATCCGATCAAGGTAGTAATTGCCTAACCTAGCGCGTTACTCCTAGTTGGCACCGTCAGGCTATTCAACTAGTTTAACAAACAACAACAAGCAACAAGAGTAAGATTGTGGTTCAAGGCTTCCCCTACTCATGTAACAAGCTGCCAGTAATGTGCACAGAATTAATATAAGCAAGCAAGCTATGCATTAAGCGCAAGTCTCAAAAGGAAATACTCATAGATTCATGTCCAACCGATACTAAGCGTTTAGCTAGACATGCTAGTGATAAACATCATAGAAATAGTAAATAATAACTAAAGGGTCCAAGAAAACAATAGAAAACAGTGCGTGCAGGTTGCTGTCTTGGCTGGCGCAGTTGGCTGGCGCAGATCCTCTCAACAAGCTCGTGTGTTTTCCAGTCCTGCTGCGCAGTGCCTCCTGGGTGTACGAATTGTGAGTCCTGATAATCGTCTGTGTGTCTCCTAACCCTAGCCTCCTTCTCTTCTTTATATACTGCTCAGAGGCTCACTCTTGGCAACTTCCAAATCTGGTCGTGTCAGGATTTGGAAACACCAACATCTGCGCCTGGCGCACGGCATCTGCTTAGCGCAATCGGTTAGCGCACCGAGGTTGACTCTGCCAATTCTTCTGTTTGCGCCGCTAGCTCCGCAGGCTGTGTGATGCGCGTCCTAAACGCTGCCTGTTAGCGCGTATCCGACTTAGTCCCTCGTTTTGCCCTGCAATACAAAAACACTGGAAACCAGTAATCTTGTACACAAAATAATGCAAACAAGCACAGGGTTATGATCTAAATAATGCGTATAAATAGGCTGTATCACGCGCACTACTCTCTGCGGGCGCTCCTCTGATTGCTGCGTGCCTTGGTGCCCTAACAGCCTGCAGCCGGTAACACCATTCCAATGACCCATCTTCCTTAGCAGTTACCGCTCGGTACTGCAGCATCTGGGCACGGGCAAGAGGAACGGCTGGAACAACTGTGTGCTCAGGCACCTCTGGCTCTCCGTGCAGCCCACGCAGCAAATGCGTTCACACCTCCGCAAGTGAGCGGGCCCTTGGTGCTGAGCCGCTCCCAGTGCACCACCATGTCCGACACGAACCTCACCTTCTTCCCATAATGCAACCCCTTCAGCATGTCCATATCAAGCAGGCTGACCTTCGGCGCACCGTTATAGCGCCCAATGACTGCGTACGCGACCATGCGCCACAGGTAATACATCCAGGGGTCCCGCAGCTCACGCCCTCGGCTGCGCCTAGCCTCAAACGGTTTGCCCGGCGCCATCTCGCGCCACGCCTCCTGGTTGGTGTGCGTATCCACCTCTTGCCTGCGCATCTTCTATTTCTGGTTCCGCCAAATCAACTTCGTGTGTGGCCTCATCCCACGGTTCTCCCAAGTATTTCTCAACTCTTTGCCCATTAACCTGAAAGCGATGTTGCGCTCGTTCTCTAACTCGATAGTTCCATCCGGGAAAACCTTTGTGACCGTGTAAGGTCCCGTCCACTTGCTGCGTAGCTTTCCGGGCATCAGCTTTAAGCGTGAAGAGAACAACAGCACCTGGTCTCCTGGCTCGAAGGTGCGTCTAAGGATTTACTTATCGTGAAATGCTTTCGTGAGCGCTTTGTAGTCGCGCAACCCCTCATATGCATCCAGGCGCAGCTCCTCTAGCTCGCTCAATTCAAATGCGCGCTCCTTACTAGCCTCATCGAGGTTCAGATTGCAAGTGCGCAATGCCCAGTATGCCTTGTGTTCCAACTCAACCGGTAGGTGGCACCCCTTTCGGTACACCAACCAAAATGTGAAGTCCCAATCGGTGTCTTGTGCGCAGTTGATAGAGCCTATTTATACGCATTATTTAGATCATAACCCTATGCTTGTTTGCATTATTTTATGTACAAGATTACTGGTTTCCAGTGTTTTTGTATTTCAGGGCAAAATAAGGGCCTAAGTCGGATACGCGCTAACAGGCAGCGTTTAGGACGCGCATCACACAGCCTGCGGAGCTAGCGGCGCACACAGAAGAATTGGCAGAGTCAACCGCGGTGCGCTAACCGATTGCGCTAAGCAGATGCCGTGCGCCAGGCGTAGATGGTGGTGTTTCCAAATCCTGACACGACCAGATTTGGAAGTTGCCAAGGATGAGCCCCTGAGCAGTATATAAAGAAGAGAGGGAGGCTAGGGTTGAGAGAGGATTCTAGGGATTCACAATTCGTACACCCAGGAGGCACTGCGCGGCAGGACTGGAAAACACACGAGCTTGTTGAGAGGATCTGCGCCAGCCAAGACAGCAACCTGCACGCACTGTTTGCTATTGTTTTCTCGAACACTTTAGTTATTGTTTACTGTTTCTATGATGTTTATCACTAGCATGTCTAGCTAAACGCTTAGTATCGGTTGGACATGAATCTATGAGTATTTCCCTTTGAGACTTGCGCTTAATGCATAGCTTGTTTTGCTATATTAATTCTGTGCATATTACTGGCAGCTTGTTACACGAGTAGGGGAAGCCTTGAACCGCAATCTTACTCTTGTTGCTTGTTGTTGTTTGTTAAACTAGTTGAATAGCCTGACGGTGCCAACTAGGAGTAACGCGCTAGGATAGGCAATTACTACCTTGATCGGATTCGTAGTTGTTTAGTCTAGTGTAAGAATTAATAGCACATGAACTTTGATCGGAACATGCGCACATGTTAGGAAGCCTTGATCGGACACTAACATTAGCAACCCAAACTATAGACATTTAGAGTCGATGATAAGGAATACACTCATAGAGGATTGTCTGCGCCGATACTTCTCATAGTCATAGTACTTAATCTCTATTGCCTGCGCACGTCTAGTGCAATTTCCTGCGTTACGATACCACTGTTTACTCGCGCATCGCGCAAACCAATCACTCACCCCCCCAATCTTCGTAAGTGTAGGTCACTGGCTAAAACTGAACTACTTGCTCCTTGTGGAGATTGACCCTTACTTAACCGCTGTCCTAGTGTAAGAGGAAGGAATTAATTTGACGCGCACAACGACGCGCGATCAGCAGTCCTGTATGCCCAAAGTGCATCATCCAGCCGCTGGCTCCAGTCTTTGTGTGAAGGTCTCACGGTTTTCTCCAGAATGCGCTTGATCTCTCTGTTGGAAAGCTCGGCCTGGCCATTCGTTTGAGGATTGTATGCAGTGGACGTCTTGTGGCGCACCCCATAATGCTTTAGTACTTGTGCCACTATTTTGTTACAGAAGTGTGTCCCCTGGTCGCTGATTATTGCCTTTGGGCACTCCGTACTTGTAGAAAATGTTAGTTCTTAAAAATTCAACAACCGTTTTACCATCTTCCTTGCGCGTGGCCTTAGCTTCGACCCACTTCGAGACATAGTCCACCGCAACTATTATGTACTCGTATCCACAAGATGGCGGAAACGGCCCCATGAAGTCAATTTGCCACAAGTCGAACACTTCGTCTACCAGTATAGGTGTTTGTGGCATCTCGTTGCGCGCTGAGATATTTCCTGTGCGCTGACACCTGTCACAAGCCCTACAGTGGTTATATGAGTCACGAAATAAAAACCGCAGTCTAGGATTTTCCTGCTCGTGCGCTTTGGACTAAAGTGTCCTCCGCACGCGTGCGCATGACAAAATCTCAAAACAGAGCTCATCTCATGATCAGGCACACATCGCCTCAAGATCTGATCAGGGCCTATTCTAAGCATGTATGGATCGTCCCAAACGTAATATTTAGACTCATGTCTTAACCTCATGCATTGAGTTTTAGTGAAATGAGGAGGAAACGCACTTGTGACCAGGTAATTTGCAATATGCGCATACCATGGTACCTTACCGTTCAGCGCCATCAGGTGTTCGTCAGGGAATGTCTCCGTGATCTGTCCTGCCTCCTCTTCCTTCACTATCCTGCTTAGGTGATCAGCAACAGTGTTTTCCTTTCCCTTCTTATCCTTGATCTCTAAATCGAACTCTTGGAGCAGCAGCAACCAGCGCATCAAACGCGGCTTAGTCTCTTTCTTGGACATCAGGTAGCGGATAGCATCGTGGTCAGTGTAGACGGTGACCTTAGCGCCCAGAACATATGCGCTGAACTTCTCCAGCGCAAATACGATTGCCAGAAGTTCCTTCTCGGTCGTGGTGTAGTTCCTCTGCGCAGTGTCCAGTGTGCGCGACGCATAATAGATAGCATGCGGCCTTTTATCCACGCGCTGGCCCAGTACTGCGCCTACAGCGTAGTCACTAGCATCGCACATCAGCTCAAATGGTAAGTTCCAGTCTGGTGCGCGCATCACTGGCGCACTGGTCAAAAGGAGGAGAGTGTGAAGAGTACAGCTGGTGATGTGGAAAGTGGAGAAGCCATTGCATAGACCATGGTTGAGGAATTTTCCAAAGGGAAGGAACCGTCTGAAGCATATGGAGCAAATGACACAGAGTCAGATACATCTAAGGACAGCCTATCCCCATCAGCAGAAGAAGTTTTGGTTATGAATATTCTTGATGATGTTGAGCAGCCAGCGACTGTGGGAGATGTTGTTACAACAAGAGTTGATAGCCTGAGTCCAGCAGGCCGAAGAGAAAAGAGAAGAGTATTGATGATATCCCAGTAAGGAAGAGGACAAAGAAAGTAAAACCAGTTGGTGTGACGAGAAATCAAGTGTGGTTTGTTGACAAACCAAAGAGCAGATCTGTCGAAAAAATGTGCAAAAAAGATGCTTGGTTTCTGAAAGGGTGCTGAATAAAGACAGGTTTTCTTCCAACCACATGGTTGAACTGTTCAAGAAAGCAAAAAGATATGATGAAGTTGTGGTGAGGGAGGTTGTCGCAAACCTTGGTGAAAATTTTGGTGATGAGATGATTCAGAGTATGGACGTGTATGAATCAGGGGGCCTGGTCAAGATCACTCCAAAGGTCATTAATGAGTACTATGGTATAGAGGTTGAGGAGGCTGTTGAAGTGCATTTCTAGGAGAATGCTGACTGGGATGCAGTGGCAAGAAAGTTAACAAGGGGGTCTCTCTCTATTTGGTCTACAGATTTGACATCTGGGGTTCTATCTGCAAAGCACGCTGTGAGTCATCACAACTGGTGGAAGTCTATCAATGTTTCTAAAATCAGCAAAGGCTATGCCTTACTTCTAAAGGTGATTGGGGATGAGGAGAAGGTCAACCTTGGGAGGTGATCTTTGACCAGATAGCGGAACACGCCATCTTCAAAGGGGTAAACTTGAATGTTGGTTTTTCCTCTTTAATAAATGAATTAGCTATTTGTCAGTGTCCAGTGTTGAAGAAATATGGAGTAAAGCTTTCCAACAGCCCTGAAGTTCTTGTGAGCGATCACAAGCTATTCAAGGGAAAGCATGTTATGGACATTCCCCTACCCACTAGTGAACGTCAGACTCTAGTGTCTGCTAGAGCCGTTGCTGAGGAGACCAGCTCAACATTTGCTATTATTAGAAAAAGCATGGTGGGAAGGATGATAGATTTCCTAGAGGCAGAGAGAGTAGCATTAACGGAGTCGGTTGAGAGCAAAAATTGCCGCATCAGGAAGATTGTCCAGATGCTCATCGACCTCCGCTATTATCTTCAGCTTGCCCCAGAAGATAATGAAGCTGGTAATGTTTGAACCCCTCATCCTATGAAGAACTTTGTTTCTTTCAGTTGTTGGACTTTTTTTCTAGCATTTTGTTGACACATTTGCACTTACATTCCCTTGCCGAGTTTATGGCAACATAGGGGAAGAATATTTGGGGGAGGAGTAGTAGTTTTGTTTTTTGAATCAAACTTGAACAACCACGATAGCATAGGTAGTAATGTATTTTGCCGAAAATGGCCAAGAGAGATTGTTAGTCCCATGTATATGTATGGCATATTTTTGTGCAAAGAGTTGTTCAAGTAAGTTAGAAATATGCGTAGAATAGCCAGAAGATAAAACTGCAACACTGAAGTTAGGAGATGCAACGCAAGGTATTATAACAAGTGCTGGAGTTCGCGCCGGCTGTAAACCAAATGTGTATATTCCTGGAATCATCAGATTCCGAGAATCTAGGACGTGAAGCATATCTCCAAGATTACTGGGGTCTATGGTGGATAAAGACCCAAAATAACATTAACTATTTTTTGGAAACGCAATCTCTTGGTTTGGCAGCAAGATGAAGATCAACAAATATTCAAGTATATTCTTTTGAATATTGGTTGAGATATTTGAGGAGATTGTCGTTGGCCATAAAAAGAGGCTGGATGAAGTTGAGGAGATTGTCGTTAACTATGTTTTATGCAGCTCTCTTGCATTATAGAAATATACAAGAGAAGTCGAGGTAAAGTGATTGATTGCACCCATTGGAGATCGGACTAAAGTTATCATTCAAGCATGAGAACCAGGAGTATCTGCTGAAAATACACATTTCACAAATCCTGTTGAAAAATAAATTGGTCCAGCCAGCAATCCAGAAGGATGTCGAGTGGATGAGCAGCTGTTCGGGAGAACGAAGCTGTTGTGACAAGCCATAGAGAGGGATCTCTACACTGAGGGGAGCTTAATACGGATCCAGACGAGGCGGTGGTAGAAGGACTTGAAGAGGGAGTCTTGCAAGTTTGTACTTCGTTGTCCGATCGTTATTAGTGGATTGCTGCTTGTTGAGGTTAGGAGAACCCCCCCCCCCCTCCCCCATATTACGGACACATTGTCCCGAAGTGGGTTACCAAATCTCTGTGTCTCGTATTTACTTTATAGTATTTACTTTTACTCGAAACAATCGTAACATTTCTAACTCGTTTCCTCAAGAATTGTCATAACAATCGTTGGGATAGGTTCTATCATCCGCACTAGAATTACAAGTGGTATCTGTTAGATCCAGGTAGTTCATGGATCTTGAGTGGCATGCTTTTTTGACAAACAAGGCAAAGTGGCTGTGATAGAAGGTAAGACAGTATCTGTTCAGACAGGAGCTGCAACATTGTCAGTCGAGATCTGCGAATAGAAACAAATCAGCAAGGAAATATTCTTGAGATATACCGAAGATACATACTCCCTGATTTTGCGCTCCGAAGATTTGATTCTGCTCTCCAAAGATTGGATCTGCTCCAAAAAATGGAAAGTATAATCGAACATTATCTTCCTTTCAAAAGTAAGGCAAAAGCGCATCTAATCTATTTATGTGATTCGGAAGATTGCACTGCATGATCACGAAAACATAGATAATCAAACGGAGGCAGATCGAAGCTATTGACTGGCGATCATCATGAGAGTTAGTCGGAAACTCGATAAAGCAAAAGCTTGATTGCCGTGAACTGAAGAACAGTGTTGAACAGACTGAATTCCAGGTCTGATATTATCTGGAAGAGAATTACTGATCTGTGGGAGACAGATCGAGGTGAGAAGAGGAGGATCTCCATTTGAGGGAGTCAAAGGTGCTCACGTTAGCTTAACTACACAATGGTAACTAGTGAAGATAAGTTACTTAAAGATCTGTTGTGCCTGATCAAATACTTGTGAGTGATTTCTGCATAGGGTTCCGAGTAACACCCCCTGAGTAGGCTCGGTGAGCTGAACATGGTAAACATATTCTGTGTCATCTCCTATTCTTCGTACTGTTTCTATTACAGCTAATCATCACCGAAACGTAATTTGTTAAAGCTTTCTGAAATAGTTAAACAAGTGATCTGGAACAGATTAAGTAGAACAGACCCATAACTTTCAATTGGTATTAGAGCAGGGCAATCGTTGTACAGAGTGTGATTCAAGGTAATGACAGAGCTGTTCAAGATGAGTACACGAGAAGGACAGAACATTTCTCGACCTCCACTCCTTGATGGTTCAAACTACCCATACTGGCGCATGAGGGCCTTTATCAAATCGATATATGATCGAGCTTGGAAATCAGTGATCTTCAAGTATGATGCACCATTGTTCATGAACACAGATGGAATTGCCTATCCTAAGCTAGAAAGTCAGTGGACAACTGATGAGGATAAAGTTGCTGCAACAAATGCTAAAGCTTTCAATGCGATCTTCAATGCAGTCGAACTAGACATTTTCAGACTAATTTCTACCTGTGAAGCAGCAAAAGACGCATGGGACATGCTCGAGACAGCGTTCGAAGGAACTAACAAGGTGAAACAGTCTCGGTTACAGATGATTACTACCAGGTTTGAGAATCTGAAAATGGAGGAAGACACGATAACTAAATTTAATGCGAAGTTGATGAACATTGCCAACAAGGCACATGCACTTGGAGAACCGATCAGCAATGAAAAATTTGTCAAAAAAGTCCTAAGGTCACTTCCACAAAAATACGTAATGAAAGTAACAGCTATTGAGGAAGCCCAGGACGTAAAGGGAATGAGGCTTGACATCCTAATGGGATCCCTTCGGACATTCGAGATGAAACTGATATCCGAAACACCAGAAAGAAATCTCGGGGAATAGCTCTCAAAAGTGAAGTATCAGAATTTACTGAAGATGAAGGAGAAATGTCCGAACAGATGGCCTTGCTTGCAAAAAACTTCGGAAGGTTTATGAGGAAGCTGAACCAGCGACAGTCTAACAAGTCTGAAACAGACGTCAGAAATCGACCAGACGGGAAGTTTAGAAAAGTGAGAACCACTGAAGCACTAAAGGGAGAAAAAAACAAAGGGATTCAGTGTAAAGAATGTGAAGGGTTTGGCCATATCCAAGCAGAATGGGCTAACATACTAAAGATTCAGAAACAGGCACTGCTAGCTGGATGCATTGATAGTGAAATAGAAGAGATTGAAACAGAAGGGAAAAAATCTAATTAACTGGCGCTCACCACTTGACAAATGTTACCTGCACTGAACAAGAGAAATCAGAATTAGACAATTACATTGACAGTGATAGTGACATAGAAATCACCAAAGAAACAGTGGCTGAAAAATACAAGGCTTTATATGAACAGTGGGGGGAAGCAGTGAAAACTAATTCCAAACTAAGCAAGCAAGTGGTAAGTTTGAAGGCTGAGAAATAAGAGCTGTTTGAAACAACTAAATGATTACAAACATCACTTGACATGGAGAAACTGTAACACTCAGAAGCTGTGACAAGGCTATCAAGAATAAGAAAATATGTCAGTATGATGAACAATGGGACAAAGAAACTTGACTCTATTTTGGGTGCTCAGCATACGAATCGTGGAAGTCTTGGTTTGGGCTACGAGTATCAAAAGACAAATGGTAAGACAGTGTTTCTTCAAGCAAATAAACTTAACTATGCTGACGTTGTTCATCCCAGCCATAGATCCAATACGCATTGGACAATGGACAAGCGTATCTGCTATTTTTTCAACACTCAAGGACATATCCAGAGGAAGTTTCCAAGTTCCTTGCGAAATATCGCCTGAGAAAATCCGTGCCTGTCTCTACAATTCATAACTATCATTGTTATGTTGCTTACAGCTCATCTACTCACCATGAGAAGGAGCGATGGTACTTTGACAGTGGCTGTTTAGCCCACATGACAAAAGAAGCCAGCTAGCTGACCAACATGCAGAACCTGGATGGACTATTTGTCACGTTCGGTGATGGAGGAAAAGGAAGGGTCATTGCTCAAGGTACATTATCTGTTCAATGGATGTCCACAATTGACAGAGTGCTCCTTGTGGAAGGCCTTCAAGCCAACCTACTGAGTATAAGTCAACTGTGCGACGGAAATCTGATGCACGCGTCGTTCTGCGCGTCAAATTAATCCTTCCTTCTCCACTTAGTATAGCGGCTAAGTCAGGGTCGATCCCACAAGGAGCAAGCAGATTAGCTCTAACTAGTAACCTACACTTACGAAAATTGGGGTGTGAGTGATTGGGTTGCACAAGTGCGCGAATGACAATAGTTAACGCAGGAATTGCACTAGACGTGCGCAGGCAGTAGAGATTAAGTACTATGACTATGAAAAGTATCGGCGCAGACAATCCTCTATGAATATATTCCTTATCATCGACTCTAAACGTCTATAGTTCGGTTTACTGATGTTAGTGTCCGATCAAGGCTTCCTAACATGTGCGCATCTTCCGATCAAAGTTCATGAGCTATTAATTCTTGAAACTAGTCTAAGCAGCTACGAATCCTGTCACAGTAGCAACTGATTATCCTAGCGCGTTACTCCTAGTTGTCACCGTCAAGCTACCAACTAGTTTAACATATAACAAACAAGTAGCAAGAGTAAGATTGCGGTTCAAGGCTTCCCCTACTCATGCAACTAGCTGTCAACCGTGTGCACAGAATTAATACAAGCAAACAAACTATGCATTAAGCACTAGTCTCAAAAGAAATACTCATAGAATCATGCCCAACCGATACAAAGCGTTTAGCTAGACATGCTAGTAGCAAACATCATAGAAATAGTAAATAACAACTAAAGTATCCAAGAAAACAGTAACAAGCAGGTGCGTGCAGGTTGCAGTGTCTCGGCTGGCGCAGTCGGCTAGCGCAGGTCCTCTCAGTAGCTCGTGTGTTTTTCAGTTCTGCCTCTCTCTCGTGTGCTGTGTTCCTTGATGATGATTCCTGTTCAAACCCTAGCCTTCCTCTCTTTATATACTGCTCATGAGGCCCAAGGACGGCCTTGGCAACTTCGAAATCTGATGGTGTCAAGATTTGGAAACACCAATATCCTGTGCATGGCGCACTGCACACATTGGTTAGCGCAATCAGTCTGCGCACCGTAGTCGACTCTGCCACTTCCTATCCTGTTTGCGCTGCTAGCTCCGCAGGCTCCTTAAACGCTGCCTATTAGCGCGTATCCGACTTAGGCCCTCGTTTTGCTCTGAAATACAAAAACACCGGAAACCAGTAATCTTGTACACAAAATGATGCAAACAAGTATAGTGTTAGGATCTAAATAGCGCGTATAAATAGGCTCTATCAAAAGCTAAATGTGCAATTCACCTAAGATTCGGGGCAGATCGTCAACAGAGAAGGGAAGTGTGTTCTGAGATGAACCCGTTCATCGAATAATTATTATTTGTTAAATTCTGACACAGAGCCTGTCACAGCTCACTGTTTTCTGTCTAAACAAGATGAACTGATTTTGTGGCACAAGCAGCTAGGACACCTGTATCTCAAAGCATTAAGGCAGATATCCAAACTTGGATTGGTGCGAGGAATACTTGAACTAAAAAGGAAGGCCGATGCTATGTGTGGAGAATGCAAAATAGGTAAACAGATAAGGTCTGCTCACCCTGGAACAAATCAGATCCGAACAACCAGAACTCTTGAACTATTACATATGGACTTGATGGGTCCCATGCAGACCGAAAGCATTGGTGGTAAGATCTACGTTCTAGTATGTGTTGATGATTTTTCCCGTGTTACCTGGACTGTGTTTCTCAGACAAAATTCAGACACTGTTCAAGCTGTGATTCACTTGATTCTCCGACTTCAATGTAAAAAAGGCACAACTCTGATTGTAATCAAAAGTGATCATGGTAAAGAATTTGAAAAAAATGATATGGAAGAATTTTTTCTTGAACAGGGCATACTTCATCAATTCTCAGCGCCCATCACGCCACAACAAAATGGAGTGGCAGAGGGAAAGAATCGCACTCTTCAAGAGATGATGCGGGTTAGGCTTCATGTAAATGGGTTGGCATAAGCCGTAAACACGGCCTGTTACACCTTGAACAGAGTTCTTGTGCGCCCTGGAACATAAAAACCTGCTATGAAATTTGGAAAGGGAAGACACCTTCTGTCAAACATTTTCATATCTTTAGGAGTACATGTTATGTACTATGAGGACAGAGAATACAAAAGGAAACTTGATTCGCGCAGCAGTGAAGGGATATTCTTGTGTTACTCCACAAATAGTCGAGCGTATTGTGTTTGCATACAAAAGACCAAAACTATTGTGTAGTCAGTTAATTTGGCTATTCAAGACTCAGAGTGTTCAATCAGAAAAAATGAAGATGATGCAGCCAGTCCTGTTGTAGAAACGAGCAAGACTCAAGAAGGCCGGATGCGTGTGACAGTTCCTATACCAGAATATCTGGATGGTGACCAAGTATTTGATACATAACCAGAGCAAGTTCCAGCTTTGCATCCTCCACAGCGGATTCAGAAGAATCATCCAATGACTGATATTATTAGAGATCCTCAAGCTTCCAGAAGGACACGTGACAAGGTTATTGATTTTGCAGAGATGCTGAGTGGATCATGCTTTCTCTCATCCATCGAACCTAAGAACATCAAGTAGAAGGCAATTCTAGATGAACAATGGGTCAGTGCTATGCAAGACGAACTCTCGAAATTCGTTAGAAATGATGTTTGGACACTTGTACCGAGACCAGCTGAAGGCAACATAATTGGTACAAAATGGATCTTTAAAAACAAGATAGATGAGAAAGGCAACATCACCCGGAACAAAGCACGACTGGTGGCACAGGGGTATGCACAGATTGAAGGCATAGATTTCGATGAAACTTTTGCCCCGGTAGCTCGACTCGAAGCCATAAGACTCCTGCTAGCTCTTGCATGCCATCTCAACTTCAAGCTATTTCAGATGGACATAAAAAGTGTGTTTCTCAACGGTTGGCTCAATGAGGAAGTACACGTTGCTCAACCTAAAGGGTTTGATGACCTGTTCCATCCTAATCATGTATACCGCTTGAACAAGGCCCTGTATGGCCAGAAACAGGCACCCAGAGCATGGTATGAATGACTCACAATATTTCTTGTTCAACATGGCTATGTGCTAGGGGGAGTGGACAGGGCCTTGTTTGTAAAGCACATCCAACATGAATTCGTCATTGCCCAGATATATGTAGACGACATCATATTCGGCTCTCGATCAATTTGTTAAACAAATGAAAAGTGAATTTCAAATGAGTATTGTGGGGGAAATGATCTACATCCTTGGTCTTCAGGTTCATCAGAAATCCGATGGTATATTTATAACATAGAGGAAATATGCCAGAAACTTGGTGAAGACAGCATCTAGTTGATTGTGGTGTGGTTCAGGTAAGAGGGAGACGTGTGGTGGTTACTTCAGAATCAATCAATGAATACTTCAGCAATGTGCACAGAATTAATACAAGCAAACAAGCTATGCATTAAGCGCAAGTCTCAAAGGAAATACTCATAGATTCATGCCCAACCGATACTAAGCGTTTAGCTAGACATGCTAGTGGTAAACATCATAGAAACAGTAAACAATAACTAAAGTGTCCAAGAAAACAATAGCAAACAGTGCGTGCAGGTTGCAGTCTTGGCTGGCGCAGTCGGCTGGCGCAGGTCCTCTCAACAAGCTCGTGTGTTTTCCAGTTCTGCCGCTCTCTCCTCTGATCTGATGATGATATGAGCGTCTGATGATGATGAAACCCTAGCTTTCTTCTCTTCTTTATATACTGCTCAGGGGCTCATCCTTGGCAACTTTCTAATCTGGTCATGTCAGGATTTGGAAACACCATCATCTGCGCATGGCGCACGACATTGGTTAGCGCCATCGGTCAGCACATTGTTGTCGACTCTGCCAATTCTTCTGTTTGCGCCGCTAGCTCCGCAGGCTGTGTGATGCGCGTCCTAAACGTTGTCTGTTAGCGCGTATCCGACTTAGGCCCTTGTTTTGCCCTGCAATACAAAAACACTGGAAACCAGTAATCTTGTACATAAAATAATGCAAACAAGCACAGGGTTATGATCTAAATAATGCGTATAAATAAGCTTTATCAAACCCCCCACACTTGCCCCTTGTTCATCCTCGAACAAGCACTCAAGCACGGATACTACTACCTCTCTAGAGTCTAGCGCACAGTCTTGCACTCTGGCCGATCTACACTACTGATCACCTTGCGCTGCTCTACCACCTGCGCACAACTGCTTTCAACAGTTCTAATATCATGATTTTGTAATTCATTACCTCTCAGCTGGGATGAAAATCATTTCGGATGACTGGGAGATAGCTCTTCATAGGCTCCAGGTTGTCAGCTCTCACTCCGAGGATGGGTATATGGTTAACAGCGCAAGCTTCTTCCCGTGCGTGATTCTTCCGCGCACTGCCTGGGAACTCGAGCCTTTTGATGATTTCCTTTGTGGACTTTGCGCACGCTGGTGCTTATTAGTGCGCATGCTGATTCTTTTGTAGCGCAAATCATCTGCTGGTATTTTCTTGTGTACAGCTTTGTCTATGATTCTTATCTTTCCCAGAACGGTTCCAGTCTCGGCCTCCGGATAAGCACCCTCGAACACCGCCCCACTCTCCCTCCGTGGTCTATCTGCGCAGGTCGGCGCACGCGTTTACACCCGTGCCCGCCTTCCTTAGCTCGACTTCCAGAGAGAAGGTGGTCTGTTTTCCCACCTCGCGACGCTTTTGGGTACTTGCCTTCGGCATCTGCGTGACTGAGCGCACTCTCTTATTCCGAAGGTCGCGAAGCACAGGCCTCCACTCGCGCTCTCGACCATATACCTCTCCTCCGAAGCGCGAACGACTAACCGCCTCTCTAGAGCGTTTCTGTCAACTCCACATCCCCTGTATATCCCAACCAACAGGAGCATAAAAAATGAAAAAAAAAAACTAAAACAGTTGAAAGCAGCGCACGCAATATGGATAGCGCAAACAAGCTGAACAGTGCGCGCAGCCCGCGCTCAAGCGCACTACTGCTACTGTTTCCTTCAATTAAACTAAGCTACACTAAAAGCTCAAAAAAAACGTGAAATGTAAATGTACGCTCCCTCCCCACACTAAAACAGAGACGTGTCCCCACGACTCAAGCTCAAGCGCACGGAGAGCGCGCATATGCATGCAAGGAAAATAAAGAACATAAAAACTAAGAACATATAGTCAAAGCAGCGCAAATATAGCATAGGGACACAAAATGTAGCACAGGAGTTCAGCACACAAATATAGCAACAGAATATCAAATAAAGTTCAGCATATAAAGGAAAATAGACACCACCCGAAAGAAATAATGCGCCCCCTGATAGAGCCTATTTATACGCATTATTTAGATCATAACCCTATGCTTGTTCGCATTATTTTATGTACAAGATTACTGGTTTCCAGTGTTTTTGGATTTCAGGGCAAAACAAGGGCCTAAGCCGGATACGCGCTAACAGGCAGCGTTTAGGACGCGCAGCACACAGCCTGCGGAGCTAGCGGCGCAAACAGAAGAAATGGCGAGACATAGCAGAGTTGCGCCGACCAATGCGCTAAGCAGTACGCCGTGCGCCAGGCGCAGAGTCCAGTATTTCCTAATCCCGACATGACCAGATTTGGAAGTTGCCAAGGATGGACCTCTCGAGCAGTATATAAAGGGGAGGAGGTCTAGGGTTTCAGAACAATAATAGGAAGAGACGATCATCATCAGAGACACACAGAGCGGCAAACTGGAAAACACACGGACTTGTTGAGAGGACTTGCGCCAGCCGACAAAACATTCTGCACGCACTGTTTGCTACTTGTTTCTCAGATACATTAGTTATTATTTACTATTCTATGATGTTTATCACTAGCATGTCTAGCTAAACGCTTAGTGTTGGTTGGGCATGAATCTATGATGTATTTCCTTTGAGACTTGAGCATAATGCATAGTTTGCTTACTTGTATTAAACTCTGTGCATACGGAGACAGCTAGTTGCATGAGTAGGGGAAGCCTTGAACCGCAATCTTACTCTTGTTGCTTGTTCGTCATATGTTAAACTAGTTGATAGCTTGACGGTGACAACTAGGAGTAACGAGCTAGGGTGATCAGTTGCTACCTTGAACGGATTCGTAGCTGTTTTAGTCTAGTTCTAGAGATTAATAGCACATGAACTTTGAACGGAACATGCGCACGTGTTAGGAAGCCTTGACCGGACACTAACCCAAGTGAAATCAAGCTATAGACATATTATAGTCAGTGATAAGGAATGCACTCATAGAGGATTGTCTGCCCAATACTTCTCATAGTCATAGTACTTAATCTCTACTGCCTGCGCACGTCTAGTGCAAATTTCTGCGTTTTACAACTGTTCACTTGCGCACTGCGCAAACCAATCACTCACCCCCCAACCTTCGTAAGTGTAGGTCACTGGCTAGAACCGAACTACTTGCTCCCTGTGGAGATCGACCCTTACTTAACCGCTGTACTGAGTGGAAGAGGAAGGATTATATTTGACGCGCACAACGACGCGCGATCACCCCCCTACAACTCTAGAAGTCATCTGAGCTAGACGCAGCCGCCGAACTATGCGCCTCCTGCTCTGAAGAATCCGTCATATCGGTGTTGGAGGAAGGCGGTACAACAGAAAGGGCGGCAGGCTGCTCCACGACGTCATCCTCTGAAACGGGGTCCCATAGCGAGTCTGAGCTGGTGCTAATGATGGGTTCGGCTATAGGGGACCTTGGAATGGACGGCTGGGTAGGGGAACGTGCAGGTGCTGGTACTTGTTCTGGTTCGGGGGTGGGTTCTGGTTCTGGGGCTTCTGGTGCTGGTGCGGGTGCTGGGACTGACTCTGTGGCTGGCTCTGGGGCTGGTGCTGGGTTGAGCGCCGGACAGCGGGCGGAGGTGTGAAGGCGGGAGCTGCTTGCAACGGTCGAGTGTGAAAAAGTGCTGAAATTTTCTAAGTCCTGCCCTTATATACCCCCTGACTGGCGCAGCTGTGTTGCGCACTGAAATGCGCACGGACCTGCTCACTGCTGCTCGACTAAAAAAAACGACAAGTCCTAAACTAACTAAAAGACACTAGAAAGACTAAAAGAACGACATGTAAAAGTAAAACGAGTCGGGTTACCTCCCGACAAGTGCCTTTGTTTAACGTCGTTGGCTCGACTGTACCTCGTTACGTGCCTAAATGTGTGCCAGCGACCTCCCCCACTTTTGCTCCTGAGTGACCCTGCGCTTGTGTATGTGTTGTGTTCTGCTTGGTCCTGCGCAAAGGGTGAGAAGGGTAGTCAGCATGGATAATATGTGAGAAGTCTACAGTAACGAGGGTAGATGAAGAGGAAGAAGAAATGTGAGCAATAGTTTCCAGTTCTCCCTCTGGTGCATCTGGTGGTGCCTCTGGCGCAGCAGCTGGTGCATCTATTATCTCTGGCTCTGCCAACTCAATGTCGCGCGTTGTACCATCCCAAGGCTCTCCTAGATATCGTTTGACTCTCTGCCCATTGACCTGAAAACGATGCCGGTGCTCGTTTTCTAACTCGATTGTTCCGTAGGGGAAAACCTTGGTGACTGTGTACGGTCCAGTCCATTTGCTGCGCAGCTTTCCAGGCATGAGCTTCAGGCGTGATGAGAATAATAATACCTGGTCTCCTGGCTCAAAAGTGCGTCTGAGGATATGCTTGTCATGAAATGCCTTTGTGCGCTCCTTGTAGTCGCGCAATCCCTCATAGGCATCCAGGCGCAGCTCTTCTAATTCGCTCAGCTCAAACGCGCGCTCCTTTCCGGCCTCATCTAAGTTCAGGTTGCAAATGCGTAAGGCCCAGTATGCTTTGTGCTCTAATTCCGCTGGCAGGTGGCATGCTTTTCCGTAGACCAACCAAAACGGTGAAGTCCCGATGGGTGTCTTATGCGCAGTGCGGTATGCCTACAGCGCGTCGTCCAGGTGCTGGCTCCAATCTTTGCGCGATGGTCTCACAGTCTTCTCCAGGATGCGCTTGATCTATCTGTTGGAAACCTCGGCCTGTCCATTTGTCTGAGGATGATAAGCAGTGGACGTCTTGTGGCGCACTCCATAATGCTTGAAAACTTGCGCCACGATCCTGTTGCAAAAGTGCGTCCCCTGGTCGCTAATGATCGCCTTAGGTACCCCGTACCTGCAAAAGATGTTAGTTTTCAGAAACTCAGCGACCGTCCTACCGTCATCCTTTCTTGTGGCCTTAGCTTCGACCCATTTGGAGACATAATCCACTGCGACCAGTATGTACTCGTAGCAGGCAGATGGGGGAAATGGCCCCATGAAGTCAATTCCCCATATATCAAATACTTCGTCCACTAGGATCGGCGTCTGCGGCATCTCGTTGCGCGCTGATATGCCTCCTGTGCGCTGGCACCTGTCACAGTTCCTGCAGTAGTCATATAGGTGCGGCCAATAAAATCCGCAGTCCAGGACCTTCCTGCTGGTGCGCTTTGGACCAAAATGTCCTCCACATGCGTGCGCATGACAAAACATTAAAACAGAGTTAAATTCATGGTCAGGCACGCAGCGCCTTAAGATCTGATCAGGTCCTATTCTGAGCATATAAGGATCATCCCAAAGATAATGCTTGGACTCATGCTTCAATCTCATGCACTGGGTTTTATTGAAGTGCGGAGGAAACGTACCTGTGACCAGGTAATTCGCAATGTGCGCATACCATGGTACCTTATCTGTCAGCGCCATCAGATGCTCGTCAGGAAATGTCTCCGTGATCTGCCCTGGCTCCTCCTCTTTTATGATCCTGCTCAGGTGGTCCGCAACTGTGTTCTCCGTGCCCTTCTTGTCTTTGATCTCCAAGTCAAATTCCTGAAGTAGGAGCACCCAGCGCATCAGGCGCGGCTTAGTTTCCTTCTTGGACATTAGGTAGCGGATGGCTGCGTTGTCTGTGTATATGATGACCTTGGCGCCTAGAACATATGCACGGAACTTCTCTAGCGCAAACACAATTGCCAGAAGCTCCTTCTCCATGGTGGTGTAGTTCCTCTGCGCAGAGTCCAGTGTGCGCGATGCATAATAAATGGCGTGCGGCTTCTTGTCCACTCGCTGCCCCAGGACTGCACCTACTGCATAATCGCTTGCGTCGCACATCAATTCAAATGGCAGGTTCCAGTCTGGTGCGCGCATCACTGGCGCACTGGTCAGCGCCTCCTTCAGCTTATCAAACGCGGCCCTGCACTCATCAGTAAAATCGAAGCACACATCCTTTTGCAAGAGGTTAGACAGGGGAATACAAATTTTAGAGAAGTCTTTATAAAACGCCTGTAAAACCCGGCATGTCCTAAGAATGACTTCACATCGCGCACGTTCGTGGCATAAGGTAGATTAGAAATAATATCAATTTTAGCTTTATCTACCTTGATCCCCTCCTCTGAGATGATATGTCCTAGTACTACACCATGCGTTACCATGAAATGACATTTTTCATAATTAAGCACTAGGTTCTTAGAAATGCAGCGCGCTAAGACCTTATCAAGATGAGTCAAGCAAGCATCGAAGGTACCTCCATATACAGTAAAATCATCCATGAACACTTCTATGCATATACCAATCATATCCGAAAAAATGCTCATGACAAGGCGTTGGAACGTACCTGGCGCGTTACACAGCCCAAATGACATGCGCCGAAACGCAAACGTACCGAACGGGCAGGTGAACGTGGTCTTCTCCTGATCCTCCGCAACTATGGGTATCTGATTGTACCCTGAATATCCGTCCAAGAAACAAAAATAGGGCTTAATTGCTAATCGATCCAGCATCTGATCCATAAAGGGTAACGGGAAATGGTCCTTGCGCGTGACTGCGTTAAGCTTCCTGTAGTCGATGCACATGCGCCATGCAGTCTGAATGCACTTGGGAACTAGCTCGCCCTGCGCATTCTCTTCCACTGTGATTCCTCCTTTCTTCGGCACAACGTGCACTGGACTGACCCATTTGCTGTCCGAGATGGGGTAAATGACTCCTGCGTCAAGCAACTTTAAAATCTCCTTCTGCACCACCTCCATCATATTTGGATTTAATCTGCGCTGAGCCTCCCTAGATGGTTTGGCACCATCTTCCAACAGAATTCTATGCATGCATACGTCTGGGCTCACTCCATGCAGATCAGCCAGTGTCCATCCTATGGCGCGCTGGTTCTTGCGCAGCACCTGCTGTAAGCGCACTTCCTGCTCCTCTTCTAATCCTTTCTTTATGATCACTGGCAGGGTGTCTTCATTTCCCAGGAAAATGTATTTGAGGTATTCTGGAAGTTGCTTCAGCTCGACCTTGGGTGCCTGTTCAATAGAGGGCAAGACTTTATTGGCAGTGCAAATATGAACTATATCGTGTACCTGTCTGAGCTCTGGTTCAGCACTGCTCAGCTCCTCGTCCTGCTCCTCCAACTCTGCCTGTGCCAGTGGCTCTGGTCCTACCGTTGCGCTTGCGCATTGCGCATCTGTGACTAAATCATCTAAGTGTCCTCGTGTGGATGCTGCATCCCCTTAAATATATTGAAATGGATTTCTTCGCCGTCAACCTCCATGGAGAGCGTGCCCCTCCACACGTCTATCTTTGTGCGCGCGTTCATCAGAAAAGGTCTGCCCAGTAGGATCTGCGCACTGCTGGTGCTTGATTCACCCTCCATTTCTAGCACATAAAAATCTGCTGGCAACACCAGCTCTCCTACTCGCACAAGAACATCCTCTATCATGCCTGCAGGTTGTTTGCAAGACCGATCTGCTAGCTGAATGGTGAGACCTGCAGGCTTTAGTGGTCCAAGGCGCAATGTCGCATATAGGGAATAAGGTAACAAATTGATGGATGCGCCTAAATCAATCATGCAATTGCTTACTGTGGTTGTACCTAAAGTGCATGGGATAGTGAACGTACCTGGGTCTCGGCACTTAGGTGGTACCTTATGTTGCACGATCGCTGAGGCCTGCGCATTCAACATTACCTGTGCGCACTCGCCTTTCCTCCTCTTGTTTGTGCACAGCTCCTTTAAAAACTTGGCGTACCTAGGGATTTGCCGAACTGCTTCGATAAGGGGAATGTTTATTTCCACCTTGCTGAATAACTCGTATAGTTCCTTGTCCAGCGCTTCCTTTCTAGCCGATGGTGCCTGCACAGGAAAAGGTGCAGGTATATTAGTACGATTCGTACCCTTGTCGTTTAATTGCGTTATACCTGGCGCTTCGCCCTGCTGGCTTGTGACTGGCACTTTTGGTTGCGCGTCTTGCTCTGGTTGCGCATTCTGTTCTGCTGGATTCGGGACTTGCGCAGCTGGTTGCGCGGGTGCCTTCGTGGTCTGCTCTGCTCCTATTGTGCGCCCAGTCCTCAGTGTTACTGCATTGACTCCTCCTTTGGGGTTCTGAATCACTTGCGAAGGCAGGTTGCCATCGCTCTTTTTCAGCTCATACACCGTGGTGGCGATCTGTGATAGCTGCTTTTCAATGGACTCGAACCTCTTGTCATACTTCTCGTCATTTTTGCGCACCGTGTCTGCTAGCTGCCCCACGATATCTTCCAAAGATCGGCTAGGTTGCTGATTGTTATGCGCTGGTGCGTCAGTGCGGCGATGCGGTGGATTGTAGGGCGCAGCTTGTTGCGTCTGCTGTGGTGCGCGCTGATCCGTGGACTGCCTCTGGAAATTGTTTTCCTCCTTCCATTTGAATCCATTCGCAGCAAGTCCAAAGCGCGGCTGATTCTGTCTCTGTGGTCCTCTGTTATCCCATCCTCCAAGAGCATTGACATCTCCAGATTCCTCGAAAAGTGTGGGACATTCATCAGTTTTGTGCGCGGCGGACCTGCAGAATTCACATACCTTTGGCGCAACTGGTTGTGCGCTTTGCGCACTCATCAACTTCTGCAGCATGGCCTTCATTTCCTTGATCTCAGCGCTTGTTTCTACCTGATGCACAGAACGAGTACGACTATTTTCAAGTGTTAGCTGATGTCTTACCTGACCAGCAGAGTCTTCTATCAGCTGCCACGCGTCTTCTGGATACATGTTGCAAATGTCGCCTCCTGCGCATGCGTTCAATAACCTCAGCTCCATGGGTAGCAGTCCATTCAGGAAGTTCTCTATCAGCACGTTCTGGGGCAGGCCATGATTGTAGCAGTTGGCCTCTAGCTCCCTGAAACGCTCGTAATACTCTGACAGTGACTCTCCTGCGCTCTGCCTCGGCGCGGCCAGTTCTCTCCTGAGTAGCGCGATCTTTGCTGCGGGATAGAATTTGTCCAGGAACTTCTTCTGCAGCTGCTCCCATGTGTGAATGGATCCTGCTGGTAAGTTCATCAACCAATGTCTGGCTGTATTACACAGTGAAAATGGGAATGCCTTCATCTTCACCGCCTCATCGCTCTCCCCTTCGGTCTTCATGTTCTCGCAAATGACTAGGAACTCTCGCACATGTTTAACTAGATTTTCGTTGTTCATCCCGTGGAACTTGGGCATGTGATGGATGAGCGAGCTCCTTAGTTCAAAATGTCCGTCTGGCAGAAGCACGATGCACCATGGCTGGTTAACTGTGATTGGGGCTGACATCTCGCGCACTGTTCTACGTCGCTGATAGAGCCTATTTATACGCATTATTTAGATCATAACCCTATGCTTGTTTGCATTATTTTATGTACAAGATTACTGGTTTCCAGTGTTTTTGTATTTCAGGGCAAAACGAAGGCCTAAGTCGGATACGCGCTAACAGGCAGCGTTTAGGACGCACATCACACAGCCTGCGGAGCTAGTGGCGCAAACAGAAGAATTGGCAGAGTCAACAACGGTGCGCTAACCAATTGCGCTAAGCAGTTGCCGTGCGCCAGGCGCAGATGATGGTGTTTCCAAATCCTGACACGACCAGATTTGGAAGTTGCCAAGGATGAGCCCCTGAGCAGTATATAAAGAAGAGAGGGAGGCTAGGGTTAAGAGACGATTCTGAGGATTCACAATTTGTACACCCAGGAGGCACTGCGCAGCAGGACTGGAAAACACACGAGCTTGTTGAGAGGATCTGCGCCAGCCGACTGTGCCAGCCAAGACAGCAACCTGCACGCACTGTTTGCTATTGTTTTCTTGGACACTTTAGTTATTATTTACTGTTTCTATGATGTTTATCACTAGCATGTCTAGCTAAACGCTTAGTATCGGTTGGGCATGAATCTATGAGTATTTCCTTTTGAGACTTGCGCTTAATGCATAGCTTGTTTTGCTTATATTAATTCTGTGCATATTACTGGCAGCTTGTTACATGAGTAGGGGAAGCCTTGAACCGCAATCTTACTCTTGTTGCTTGTTGTTGTTTGTTAAACTAGTTGAATAGCCTGACGGTGCCAACTAGGAGTAACGCGCTAGGATAGGCAATTACTACCTTGATCGGATTCGTAGTTGTTTAGTCTAGTGTAAGAATTAATAGCACATGAACTTTGATCGAAACATGCGCACATGTTAGGAAGCCTTGATCGGACACTAACATTAGCAACCCGAGCTATAGACATTTAGAGTCGATGATAAGGAATACACTCATAGAGGATTGTCTGCGCCGATACTTCTCATAGTCATAGTACTTAATCTCTATTGCCTGCGCACGTCTAGTGCAATCCCGACATTCATTACTGTTACTTGCGCATCGCGCAAACCAATCACTCACCCCCCAATTTCATAAGTGTAGGTCACTGGCTAAAACTGAACTACTTGCTCCCTGTGGAGATCGACCCTTACTTAACCGCTGTACTAGTGGAAGAGGAAGGATTATATTTGACGCGTACAACGATGCGCGATCAAATTTTGGCGTCGTTGCCGGGGAGCAACACAGCTAAGTTTTAGCTAGCTTACGTTTTTTTTTCCTTTTTAGTAACTAGTTATTTTCAGTTTGTTTTGTTTTCTCGTTGTTGTTTCTGACAGCGCGCAATCACCATCAGCCTGCGCAACCTTGAAATAGTTGCGCTGCGTAGATTCTAGTTGTGCACTGACAAACGCAGCAGCATTAGTTATCTTTTAATTTCATTTTCTTTGAGATTTAGAACAGGTCATGGAGGATAACAGTGTCGTTGGGGACAACTTAGGGGACAGAACCCCAGAGGAAGCAAGAGCACATAACCGCGCAGCCCTGTTCAGAGAGGAAGTGCAGCGCGAGGTTGAAGCAAGGAGGGCCGCTGAAGTGTATCGTGCGCCGCCCGTGCAACAGGCCGCGCGACGCCGAACAGTGCGCGAGATGTCAGCCCCACTCACAGTTAACCAGCCATGGTGCATCGTGCTTCCGCCAGGCGGTCATTTTGAACTAAGAAGCTCGCTCATTCATCACATGCCCAAGTTCCACGGGATGAACAATGAAAATCCAGTCAAGCATGTGCGAGAGTTCTTAGTCATTTGCGAGAACATGAAGACCGAAGGGGAAAGCGATGAGGCGCTGTAGATGAAGGCATTCCCATTTTCACTATGTGATACGGCCAGACATTGGTTGATGAACTTACCAGCAGGATCAATTCACACATGGGAGCAGCTGCAGAAGAAGTTCCTGGACAAATTCTATCCAGCAGCAAAGATCGCGCTACTCAGGAGAGAACTGGCCGCGCCGAGGCAGAGCGCAGGAGAGTCACTGTCAGAGTATTACGAGCGTTTCAGGGAGCTAGAGGCCAACTGCTACAATCATGGCCTGCCCCAGAATGTGCTGATAGAGAACTTCCTGAATGGACTGCTACCCATGGAGCTGAGGTTATTGAACGCATGCGCAGGAGGCGACATTTGCAACATGTATCCAGAAGACGCGTGGCAGCTGATAGAAGACTCTGCTGGTCAGGTAAGACATCAGCTAACACTTGAAAATAGTCGTACTCGTTCTGTGCATCAGGTAGAAACAAGCGCTGAGATCAAGGAAATGAAGGCCATATTGCAGAAGTTGATGAGTGTGCAAAGCGCACAAACAGTTGCGCCAAAGGTATGTGAATTCTGCAGGTCAACCGAGCACAAAACTGATGAATGTCCCACACTTTTCGAGGAATCTGGAGATGTCAATGCTCTTGGAGGATGGGATAATAAAGGACCACAGAGACAGAATCAGCCGCGCTTTGGACTGGCAGCAAACGGGTTTAGATGGAAGGAGGAAAATAATTTCCAGAGGCAGTCCACAGATCAGCGCGCGCCACAGCAGACGCAACAAGCTGCGCCCTACAATCCACCGCATCGCCGCACTGACGCACCAGCGCATAACAACCAGCAACCGAGGCGATCTTTGGAAGATATCGTGGGGCAGCTAGCAGACACAGTGCGCAAGAATGATGAGAAGTATGACAAGAGGTTCCAGTCCATTGAAAAGCAGCTATCACAGATCGCTACCACGGTGTATGAGCTGAAAAAGAGCAATGGCAACCTGCCGTCGCAAGTGATTCAGAACCCCAAAGGAGGAGTCAATGCAGTAACACTAAGGACTAGGCGCACAATAGGAGCAGAGCAGACCTCGAAGGCGCCCGCGCAACCAGCTGCGCAAGTCCCGGATCCAGCAGAACAGAATGCGCAACCAGAGCAAGATGCGCAACCAGAAGTACCAGTCACAAGCCAGCAGGGCGAAGCGCCAGGTATAACACAAATAAATGACAAGGGCACGAATCGTACTAATATACCTGCACCTTTTCCTGTGCAGGCACCATCGGCTAGAAAGGAAGCGCTGGACAAAGAGCTATATGAGTTATTCAGCAAGGTGGAAATCAACATTCCCCTTATCGAAGCAGTTCGGCAGATTCCCAGGTACGCCAAGTTTTT
This sequence comes from Umbilicus rupestris, assembly GCA_963678935.1. NCBI lineage: Eukaryota > Viridiplantae > Streptophyta > Magnoliopsida > Saxifragales > Crassulaceae > Umbilicus > Umbilicus rupestris. Next base: position 5,427,989 of record OY787627.1, read on the forward strand.
AAAAGAGCTGTGCACAAACAAGAGGAAAGGCGAATGCGCACAGGTAATGCTCAATGCGCAGGCCTCAGCGATCGTGCAACATAAGGTACCACCTAAGTGCCGAGACCCAGGTACGTTCACTATCCCTTGCACTTTAGGTAGGACCACAGTGAGCAACTGCATGATTGATTTAGGCGCATCCATCAATTTGTTACCTTATTCCCTATATGCGACATTGCGCCTTGGACCACTAAAGCCTGCAGGTCTCACTATTCAGCTAGCAGATCGGTCTTGCAAACAACCTGCAGGCATGATAGAGGATGTTCTCGTGCGAGTAGGAGAGCTGGTGTTCCCAGCAGATTTTTATGTGCTGGAAATGGAGGGTGAATCAAGCACCAGCAGTGCGTAGATCCTACTGGGCAGACCTTTCCTGATGACCGCGCGCACAAAGATAGACGTGTGGAGGGGCACACTCTCCATGGAGGTTGACGGCGAAGAAATCCATTTCAATATATTCAAGGGGATGCAGTACCCACACGAGGACGCCACAGTGCACGCAATGGACAGCATTGACGATTTAGTCTCAGATGTGCAATGTGCAACCGCAACAATAGAACCAGAGCCACTGGCACAGACAGAGTTGGAGGAGCAGGACGAGGAGCTGAGCAGTGCCGAACCAGAACTCAAACAGGTACACGATATAGTTCATATTTGCACTACTACTAAAATCTTGCCCTCTATTGAACAGGCACCCAAGGTCGAGCTGAAGCAACTTCCAGAGCATCTCAAATACATTTTCTTAGGAAATGAGGACACCCTGCCAGTAATCATAAAGAAAGGATTAGAAGAGGAGCAGGAAGTGCGTTTACAGCAGATGCTGCGCAGGAACCAGCGCGCTATAGGATGGACACTGGCAGATCTACGTGGAGTGAGCCCAGACGTATGCATGCACAGAATTCTGTTGGAAGATGGTGCCAAACCATCCAGAGAGACTCAGCGCAGATTGAACCCAAATATGATGGAGGTAGTGCAGAAGGAAATTCTAAAGTTGCTTGACGCAGGAGTCATCTACCCCATCTCGGACAGCAAATGGGTCAGTCCAGTGCACGTTGTGCCTAAGAAGGGAGGAATCACAGTGGAAGAGAATGCGCAGGGCGAGCTAGTTCCCAAGCGCATACAGACTGGATGGCGCATGTGCATCGACTACAGGAAGCTTAACGCAGTAACGCGCAAGGACCATTTCCCGCTACCCTTTATGGATCAGATGCTGGACAGATTAGCAGGTAACCCTTATTTTTGTTTCTTGGACGGATATTCAGGGTACAATCAGATACCCATAGCTGCGGAGGATCAGGAGAAGACCACGTTCACCTGCCCGTTCGGTACATTTGCATTTCGGCGCATGTCATTTGGGCTGTGTAACGCGCGAGGTACGTTCCAATGCCTTGTCATGAGCATTTTCTCTGATATGATTGGTATATGCATAGAAGTGTTCATGGATGATTTTACTGTATATGGAGGTACCTTTGATGCGTGCTTAACTCATCTAGATAAGGTCTTAGCGCGTTGCATTTCTAAGAACCTAGTGCTTAATTATGAAAAATGCCATTTCATGGTAACGCATGGTGTAGTGCTAGGACACATCATCTCAGAGGAGGGGATCAAGGTAGACAAAGCTAAGATAGACCTTATTTCTAATCTACCTTATGCCGCAAACGTGCGCGATGTGAAGTCATTCTTAGGCCATGCCGGATTTTACAGGCGTTTTATAAAAGACTTCTCTACAATTTGTATTCCCCTGTCTAACCTCTTGCAAAAGGATGTGTGCTTCGATTTTACTGATGAGTGTAGGGCCGCATTTGATAAGCTGAAGGAAGCGCTGACCAGTGCGCCAGTGATGCGCGCACAAGACTGGAACCTGCCATTTGAACTGATGTGCGACGCAAGCGATTATACAGTAGGTGCAGTCCTGGGGCAGCGAGTGGACAAGAAACCGCACGTCATCTATTATGCATCGCGCACACTGGACGCTGCGCAGAGGAACTACACCACCACGGAGAAGGAGCTTCTAGCCATTGTGTTTACGCTGGAGAAGTTCCGTGCATATGTTCTAGGCGCCAGGGTCATCATATACACAGACCATGCAGACATCCGCTACCTAATGTCCAAGAAAGAAACTAAGCCGCGCCTGATGCGCTGGGTGCTCCTACTGCAGGAATTCGACCTGGAGATCAAGGATAAGAAGGGCACAGAGAACACAGTTGCGGACCACCTGAGCAGGATCGTGAAGGAGGAGGAGCCAGGGCAGATCACTGAGACTTTTCCTGACGAGCATCTGATGGCGCTGACAGGTAAGGTACCATGGTATGCGCACATTGCGAATTACCTGGTCACAGGTACGTTTCCTCCGCATTTCAATAAAACCCAGTGCATGAGATTGAAACATGAGTCCAAGCATTATATTTGGGATGATCCTTATATGCTTAGAATAGGACCAGATCAGATATTGAGGCGCTGTGTGCCTGACGCGCGTCGTTGTACGCGCCAAACTTGTATTTATAATTCCAAGCTCTAGCTAGTGTAGCGGCAAGCAAGGGTCGAACCCAAGAGAACTGACTGTGAAGCGATTCCTTGTAAATACTGAACTAAAGGGGGTTTTGAGTGAATGGTCACAAGAACGAATGTAATAAAAGTGCAAATGTCAATCGAGAGAAATATTCAGCTCAGGGAATTCAACAGTAACTGTTATCATTGACTTCTAAGGATAGCTATTCTAATCAAACATGAGATCATTCCGACAAAGGTAATAATCTAGAGTATCCCGACAAAGGTGATACTGAGCCTGGATTCTACTACTTGTTTCCACGACAAAGCTTCAACAAGAGTTAATAATCGGAATGGATGAACGGCTAGTTTCACGACAAAGTATACGCTAACCGTGCAATACAATTCAGGCAAATGAAGATCCAGAACTTACGAATGAATAGAAATATGCATTAAACCAAATCTCAAACATGAATGTCACCAATTGAAAACCCTAAACTGAAATACTAGTTTAGCTACTCATATTCATAACTGTAAAATACATTAAACTGAAAGAAATACAAAAACTGTTCGGAATTACTATTCACCGCCGGAAAACACTGTTCACTGCCGAAAGTACTGTTCACGCCGGAATCACTGTTCACGCAATCTCCAAAATTCCGTACGTCCTTCGTCGAACCTCCGTCGTCCCAAACTCTTCTCTCGTCGTCAACTGCCGTCCCAATCTTCCGAAACCCTAATTGAGATCGGGCTGTAAAATTGATTTCGGGCCGCGGGCCTGACTGCTGACGTCATCATAAGCCTAGCGCGCCCCATGAAGACATTATTCCGCGCGCCCAGAGAATACATTAACTCTCGGCGCGCGACACTAATGTTGCCTGCTGGCGCGCGACTCACTGCAGTGCACTCCCATTTCCGCTAATGCCGATTTCTTCCATAAAAACACCGTTTTGAGCCGCAAATCTCTTCTCATGTATTCCGAACACCTGAAATGCAAACAACACTAAGAGGTAACTGTTCACATCAAAACATGTCGAAATAGTTGGGTTTAAATGGTTTAGGGAGTCGTATAAATACTCCCCATCAAACCACCCCACACTTAAACTTGTTCGTCCCGAACAAAGAACGAAAGCAAGACTCGCGACACCAAAACAATTCTAACATGCCAACGACTAAACACTGACTTTACTCGAGATGTCGTCACTAATCAGTTCATCAACATATACTCACATTCATTCTTCAATAAAGATCAGCAAGAAACCGTAATGATACATGTTACCTGAGAGGTCAAGATGTAATTTAAGGGATGACTGGGAGATAGTCCTCTTTAGACTCCTGACTCCATTCTTCAGCTCTAGGTCATAGTCGCGCGCATGTACTGAGTTTGCTTTCTCTGGCACGTGAGAAATCCAAGCTACGAGGACTCAACTTTTCTTATCCTTCTTCTTTTGGTCGGACAGCTTTTGAAACCTTCTTGTTTTGTTTGGTCCGAAGACTTCACTCAACTCGATTGTTTATTTTTCTGACTTTTCTTTCTTTCATGTTTGACTGGATTTTCCTTTTGAGCTTTGCTCTCCAATGTGAATTTCTTGTCCCCCTTATTTCTTTGAACCGTTCCAATCATCGCCTTCGAATAGCAGCATATGGAGCGCGTCCCGCTCTTTCTCATCATTATCCTTTCAGCGCGAGGCAGGATAGGGGTTACCCACCCATTCCCGGTTACTAGGACTAGAGATAGGACGGTTTGTTTTCCCGTCCCACCATTGCATAAACACTGCAATGATGGAGTGAAAGTCTCACCCCTCATAACTCGGAGTGCCAACCTCCACAAACTCAATGCGCTACGCGACTAATCCCTCGAACCTTCGAATGTTTGTCAAGTCCCTCTAGGACATTTTCTGTAAACTCCACATCCTGTAATATCTCAACTCAAAAGCACATATAACATCACGTAACTCGCATCATAAAATTTCAGAAATCATGCAAAGCATTACGCATCAAAACCTCATAGCATCAAACATCATCTCATAAAATCAGTGTTTTCATCGTAGCATACACAAATTTGAAAAAAAACGTGCGACATAGTAACTGCTAATGCATGCTAAAAAAGTAAACGTGCTGACACAACAGACTCAACTACCCCACCCCACACTGTTGAACATAGCCGTGTCCTCACGGATCGACTTATGCTCACGGGCGGAACATGCAACACAACCAAATAACACGGATGATAAAAAATAAAAAATAGAAAATAGAAACTCCCCTATAACTCGGCAGAGCTGTCTGTGGGTCCGCTGGGGGATGAGGGGGGCGCCCGCGCGATCAAGTACTCCGGAGGGATCGGCTGCCCTGGAATCCACCCTGGAGGTGCCGGTACTGGCTGCGTCCCAGGTGGCAAGAGATAATCCAACACCCTGTAGGCGTTGAACGCTGCGTCCAACTGTGCCTGGGTGAAGGCCGATGGTGGCTGCTCACCGTGTGCGGCTCTCATGGAGCCAGCAGCTGACGACTCAGCCGGCTCTGTCGCTACTGGCCGCCTGCGGCGTCTGTCTATCGGCAGCGGCTCATGGAGTCTCGGGTCCACGTGATAAGTCCATGCAAACTGGTCCGGCCTCCGTGGACGAGCAGTGATAGCGCGCATCCCTATAAAAGCGTCCCGCGTGAGAAGCGTCGGCGGGATAAGATGGTGCGTGTCCAGGACCGGCTGACCATGCAGGCGGCGCAACATATATGTGATAAACCCTCCGCAGTATATGGCTCCACATGACAATCGCTTCCTCCAAAATTTACTCAGCACATCTAAAAAATCGAGAGGCGACTGGGTGTGGCAAGACTGAAAGACCTGCAGCTCGAATAGGGGAACCTTATCACCTCCATTGTCACGCCCGAAAACGGATCCCGACAGGAGCCTCTGAAGATAGAAATAAGCCGGCTCGCGAAGGGCGCGCGCCTTACTGGCACTGGGATTATAAACCGGTTCCGAGGAGAGGGCACGCCAAGTAGCACCAAGTTCTCTCGACTTCAACGCCCAGTTGCGGTTATCCACCTGCCAACCAAATAGTTCCCGCAATTGCGGTGGGTAAGTGACATAATGTTGGCCGCGGTGCCTGTATCGGACGCCGAGATGCTCTGCGCGGCCCACGTAGTGAAAAGATGCTAGGAACTCTCGGACGTCCTCGACGTCCGTCTCCGACTGGATGGTCAGGAGTCCAAGCCAGCCAGCTCCTTCAAGCAACCGGGATACACGGTCATACAGCCCGCTAGCTCGGAGGAACTCTTCGTCGGCAAAAGTACTGGCACCGAACTGCTTCCGGGAGAACTGCGCGTAGAGTTCCTCGAATGTAGGTTCTCTGCGGGGTGGCATCCTGAAAAATTATCGAAACAAGAGCGCATAAGGTGGTAGTCAACGCATGTCAGTATTTCGCGCGCCGGACTCATACATTAACTCGCGCGGTCAACGACTTAAAGTCTTCTTCCGGCGCGCGAGTAATGTACTCACCAGGCGCGCGAATTCTGGAAATCGCACCGCGCCTTCATCTATGAACCCTAATCCAATTCTACCCCCAAACTGAAAATTAGCACCTCAAATACGAAACCTAGCATCCCATAGCATATATATTGACCAACAAGCACCAAAAACATCCAATATGCTCCAAAATTGCAGATCAAACCTAAACCCTAAAACTCCCAAAACTTGACAAACATTCAATATTTGGCACGAATTGAGTGTGGGATGGAATGAAAGCGTACCTGAAAATAGTTGAGCAGTTGGAAAACGGCCTGAGAATATAGTGAAAACAAGATTTCGAACCTGAGCTGCTGGAGAAGTGAATGGGGAGAAAGAGGGAGGGGGAGGCGCGCCCCAACCCTTATGTGTTTCAAGCACCGCGTTCTGAGCAAAAGGCGCGCCAGATGAAGACATTAGTCGCGCGCCAGCTTCATACTTTATGGAGCTTAATGTGTACTACTGGCGCGGCTTATAACGTTGTCTTGGGGCGCGTGACTTACTGAGAAACGCCCCAAATTTTGCCTCCAAACAACTCTTCCCTAATGACATTCTAAAGGAACGACTCTATGAAACACTAAGACACACACTAAGAATTAAAATGGAAAGAAGAAAAAGAAGAAAAATTAAAAAAACATCGGGTTGCCTCCCGTAAAGCGCCTTTGTTTTACGTCGTTGGCTCGACGGTACCTCAACTCAGTTGTCGCCGTGAGGCTCGGCTAGCTCGCATTCTTGAGCATCCGGCGGCGGTCCACCGTAGTAATGTTTTACGCGCTGTCCATTCACCTTAAACCGATTGCCATCTCTCGGGTTTTTCAGTTCCACCGCCCCGTGATTAAAAATCTGCACCACCGTGTATGGACCTGTCCATCTAGAACGCAACTTGCCAGGCATTAGTCGTAATCGTGATTAAAATAAAAGTACCTGCTGGCCAATCTCAAATGTCCTTCGTAGGATGGACTTGTCATGATAGAGCTTAGTCCGCGCCTTGTAGTCTGATTGGCTCTCATAAGCCTCTAGGCGCAACTCCTCTAATTCACTCAATTGTAGCTTGCGTTCCATCCCAGACTTTGCCAAATCCATGTTGCACTGTTTAAGTGCCCAAAACGCCCTGTGCTCCAATTCTACCGGTAAATGGCAGGCCTTGCCATACACTAAACGATAAGGGGAAGTTTCGATGGGTGTCTTGTAGGCAGTCCTATATGCCCACAATGCATCATTTAAGCGTAGACTCCAGTCCTTCTGTGTAGGTTTGACCATCTTCTCTAAGATTCCCTTGATTTCCCGGTTAGAAATTTCAGCCTGGCCATTTGTCTGCGGATGATAAGCTGTGGATGTACGGTGATGAACGTGATAGTGTTTTAGTGTGGCAGCCATCATCCTATTGCAGAAATGTGTCCCCTGATCACTGATTATAGCCTTAGGCACTCCTTGTCTGCAAAATATGTTAGTGCGAAGAAAATCCACTACAGTTTTAGCATCATCACACCGAGTAGCCTTAGCTTCTACCCACTTGGACACATAATCTACAGCCACTAAAATGTATAAATAACCATGTGATGCAGGAAATGGACCCATAAAATCAATACCCCATATATCAAATACTTCATCAACGACAATCGGCATTTGAGGCATCTCATGTTTAATGGATATATTCCCTACGCGTTGGCATCTATCACATCGTTTGCAATGCTCATATGAATCTCTAAAAATATGCGGCCAATAAAATCCACTGTCTAGTATTTTCCTAGCCGTTCTTTTCGGGCCAAAATGACCACCACATGCATGCTCATGACAGAAACTAAGCACAGAAGAAATCTCATCATCAGGGATGCATCTCCTAAGTATTTGGTCTACGCCTATTTTCCACAAAAATGGATCATCCCATATATAATGTCTAGCATCATGCTTAAGTTTCAGACATTGAGCCTTAGAGAAAGAAGGTGGGCATTTACCTCAGACCAGGTAGTTCACTATATGAGCGTACCATGGAATTTTACCTGTGATGGCGTAGAGGTGCTCATCTGGGAATGTCTCAGTAATCTGCCCAGCTTCTTCCTCCCTCACTAATCGACTCAGGTGGTCAGCAACTGTGTTCTCAACTCCCTTCTTGTCCTTGATTTCGAGGTCAAATTCTTGCAGCAGCAAAATCCAACGAATCAGCCTCGGCTTAGCCTCCTTCTTCGTCATCAAGTACCTAATAGCTGCATGATCAGAGAACACAATTACTTTAGTACCCAATAAGTAAGGTCTGAATTTTTCTAAAGCAAAGACAACAGCTAGCAATTCTTTCTCAGTGGTGGAATAAATTCTCTGAGCTGCGTCCAAGGTACGCGAAGCGTAGTAAATGACAACTGGCTTCCTGTCTGCTCTCTGTCCGAGCACTGCTCCCACTGCATAATCACTGGCATCGCACATAATTTCGAATGGCTGGCTCCAATCGGGTGCTCGAATAATAGGCGCACTGGTTAGCGCAATTTTCAGCTCGTCGAATGCCTCCCTGCACTGATCTGTAAACTCAAATGGCACATCTTTCTGCAACAAGTTAGATAAGGGCAGAGCTTTCTTGGAAAAATCCCTAATGAAACGACGATAAAAACCAGCATGCCCCAGAAACGATTTAATATCACGCACCGTGGAAGGGTAAGGCAGACTAGAAATCAAATCTATTTTCGCTTTATCCACCTGAATCCCCTCTCGGGAGACTATATGCCCTAAGACCACACCATGTGTAACCATGAAATGACACTTTTCGTAGTTCAGCAATAAATTCATAGACACACACCTTTCAAGTACTCTACTCAAGTTGTCTAGGCATGCATCAAAAGTGTCACCATGCACAGTAAAATCATCCATAAAAACCTCAATGAAACTACCAATCATGTCGGAGAATATGCTAGTAACCACCCTCTGAAAGGTTCCAGGCGCATTGCACAAACCAAAAGACATACGTCTAAATGCAAAAGTGCCAAATGGACATGTGAAAGTAGTTTTATCTTAGTCCTCAGGTGCGATGGGAAGTTGGTTATAACCCGAAAAACCATCAAGAAAAAAAAAATATGGCTTACCTGCCAGCTTGTCCAACATCTGATCAATAAATGGAAGAGGAAAGTGATCCTTATGCGTCACTGCATTCAGCTTCCTGTAGTCTATGCACATACGCCATCCATTCTTAACACGTGTAGTGACCATCACGCCGGCTTCATTCTTCTCAACTGTGATGCCCGTCTTTTTCGGCACCACGTGTACGGGACTTACCCACTGGCTATCTGAAATAGGATAGATAACATCAGCATCTAAAAGCTTTTGTACCTCTTTGCGCACTACCTCCATCATTACTGGGTTCAAGCGACGCTGCGGCTCTCTCGAAGGCTTAGCTCCATCTTCTAGCAGAATTCGATGCATGCACACCACCGGGCTTATCCCTCGTATGTCTCCAAGCGTCCAACCTATAGCCAATTTGTTAGTTTTGAGTACCTCTATGAGCTTTTGTTCTTGTTCATCCTCAAGTCCGCTCTTAATGATCACTGGGAGAGTGTCATTTTCGCCCAAAAATGCGTACTTCAAATGTTCAGGGAGAGGTTTCAGTTCTACAACCGGTGCCTGCACAGAAGAAGGCAACGAAGAATTAGTTTTAAATAACTGAATTTGATTAACTTCATACCTGGGCGTCAGAGGACGAGAAATGTCGAGCTGTGCGAGTATGGCACGTAGGTCCTCGTAGAGAGCATAGGAATCCTCCTGTGTAAATATGGCGCTCTCCAGTGCTATCCTCAATAGGTCTTCGCCGCTGGTGCCTTGTATTTCATGTACTACATCGTCCAACGCATCCAATGCATTTACCGTCGCATGCTCAGGTGGGTGTTGCATAGCCTTGAATAAATCAAATTTTATTGTCTCGTCTTCCACCTCCATGGTCAGCACCCCTGAGTCGCAATCAACCTTCATCTTTGATGTTTTCAAGAAAGGGCGACCAAGTAGGATAGGTGGATGATCAGCCGGATCACTACTGTCCATTCTGAGCACGTAGAAGTCAGCTGGAAAGATCAAGTCACCAACCTGCACTAAAACATCTTCAATGATACCTTAAGGTCGCTTACAAGATCTATCTGCCAATTGAATCGTTAGTCCAGGTGGCTTCAAAGGTCCAATGCATAATCTCGAATATAAAGAGTAGGGTAAAACATTGATAGACGCACCGAGATCAAGCATGCAATTTTCGACTCTAATGTTGCCAATAACACAAGGAATGGTAAACATACCTGGGTCTCCGCATTTAGGAGGTATCTTCCTTTGAATAACTGCAGAAACATTAGCATTAAACATTACCTGCTAGGTTGAGTTGAACGGCGGCGATTAGTGCACAAATCCTTGAGAAATTTAGCGTCGCGTGGAATTTGCTTAATCGCCTCGAGTAGAGGAATATTGATTTCAACTCTTTTGAAGAGGTCCCATACTTCTTTATCGATCACTTGTTTCTTAGGGGCCTTAACCTACAATGGAAACGGCAAATGGGGGTCAGTACGGCAAAGTTTGGGATTTTCGTCAGTGGGTGACGCGCCAGTAGTAGACTTTAGGTTGGCGCGCCGGCTGTTAATGTTCTCATCCGACGCTCGATTATTGTTGTCCTCAGGCGCGGTCTTTGTGTTGACCGCGTCTTCTTCATACATTATCCGCGCTCCTGGAGAAGACATTACCGATTCGCGCGCCTGGATAATGTTGTCATCCGGCGCGTGACTCACTGTTTCCGTTTCCCTATCTCCCTCTTCTGGACCCTTGAGCACCTTCCCTCGCCTCAAAGTCATAGCGCTAACATTTCCCTTCGGATTGGGGACCGTTTGAGATGGCAATTTGCCCTGGTCATTCTTCAACTCGTTGACGACCGTGATCAACTGCGACATTTGCTTTGATAACTCCGCAAGAGCACCATCCGTCTTTGCTTGGTATTGCTGAAAATTCACTGCAAGATCATTAACAGTTAACGGGTTAGTCTGACCTGGCTGATTATAGTTCCTCCTTTGTTGATGCTGATCAGCATTGTTGTAACCCTCCTATTGCTGACGAAATGGTGGCCGATAGAACTGGTTCTGCTGTTGAGGCGCGGCTTGCTCCTTAGGAAATCCACCTTCATTCTTCCAACTATATCCATTCGCGGCTAATCCAAACTTCCTCTGATGTGGTCTGTTATTGAAATTCTGATATCCTTCACCTCTGCTGGATTGTCTTCGTACAAGGATGGGCACGAATCAGTCTTGTGGTTGGTAGCACCACAAAATTCACAAGGCTTCACCACATTAGCTTGTCCCACCATCATCTTTTGCATCATGTCCTTCAGCTCTTTGATTTCTACAGCCATGTGATTGTTGGATGAGTCTGCCTGTGATACATTCCTTGTTCTGCTCGTATCCTCCCTTCGATTGATCTCCTCCCTGAAACGAGCACTTTCAGCAGTTTCATTAATCAAATTACGTACCTCAGACGGTGTCAAGTTCAACACCGTGCCACCAGCTACAGCATCCAACATCATACGCTCGAGAGGTCTCAATCCATCCAAAAGATATTCTACCAACATCCTTTCCGGGACTCCTAAGTTACAGCAGCTTTGCTCCAATGCGTTGAACCTCTCCATGTAGTCATACATCGACTCGCTTGGTCCTTTTTTGTTATTAGAAAGTTCTCTGCGCACTTGTGTTGCCTTTGCTGGCGGGTAGTATTTGTCTAGAAATTTCCGCTGCATTTGGTCCCAGGTGCGAATACTACCTGAAGGAAGAGACAGAAACCACGATTTTGCTAAGTCAGTCAAACTCAAAGGAAATACTCGAAGCTTAAACCTGTCCTCCGAAGTTGCGTGGGGTCTCAATGTTTGGCAGATTCCGGTGAATTCTTGTAAATGCCTCGTCGCTACCTCTCCCGGTAATCCGCCAAACTTGGGTAAGTGGTGCACCACAGAAGTCTTTACCTCAAAATCGTCCTCTTCTGCACCAGTATTGATGCACCATGGCTGCTCATTAAAGTCTGGTGCAGCCGGCTCTCTCATTGTTTGTTCCGGTCTTTGGGCACGTTTGTAGGGCTGATGCCCGTAAGGTTGCTGCTGCACATATTGCTGAGGCGGTGGGTTAGGCTCATTGAAACCTTCTGCTTGTGCCCCTGCATCCCTAGCCACAAATTCCCTTTCGCGAAGTTCCCTCTGGCGCGCTCTAAATACTCGCTCCGGCTCTTCATAAAATGGTGGAACCTGCACATCCGGATTTCCTGGTGGTGGTAAAGGATGGTTGTTGTTGTTGACCTGATTTTGTTCATTATTTTGGCGGCCATCACCATTAACACTACCTGCGTGCGACATGCTGGAAAGAGCAATTTATCGCAACAAAAAAAAACACAAAGAAATAATTGAAAACTAAAAGTAAAAAGAAAAGAAAAAGAAACTCTTCACTGTAGCAGTTCCCCGGCAACGGCGCCAAAATTTGACGCGCGTCGTTGTACGCGCCAAACTTGTATTTATAATTCCAAGCTCTAGCTAGTGTAGCGGCAAGCAAGGGTCGAACCCAAGAGAACTGACTGTGAAGCGATTCCCTGTAAATACTGAACTAAAGTGGGTTTTGAGTGAATGGTCACAAGAACGAATGTAATAAAAGTGCAAATGTCAATCGAGAGAAATATTCAGCTCAGGGAATTCAACAGTAACTGTTATCATTGACTTCTAAGGATAGCTATTCTAATCAAACATGAGATCATTCCGGCAAAGGTAATAATCTAGAGTATCCCGACAAAGGTGATACTGAGCCTGGATTCTACTACTTGTTTCCACGACAAAGCTTCAACAAGAGTTAATAATCAGAATGGATGAACGGCTAGTTTCACGACAAAGTATACGCTAACCGTGCAATACAATTCAGGCAAATGAAGATCCAGAACTTACGAATGAATAGAAATACGCATTAAACCAAATCTCAAACATGAATGTCACCAATTGAAAACCCTAAACTGAAATACAAGTTTAGCTACTCATATTCATAACTGTAAAATACATTAAACTGAAAGAAATACAAAAACTGTTCGGAATTACTATTCACCGCCGGAAAACACTGTTCACTGCCGGAAAGTACTGTTCACGCCGGAATCACTGTTCACGCAATCTCCAAAATTCCGTACGTCCTTCGTCGAACCTCCGTCGTCCCAAACTCTTCTCTCGTCGTCAACTGCCGTCCCAATCTTCCGAAACCCTAATTGAGATCGGGCTGTAAAATTGATTTCGGGCCGCGGGCCCGACTGCTGACGTCATCATAAGCCTAGCGCGCCCCATGAAGACATTATTCTGCGCGCCCAGAGAATACATTAACTCTCGGCGCGCGACACTAATGTTGCCTGCTGGCGCGCGACTCCTGCAGTGCACTCCCATTTCCGCCAATGCCGATTTCTTCCATAAAAACACCGTTTTGAGCCGCAAATCTCTTCTCATGTATTCCGAACACCTGAAATGCAAACAACACTAAGAGGTAACTGTTCACATCAAAACATGTCGAAATAGTTGGGTTTAAATGGTTTAGCGAGTCGTATAAATACTCCCCATCAGTGCCTGACCATGAATTTAACTATGTTTTGATGTTTTGTCATGCGCACGCATGTGGAGGACACTTTGGTCCCAAGCGCACCAGCAGGAAGGTCCTGGACTGCGGATTTTATTGGCCGCACCTGTTTAGAGACGCATATGACTATTGCAGGAATTGTGACAGGTGCCAGCGCACAGGAGGCATATCAGCGCGCAACGAGATGCCGCAGACGCCAATTCTAGTGGATGAAGTGTTTGACATATGGGGAATTGACTTCATGGGGCCTTTTCCCCCGTCTGCAGGATATGAATACATATTGGTCGCGGTGGACTATGTCTCCAATGGGTCGAAGCTAAGGCCACACGGAAGGATGATGGTAAGACGGTCGCTGAATTTCTGAAAACTAACATCTTTTGCAGGTACGGAGTGCCTAAGGCAATCATCAGCGACCAGGGGACGCACTTTTGCAACAGGATCGTGGCGCAAGTTTTCAAGCATTATGGGGTGCGCCACAAGACGTCCACTGCTTATCATCCTCAGACAAATGGACAGGCCGAGGTCTCTAACAGAGAAATCAAGCGCATCCTGGAGAAGACTGTGAGACCATCGCCCAAGGATTGGAGCCAGCGCCTGGACGATGCGTTGTGGGCATACCGCACTGCGCATAAGACACCAATCGGGACTTCACCGTTTCGGTTGGTCTACGGAAAAGCATGCCACCTGCCAGTAGAGTTAGAACACAAAGCATATTGGGCCCTACGCATTTGCAACCTGAACCTAGACGAGGCTGGAAAGGAGCGCGCGTTTGAGCTGTGCCTGGATGCCTATGAGGGACTGCGCGATTACAAGGAGCGCACAAAGGCGTTTCATGACAAGCATATCCTCAGACGCACTTTTGAGCCAGGAGACCAGGTATTATTATTCTCATCACGCCTGAAGCTCATGCCTGGAAAGCTGCGCAGCAAATGGACTGGACCGTACACAGTCACCAAGGTTTTCCCCTATGGAACAATCGAGTTAGAAAACGAGCACCGGCATCGTTTTCAGGTCAATGGGCAAAGAGTCAAACGGTATCTAGGAGAACCTTGGGACGACACAGTGCGCGACATTGAGTTGGCAGAACCTGAGATAACAGATGCACCAGCTGCTGCGCCAGAGGCACCACCAGATGCACAAGAGGGAGAACTGGAAACTATTGCTCACATTTCTTCTTCCTCTTCATCTACCCTCGTTACTGCAGACTTCTCACATATTATCCATGTTGACTACCCTTCTCACCCTTTGCGCAGGACCAAGCAGAACACAGCACATGCACAAGCGCAGGGTCACTCAGGAGCAAGAGTGGGGGAGGTCGCAGGCACACATTTGGGCACGTAACGAGGTACAGTCGAGCCAACGACGTTAAACAAAGGGACTTGTCGGGAGGTAACCCGACTCGTTTTACTTTTACATGTTTTTATGTTCTTTATTTTGCTTGCATGCATGTGCGCGTCCTCCGTGCGCTTGAGCTTGAGTCGTGGGGACACGTCTCTGTTTAAGTGTGGGGGGGGGGGAGCGTTACATGTACATTTCACGTTTTTTTAGCATTTTTAGTGTAGCTTAGTTTAATTGAAGGAAACAGTAGCAGTAGTGCGCTTAAGTGCGGGCTGTGCGCACTGTTCAGCTTGTTTGCGCTACCCATTTTGCGCCGTGCGCTGCTATCAACTGTTTTTAGTATGTTTTTTTCATTTTTTTTGCTCCTGTTAGTTGGGATATATAGGGGATGTGGAGTTGACAGAAACGCTCTACAGAGGCGGGTAGTCGCTCGCGCTTTAGAGGAAAGGTATATGGTCGAGAGCGCGAGTGGAGGCCTGTGCTTCGCGACCTTCGGAACAAGAGAGTGCGCTCAGTCACGTAGATGCCGAAGGCAAAATACCCAAAGCGTGGCGAGGTGGGAAAACAGACCACCTTCCCTCTGGTAGTCGAGCCTAGGAAGGCAGGCGCGGGTGTAAACGCGTGCGCCGACCTGCGCAGACAGATCAAGGAGGGAGAGCGGGGCGGTGTTCCATAGCTGTTATCCGGAGGCCGAGACTGGAACCGTTTTGGGAAAGATAGGAATCAAAGACAAAGCTGTACAAAAGGAAAACATACCAGCAGATGATATGCGCTACAAAAGAATCAGCATGCGCACAAGTACCAGCGAGCGCAAAAATCCACAGAAAATCATCAAAAGGCTTGAGTTCCCAGGAAGTGCGCGGAAGAATCACGCGCGGGAAGAAGCTGGCGCTGTTAACCATATACCCATCCTCGGAGTTAGAGCTGACAACCTAGCGCCTATAAAGAGCTATCTCCCAGCCATCCGAAATGATCTTCATCCCAGCTGAGAGGTAATGAATTTCGAAATCACTATACTTAAACTGTTGACAGCAGTTGTGCGCAGGTGGTAGAGCAGCGCAAGATGATCAGTAGTGTAGATCGCGCCAGAGTGCAAGACTGTGCGCTAGACTCCAGAGAGGTAGTAGTATCCGTGCTTGAGTGCTTGTTCGAGGACGAACAAGGGGCAAGTGTGGGGGGTTTGATAGAGCCTATTTATACGCATTATTTAGATCATAACCCTATGCTTGTTTGCATTATTTTATGTACAAGATTACTGGTTTCCAGTGTTTTTGTATTTCAGGGCAAAACGAAGGCCTAAGTCGGATACGCGCTAACAGGCAGCGTTTAGGACGCACATCACACAGCCTGCGGAGCTAGCGGCGCAAACAGAAGAATTGGCAGAGTCAACAACGGTGTGCTAACCAATTGCGCTAAGCAGTTGCCGTGCGCCAGGCGCAGATGATGGTGTTTCCAAATCCTGACACGACCAGATTTGGAAGTTACCAAGGATGAGCCCCTGAGCAGTATATAAAGAAGAGAGGGAGGCTAGGGTTAAGAGACGATTTTGAGGATTCACAATTTGTACACCCAGGAGGCACTGCGCAGCAGAATTGGAAAACACACGAGCTTGTTGAGAGGATCTGCGCCAGCCGACTGTGCCAGCCAAGACAGCAACCTGCACGCACTGTTTGCTATTGTTTTCTTGGACACTTTAGTTATTATTTACTGTTTCTATGATGTTTATCACTAGCATGTCTAGCTAAACGCTTAGTATCGGTTGGGCATGAATCTATGAGTATTTCCTTTTGAGACTTGCGCTTAATGCATAGCTTGTTTTGCTTATATTAATTCTGTGCATATTACTGGCAGCTTGTTACATGAGTAGGGGAAGCCTTGAACCGCAATCTTACTCTTGTTGCTTGTTGTTGTTTGTTAAACTAGTTGAATAGCCTGACGGTGCCAACTAGGAGTAACGCGCTAGGATAGGCAATTACTACCTTGATCGGATTCGTAGTTGTTTAGTCTAGTGTAAGAATTAATAGCACATGAACTTTGATCGGAACATGCGCACATGTTAGGAAGCCTTGATCGGACACTAACATTAGCAACCCGAGCTATAGACATTTAGAGTCGATGATAAGGAATACACTCATAGAGGATTGTCTGCGCCGATACTTCTCATAGTCATAGTACTTAATCTCTATTGCCTGCGCACGTCTAGTGCAATCCCTGCATTCATTACTGTTACTTGCGCATCGCGCAAACCAATCACTCACCCCCTAATTTCATAAGTGTAGGTCACTGGCTAAAACTGAACTACTTGCTCCCTGTGGAGATCGACCCTTACTTAACCGCTGTACTAGTGGAAGAGGAAGGATTATATTTGATGCGTACAACGACGCGCGATCAGTCGCGCAGCTTGTCGCGCGGGTGGCGCATTATACAATTCAGCGGCCATCCTTGCTTCAACCTCGCGCTACACTTCCTCTCTGAACAGGGCTGCGCGGTTATGTGCTCTTGCTTCTTCCGGGGTTCTGTCCCCTAAGTTGTCTCCAACGACACTGTTATCCTCCATGACCTGTTCTAAATCTAAAAAAAAACGAAATTAAAAGATAACTAATGCTGCTGCGTCTGTCAGTGCGCAACTAGAATCTGCGCAGCGCAACTGTTTCAAGGTTGCGCAGGCTAATGGTGATTGCGCGCTGTCAGAAACAACAACGAGAAAACAAAACAAACTGAAAATAACTAGTTACTAAAAAGGAAAAAACGTAAACTAGCTAAAACTTAGCTGTGTTGCTCCCCGGCAAAGGCGCCAAAATTTGATCGCGCGTCGTTGTACGCGTCAAATTAATCCTTCCTCTTCCACTAGTACAGCGGTTAAGTCAGGGTCGATCTCCACAGGGAGCAAGCAGTTCAGTTTTAACCAGTGACCTGCACTTACGAAAACTGGGGGTGTGAGTGATTGGGGGTGTTGCGCGATGCGCGAGTAAACAGTAGTAAACGCAGGAATTGCACTAGACGTGCGCAGGCAGTAGAGATTAAGGACTATGACTATGAGAAGTATCGGCGCAGACAATCCTCTATGAGTGTATTCCTTATCATCGACTCTAAATGGCTATAGTTTGGTTTGCTAATGTTAGTGTCCGATCAAAGCTTCCTAACATGTGCGCATGTTCCGATCAAAGTTCATGAGCTTATTAATTCTTGAACTAGACTAAACAACTACGAATCCGATCAAGGTAGTAATTGCTTATCCTAGCTCGTTACTCCTAGTTGGCACCGTCAGGCTATTCAACTAGTTTAACATACAGCAACAAGTAACAAGAGTAAGATTGCGGTTCAAGGCTTCCCCTACTCATGTAACAAGCTGCCAGCAATGTGCACAGAATTAATACAAGCAAACAAGCTATGCATTAAGCGCAAGTCTCAAAGGAAATACTCATAGATTCATGCCCAACCGATACTAAGCGTTTAGCTAGACATGCTAGTGGTAAACATCATAGAAACAGTAAACAATAACTAAAGTGTCCAAGAAAACAATAGCAAACAGTGCGTGCAGGTTGCAGTCTTGGCTGGCGCAGGTCCTCTCAACAAGCTCGTGTGTTTTCCAGTTCTGCCGCTCTCTCCTCTGATCTGATGATGATATGAGCGTCTGATGATGATGAAACCCTAGCCTTCTTCACTTCTTTATATACTGCTCAGGGGCTCATCCTTGGCAACTTCCTAATCTGGTCATGTCAGGATTTGGAAACACCATCATCTGCGTATGGCGCACGACATTGGTTAGCGCAATCGGTCAGCGCACTGTTGTCGACTCTGCCAATTCTTCTGTTTGCGCCGCTAGCTCCGCAGGCTATGTGATGCGCGTCCTAAACGTTGTCTGTTAGCGCGTATCCGACTTAGGCCCTTGTTTTGCCCTGCAATACAAAAACATTGGAAACCAGTAATCTTGTACATAAAATAATGCAAACAAGCACAGGGTTATGATCTAAATAATGCGTATAAATAGGCTCTATCAAGCTCGTTGGAATCAGGGCAATTGACAACCAAGTTTGCTATTCTACATGGGACGTGGATCAAGAATTGGATGCCCACACTGCATCGGACAACTGTTAGCAAGCCAATTGCTGGCATCAAGAAGTGGCTCGAGGAGTGAAGGTAAACCTTGGACAAGCCATCTTTAATCACTTTTGTCAGCATATTATATCTGACCTACCTAATGTCCCTATTGGTTGCCCCTCAATGCTGTTTTAGATGATGGTTGTTCAATGCCCTGATATCTACGATGACTCTATAAAAATGTCACCTCCTCCGGATCCTTTCAACACAGATTATAAGCTCTTCACTGGAAAACATCACGTTGATGTGACTATTCCAGACCTTGTTCAGTAAGCTCTGCTCAGACTTACGGAACCCCTAGGTGAAACAGCCAGCAAAACAGTGTTGATCAAGAAGTTTGGCCAGCAAAATATCTGCTTGAACTGCAAAATATGTCTTCTCAGATCTCAGTAGCAAAGAGAGAGGTGAAGCTGGTTTTGAGGGAGCTCAAGTATCCGCTGAAGAAGAAGAATCTGAAGCAGAACAGCTTTCGGCAGATGATATTGAGGAGTAGAACTGTGGTTCTAAAAAACATGCTATTTTGTTCTTTATGTTTGGGAAATTGTCATGTCTTTTGACCTTTTTTGACATTTATGCTCTATTATCCATTCCTGTCATTTTTGTTTGCAAAAAGCGGGAGTATTGTGAATACGGGAAGAGAAAGTTTTGTCAAAAAAATGCTAAAGGGGAGAATGTTAGATCCAGGTAGTTCATGGATCTTGAGTGGCATGCTTTTTTGACAAACAAGGCAAAGCTGTTGTGACATATGGTAATACAGTATCTGTTCAGACATGAGCAGCAACATTGTCAGTGGAGATCTGAGAATAGAATAGAATTAGCAAGGAAATATTCAGGAGCTATAAATAGAGAAAGAAGGGAAAAAATTAGATTCGAGCCTTGGGGTGCCTCCGGCGCCTAGGGTTTCTCTCATGGGACGAAACCCTAATTGGAGAACTTAGAGAATTGTCAAGATTCCGGAGAAGACACCAACAATTGAAGACTAGGACATCCTTCTACTCTAAACCCTACTTCTCTACTACTTCACGCTCTCTTTACTTTTCCTTGTTGAACTATTTCATTATGTTTTGTTTCAAACTCACCATGAGTGACACATGAGTGAGTAGTTGTTTAGTAGTAGGGATTCTTATGGATCCTTTAGGTTAGATTGTGACTCAAAACATGCAATATTATGAATGAAGTTTTTGATTGAAAACTCTTATGCTTGTTCTTCATGTTAATTCTATGGACACCAAGTGTTTGACGAAATGCATGAATGAGTATGAATTGATAAAACACCTAGGGATGGAATGAGATTTGAACTTAGGTTGTTTAGAAGATCAAGCATGATTATTTTAGATAGCATTTGTGCGCGAGAGTGACATATGTCTTCTATTAGGCAAAGTATAGAGCGGACTTTAGTTAACTATCAATAGACCGAGAGGTTGAGATTAGAAGACTTTTGTTCTATACTGTTCAATAGAGCGAGAGCTTGAGAATTGTGTCACTTAGGTATCATTCCCATTTAGAGAAGAAGCGAGAGTGAATTTAGAATGTGTGATGAAATTTTGCAGTGCCTCCGATTGCTGAGGGTGTACAAGCAATTGCTAAAGCACACTCTTGTACCAACGGATCTTGTGCAGCAAGATGAAATAATGAACAACGATTTGTTCACCCAGTTCGGCCAACTGGGGAGGACTGTACTCCAGTCCTCAATCCACTAGTCTCAAAGGTCTCTCGTACAACACGGTTAGACTTAACGCAACCTATGCTACTCAACCTTAGCTAGTCAATCACACAATTAGAACAGGCTCTGACTTGTGTCTCACACACCTACACACTCTAATTAATTCAGAATAGCTACTCCTCTGATCTCACAGACTCAGCCTATTCTAATTAAAACAATGTAACTGCAGGTTGCTATAGTATCACCTTGTGCCACTAGCTTGTGCCGATTCTGTCCGCATCGCTCCAAGCTTCTCTGTTGAGCCGATCAAACTGTTTCATGAATGCTGCACACTCTGGAATACTCCCCCTCACTCAGTGACCGTCTGTCACTAGCGAGACCTAGCCTTCTGCAGATTGTCCAAATTCCTCCACTCGACAATTCGCCTGCGGCCTGCCTTGATCCGTCAACAAGCAATCCCTGCTCTGAATTGACTTCTCTAATCAAGCTCCGATCAGACTCAATAAGTCTCAATCAGCCTCTGCTTCACAATCACTCCTGCTCTACGCGCACGCTCTGCTCAATGAGTGATGGATCCAATCTCTCCCTTTTGCTTAATTCTCTAGAATTATGGATGCTTGGATGGATTCTTTGTTGCTCTGTCCATCCTCCTTTAAATAAAAACTCCATGCTCCATTAATATCAAATTTAGGAAGCCTTCCAAAAAGCTCTCCTAGATTCTTACCAGTTTGTTGAGATTTGATTTCGTAAAACCAACTTTAGAAATCTTATCTTTACCTTGGGCTTGCTGAGTTGCTTGTTGGCGCTGAAATTTCCTAAGTCCATTAGGAAACCTTCCAAAACTCCATGCTCCATCAATATCAAATTTAGGAAGATTTCTTAAAGATCTCAATAAGATCTTATCTCCTAATTCGTAGGAGATTTGATTTCCCAATCAAATCTTCAAGCTTTGATACGGAATCTCCTCTAGAGATATTCTGAATATTTGGAAGCCTCCCATTGCACTGCTACATCATATCTAGGCAGATTGTTCTTCGCGCCAATACTGCTTCTACAGCTCCCTGCTACAGCTCTTACTGTAGCAACTGCTTGTTCACTCTGGCCGGATTTGCACAAGCTATTGTCTTCACACGAGCAGTTGTATCATCTTGCTTTCAATCTTCACGATACTCTACCAATCTATTGCTATGCTGGCAGCAACCCTCTGTACGCTCTTTGGGTTACTCCAAGTTAGTCGGCATGCTATTGACTTTGGGAATTGCATTTAGAAAGCTTCCGTTGCTCTTCTCTTCAATTCTGGACAGCTTGTTCTTCACACGGAAATCTGCTATTTATGATGCTCCAGCTCTCTGCTACACAGGTGGTTGTAGCAACCCCTTGTGCACTCTGCTTGTTCACCCTGGAATGCTCTGCACTAGCTGCTGTCTTCACATGCTTGCTGTAGCAGACTCTTGTTCACATTATAAGAGTTTGTCAATAATGCCATATACCTTAACATGTGAAGTAGGATTCCGACTACGTTTTCTCTATTACTTTACTTCTTCATCAAATTTGATCTTGTCTTTAGTATTCATTAGAGATACCTCGCATAGAGGAAAAACCCCCCCTTTTTATTTAGGTGACTCGCATTAGGCATTACTAGAGCTTTAGACTAATCTACGCTTTTTTCTTGGGTTTGACTTGAGGTCACTCAGATTATAAATATTGTATGAATACCGTGATTGGACTAGTTATTTGTACTACCACAATCCAATGAAAGCCTCTCGGGTGAGAAATTGCGGCGGGACACGCTGGTGCGAATCCAAGACAGGCTGACCATGCAGGCGGCACAACATATAGGTGATAAGTCCTCCGCAGTATATGCCTCCACACGACAACCTACTCCTCCAGAACTTACTTAGCACGTCCACAAAATCGAGAGCTAGCTGATGGTGGCAGCAATGGAACACAAGCAATTCAGGACGCGGCGCGCCAGATGAAGGCATTAGGAAGCGCGGTCAACGCCTTAATGTCCGAATCCGGCGCGCAACTAATGTACTCAATGGGCGGGGGATTTTTGCAGATTGATCCGCGAGAACAGCCATGAACCCTAATCCATACCAACCCCCAAAACCTAAATTTAACACCCCAAATGAGAACCCTAGCACCCCATAACATGTATAATTATCCTGCAACCAATAAAAACATCCAATTTCACCCAAAATTGCAGATCAAGCATAAACCATAAAACTCCCAAACTTGAGATCTAGTTTAATATTACACGAATTGAGTAGGGTATAGGATTAAGAAGTATCTGGGATGTTTAAGCAATTGGAAAACGCCTTCAGATTGTAGTGAAAAACAAAATTTTCCAGCAAGAGTTGGCTGACGTGGGAGATGAGAGAACTTGGAGTTATGAGGCGCGCTCCAACCCTTAAGGGGTTGAAACGTGGCCTGCTAAACATGAGTCGCGCCCCACACCAACGTTATGCGGTGTATAATGTTCTATTTTGGCGCCGTATAAACTGGGTAACGCTCAAAAATTTTCTCTCCAAACAATTAGACCCTAACGATATTCTAACAGGGGAGACTCTACTAAATAATAATTAACGCACACTAAGAATAAAAATAAAATAACAACAAAAACATCGGGTTGCCTCCCGCAAAGCGCCTTTGTTTTACGTCGTTGGCTCGACGGTACCTCAACTCAGTTATCATTGTGGGACTTGGCTAGCTCACTGTCCATTTACTTTGAACCGGTCGTCATTCCTTGGGTTCTGCAGTTCGACTGCCCCATGATTGAAAATCTTCACCACCTTGTACGGACCTGTCCATCCAGAACGCAACTTGCCAGGTATTAGTCGTAATCGTGATGAAAATAAAAGTACCTACTGGCCAATCTCAAATGTTCGTCGTAAGATGAACTTGTCATGGTAGAGCTTAGTCCGCGCCTTGTAGTCTGTTTGGCTCTCATAAGCCTCTAGATGCAACTCAACTTGTCTTGGAGTTGTTTGTTCCCATAGTTTTATTACATTTTGAGTGAATCGATTACTCTTTTGTAGTATTTTCGTATCGGAGGTCCACATTGGATTTTATCGCATATTCGAAGCATTAATCCAAGATCAAGAAGTCAACAACAGTCAACTGAAGACCTGCTGGCTCAATCAGAAATCAGAATCGATTCATGCAGATTTGGTTCATTCTGGTTCAATCCCAAAACCCTAAACCTAAAAGATGGACAAAAGAAGAAAAGAAGAACAACTACTATTCACGAGCTACAGTGACGGAGTGAGGAGAAGACTGAAGCTAGAGAGAGAAGCTGCTGGAAGTCGCCGGAATTTACTGTTCACGGACTGTTATTGTTCATTTTTACTATTCACAATTACTGTTCATCGCTACTGTTACTGTTCACTGCCGGAAAACACTATTCACGGCCGGAAAACACTATTCACCGAATTTCCATTTTAACTCAGTTTCGTTCGACTTCAGTTTGTAGCTACTTAACCTAGTTTCTATTGTATTCATGGATATTATGAGTAGCTAAATCAATATTTCAGTTTGGGATTTGCATTGCAACAATTGGTTTGAGGTCAATGACAACGTGATTTGAGCTATTGATTTGCTGCCCTTGTATGAATGAAACGAATACTTTGATGACCAATTTATTGCAGCTTAGCGGTGAGCTAGATTGATGTCAAATGTGTTGTACTTGACTGAATTGCGTTGTTGGCAAAATCTAGCGGTAGATCCAATTTGTGGTATTAGTCGAGTAACTGTTGAACTTGTTCGAGAGCCTAGCGCTTAAGAATAGGTAGAATTTGGTGGTCGACATATCTTTAGCCGGAATGTTAGACTGGGGCAGTATTCATTAGTTTATACATGTTGATAGGTCGATGATAACTAGTTGCATTGTATTCCCTGAACTGATTTTCTCTGAATTGATATCCTCAGTTTTGTTCTTTTTTCTGTGACTCTCATTAGAACTCTATCCTACTTGCTCTCTCGGGTTCGACCTTGCTTACTGCTTGCTAGTGTGTTAACAGGAGTTATAAATATAAATTTTTGAGGCGCACGACAACGCGCTGTCAAATTTTGGCGCCGTTGCCGGAGAGGGCAACATTCAGTTTAGAGTTCTAAACTGTCTTTCCTGTTTATTAGTTTTGCTTGCTGTGGTGCAGATTTAAAAAAAAAAAAATTTCTAAACTCTGATGAATAGAGCTGCCGGGCAAGGGTGTGAATAGTGTCACTGGAGTCCGATTGAAGATCCGAAGACCTTTTTCTGAGCGGAACGGGCACTCGGTCAAGACTCACAATACTGTGAGTTGTGAGCATTTTTAGCCATCTGAGATTGTTTAGATTTCCTTTTTGAATTGTTTAGTTTTTTTTTTAAATTTTGCATTTTGTGCTTTTGCATTGTTTGGTAGTTTGTCTTTTCATTTCACTTGGCTTTCTAGTATGTCTCATGCAGAAGGTTCCCATGGAAGTGTCCATGGCAAAAACGACATTCGACATTGGGCAGAAGGTATTATTATTTTCATCTAGACTTAAACTTATGCCTGACAAGTTGCGTTCTCGTTGGACAGGTCCCTACACTATTGTCAAAGTTTTCAATCATGGAGCTCTTGAGCTTGAGAAGCCAAGTACCGGCGAGAGGTTTGTCGTGAATGGGCAGCGTGTCAAGCATTATCATGGAGAAGAAATCCCAGCTGATGAAGAGTTTCAATTGGCCGAACCGGCATGTGCTTGAAATGGGAGGTATCGTCGAGCCAAAGACGTTAAACAAAGGCGCTTGCGGGAGGCAACCCGGTGCTTAATTTTAGAGTTTTAGTGTGAGTCTATTTAGTGTATAAGAGAGTCATGCATGTTAGAAGTCATTAGAGTCTTAGTTGTTTGAATAGCATTCCTTTGAGTTTTCCATCTCAGTGAGTTTGGCACTCCCAGGCAACATTACCTTCCGCGCCAGCTTAACACTTTAGCAACTTAATGTATGCATGGGGCGCGCGAGCTAATGTCTTCTTGGGGCGCCTTCCACTCTGACTTTTGTTTTTTTTAGCCATGTTAGTTGCTTAATTCTTTTGTGAATCTTGCATGAGCTTCCTTGCCCTAGATTATACCATGAGGACACGGTTTGATTCAAGTGTGGGGTGGGAAGTTATTATGCGCGCTACGCTCATCATGTTTGCCTCTGTTAGCTTGCATTAGTTAGTAGTAGAGCACGTTAGTTTTTTTTTTTTTTTATGAGCTGCTGAGTTTGTGAACATTTGTTGCCATGTTTATGATGATTATGCTGCTGAGTTTGCTGGATTAATGAGACGAGACATTATGCTACGATGTAAATGCTGATTTTATGAGATGATGTCTATTCTATGAAGTTTTGACATGTATGCTTTGCATTGATTCTGGAATATTGTGATGCTTGCGCTTTAATGTTATATGTTCTTTTAAGCTGAGATATTTCAGGATGTGGAGTTGATAGAAATGTCCTAGAGGGACTTGGCATTCATTCAGAGGTTCAAAGGATTAGTTGTGTAGCGCGCTGAATTTGTGGAGGTTGACACTTCGAGTTATGAGGGGTGATATTGACTCCATCATTGTAGTGTTATGCAGTGGTGGGACGGGAAAACAAACCGTCCTATCTCTAGTCTGAGCAACCGAGAATGGGTGGGTAACCCCTATCTTGCCTCGCGTTGAAAGGGCAATGATGAGAAAGAGCGAGACGCGTTCGTTATGCTGCCATTCGAAGGCTATGATTGGAACAGTCCAAATTGAAGAGCAAAGCTCAAAAAGAACAAGCAAACATGTCACATTGAAAGCTCGAAAAAGAAAAATTCAGATTTTACAAGATGTGAAAGAAAAGCAATCGAAAAATGAGTGATTAGCGGGCAACTAACCTTATATTTGTCCACATTTTTCCCCTTACTTCTTGTTTGTTCCGCTATTCTATAAAGCCATTTGATGATTTCTTCGTCCATTTCAGGTTAAAAATATGTATCTCACGATATGAAGTGGCCCGAAGAAAATCTGGACGAATTCCTGTCGATGGAGATCAAAAGCAGAAAGACTGAGCAAATTGCAGAAGTGATTCGGCCGAATCAGAAGTGATTCCCCCACCAGCCTGGCCGAATCACTCTCAGCTACTCGAATCGATCTGATCCGGGGAAAGTCTTGAAGATTTGACCGAATCACATAAGGAGTTGACCGAATCACTTAGTGATTCGGCCAAGAAAAGTGATTCGCCCAGTTCGAGATCAGCACTGAACAGATGATTCGAGCGAATCAAAAGTGATTCGCCCATGAGGTGCCCGAATCAGTTGAGCACCATAAGACGTTTGACCGAATCAACACAAGGGTATGACCGAATCAAAAAGTGATTCGGCCAGGATAAGTGATTCGCCCAGACTCAAAACAGCACTGAACAGATGATTCGAGCGAATCACATGGACAGTGACCAAATCATGTAATTCGGACACTTCGGGCACTTTTTGGAAATCTTCAAAATGTATAAATAGAATGAGATGGAAGTGAAGAAAGAGCTTCCACTTTTTTTTTTTTGCAACCCTAGGTGACTGGAACTCGGAGAAGATCAAGCTTGATTGAAGATTGAAGTTTGGATCGAAGATTCTACATCAACCTCTCTTAAACTATTTAGCTTTGTATTTACATTGATGTTTCACTTAGTTGTCATGTATTTGTGCACACTCATTATGAGTGAGTAGTTGTTCTTGTGATTGGGGATTAAATGGATCCCCTAGGATTGGATATGATGTAGAACACTATGTTATTGTACTGAATGAAGTTTGGTTTGATTACTTGTGCCCTAGCTATGTATTCATTGTATGCACACCAAGTGTTTGACGAAATGCGTAAGTGAGTATGCTTGGGTAAAACACCTAAGGAAGGAACGAAGCTGGAACTTGGGTTTGCATTGCAACAATTGGTTTGAGGTCGATGACAACATGATTTGAGCTATTGATTTGCTGCCCTTGTATGAATGAAACGAATGCTTTCATGACCAATTTAGTGCAGCTTAGTGGTGAGCTAGATTGATGTCAAATGTGTTATACTTGGCTGAATTGCGTTGTTGGGAAAACCTAGCGGTAGAACCAATTTGTGGTATTAGTCGAGTAACTATTGAACTTGTTCGAGAGCCTAGCGGTTAAGAATAGGTAGAATTTGGTGGTCGACATATCTTTAGCGGGAATGTTAGACTGGGGCAGTATTCATTAGTTTATACATGTTGATAGGTCGATGATAACTAGTTGCATTGTATTCCCCGAACTGATTTTCTCTGAATTGATATCTGAAATTCGTAGTGTCTTAATTCGACAGATTCTGTGAACAAGCAGTTGCTGCAGCACACTCTTGTTCACTTAAATATTGTCACAGCAAGCAATGAACAAGGCACAGGTTTGTTCACCCAGTTCGGCCAATCTGCCTACGTCTGGGGAGGACTATTCTCCAGTCCTCAATCCACTCAACCAAAGGTTCCAAGTACACTCGGTTACAACTCACGCAACCTATGCTACTCAACCTTGTGTAGACCACTCAACACAATCAGAACAAGCTCTGATTTGTGTCTGCACACCCTCTACAATATGTTAATCTAGAATAGCTACAATCCTCTCAAAGAACTCAGCCTATTCTAAATTACACTACTCAGCAGGGTTGCTACAGCAACAGCTGTAACACACAGCTGAAGCACAATGTCCGCGTCGCTCCAAGGCCTTCTGCCAAGCCGATCGAACCTCTCCAAGAGCGCTGCACACTCTGAGTAACTCCCCCTCACTCAGTGACCACCTGCCACTAGTGAGTACTGCCGCACGACACTCGACCGAGCCTTCCACCCGTCAGTTCTTCCGCGGCTGCTCTTGATCAACCAACAAGCTCCCCAGCTCTGAATTGGCTTCCAGATCAAGCACGAATCAGGCTCTGCAAGTCCTGATTCTCTTCTGCAACTCTCACCTCAGCTCTGCGCTCAACGCTCTGCTCTTGGGTGATGATCGAAGTAAACTCCCGTCGCACACAACAAATTGCTCTCCGTGAATTCTGTGTATGCACTCGTGTATCCCTCAGCTTCGATCAACCTCTTCAGCCTTGAACACCTTCTGCTTAAATAGCTGCACCACTTTAAGCAATTTCCAGGTTTAGGCAATTAACCCAACAAGATCAATTATCTCCTAAAATCTAGGAGATTAGATTTGATTATTATCTCCAATGCAAATCTCCTCCTCTGACTAGTAAACCTCTCTGGAATAAACTCTTCAGCAATTTAGAAATTCTTCAGAGGCTCTGCATAGAGTTTCCAGGTATTCCGGACAAGCTCAGGCAGCTGCTATGCTTGGTCAGTTGAACCAGCCTGTTGAACAAGCTCCTGCTGCAGCATCCCCTGCTGCAACTGCTGCTAGTTCACTTCTGCTTGGCTTGCTTGATAATTTTGAGCTGTAGCAGCTCCTTGTTCACTTATGCTGGTTTTGTCAAACACTGCCATACTTGCACCATCAATATCCTCAGTTTTTGTTCTTTTTTCTGTGACTCTCATTAGAACTCTATCCTACTTGCTCTCTTCGGGTTCGACCCTGCTTACTGCTTGGTAGTGTGTTAATAGGAGTTATAAATACAAATTTGAGGAGCAAGGTAGTAATTCTTTCTCAATGGTTGAATAATTTCTCTCAGCGGTGTCCAAGGTACGCGAAGCGTAGTAAGTGAAAACTGGCTTCTTATCTACTCTCTGTCCGAGCACTGCTCCCACAGCGTAGTCGCTGGCATCGCACATAATCTCAAATGGTTGGCTCCAATCAGGTGCTCGAATTATAGGCGCACTGGTTAGCACAATTTTCAGCTCGTCGAATGCCTCTCTGCACTTACCTGTAAACTCAAACGACACATCTTTCTACAATAGGTTAGATAAAGGCAGGGCTTTATTGAAAAAATCCTTAATAAAACGACGGTAAGAACTAGCATGCCCAAGAAATGATTTAATGTCACGCATCGTAGAAGGGTAAGGAATCCTAGAAATCAAATCTATGTTTGCTTTATCAACCTGAATCCCCTTAAGCGAAACTATATGCCCTAAGACCACACCATAAGTAACCATGAAATGACACTTTTCATAATTCAATAATAAATTCATAGGCACACGCCGTTTAAGCACTCTATTCAAGTTGTCTAAGCATGCATCAAAAGTATCACCATGTATAGTAAAATCATTCATGAAGACCTTAATAAAACTACCAATCATGTCAGAGAATATACTGGTAACCAACCTTTGAAAGGTTCCAGGCGCGTTACACAAACCAAAAGACATACGTCTAAATGCAAATGTGCCAAATGGACATGTGAAGGTAGTTTTTTCTTGATCCTCAGGTGCAATAGGGAGTTGGTTATAGCCAGAAAAACCATCAAGAAAACAAAAGTAGGGCTTACCTGCCAGTTTGTCCAACATATAGTCAATAAATGGAAGAGGAAAGTGATCCTTACGCGTTACTGCATTCAGTTTCTTGTAGCCTATGCACATACGCCATCCATTCTTGACACGTGTAGCCACCATCTCGCCGGCTTCATTCTTCTCAACTGTGATGCCTATATTCTTTGGCACCACATGTATGGGACTCAACCATTGGCTATCTGAAATAGGGTAGATTACATTAGCATCTAAAAGTTTTTGTACCTCTTTGCGCACTACTTGCATCATGACGGGGTTCATGCAACGCTGCGGCTCTCTCGAAGGCTTAGCCCCGTCTTCTAGGAGAATTCTATGCATGCACACCACTGGGTTTATCCCTCGTATGTCCCCAAGCGTCCAACCTATAGCCAATTTGTTAGTCTTAAGTACCTCTATGAGCTTCTGTTCTTGCTCCTTCTCAAGCCCACTCTTGATGATCACTAGAAGAGTGTCATTTTCATCCAAAAATGAGTATTTCAAATGTTCAGGAAGAGGTTTCAGTCCTACAACCGGTGCCTGCATAGAAAAAGGCAAAGAAGAGTTAAGTTTAAACAACTAAATTTGATTAACCTCATACCTTAGCGTTAGAGGACTAGAAATGTCAAGTTGTGCAAGTATGGCACGTATATCCTCGTAGAGAGCATAAGAGTCCTCCTGTGTGAAAATGGCACTCTCCAGTGCTGTCCTCAATAGGTCTTCGCCGCCAGCACCTTGCGCCTCTTGTATGACATCGTCCAATGCATCTAACGTATTCACCGTTGCATGCTCAGGTGGGTGTTGCATAGCCTTGAATAAATCGAATTTGATTGTCTCGTCTTCCACCTCCATGGTCAGCACCCCAGAGTCGCAATCAACCTTCATCTTTGATGTTTTCAAGAAGGGGTGACCAAGTAAAATAGGTGGATGATCGGCCGGGTCACTACCATCCATTTTGAGCAAGTAGAAGTCGGCTGGAAAGATCAAGTCACCAACCTGCACTAAAACATCTTCTATGATACCTTCAGGTCCCTTACAAGATCTATTTTCCAATTGAGTCCAGGCGGCTTCAAAGACCAATACATAATCTCGAGTACAAAGAATAAGGCAAAACATTTATAGATGCACCGAGATCAAGCATGCAATGTTTGATTCTAATGTTGCCAATAACACAATGGATGGTAAACATACCTGGGTCTCCGCATTTAGGAGGTATTTTTTGCTGAATAACTGCAGAGACGTTAGCATTAAACATTACCTGCTCAGGTTGATTTGAACGTCATCGGTTGATGCATAACTCCTTTAGAAATTTAGCGAAGCGTAGAATATGCTTAATTGCCTCGAGTAGTGCGATATTGATTTCAACCCTTTTGAAGAGATCCCACACTTCCTTGTCGATCAATTGCTTCCTAGGGACCTTAACCTGCAATGGAAAGGGCAAAGAAGGGTCAATAAGGCGAAGTTCAAATTTTTCAGCAGGCTGTACCGCACCGGAAGAAGACGTTATGTCGGCGCCCGGAGAGTTAATGTTCTCTTCTGGCGCGCTTCTATTTTCCTCTTGTAGCGCGGTCGTTGTATTGACCGCGTCCTCTTCAGACTTTGTTGGCGTGCCTGGTGAAGACTTTAAATCCTCGCGCGCCAGAGTAATGTCCTCATCTGGCGCCGTATCCCCTCACTCTGTTTGCTTAATTGCCTTGTTTGCACCCTTGAGCACCTTCCCGCGCTTCAAAGTCATAGCACTAACATTTCCCTTCAGGTTGGGGACCGTTTGAGATGGTAATTTGCCCTGGTCATTCTTCAACTCATTAACGACCGCGAACAACTGTTACATTTGCTTTGATAATTCAGCAATAGCACCGTCTGTCTATGCTTGGTAATGTTGAAGATTCACCGGCAAATCATTAACGGTGCACGGGTTTCTCTGACCTTGGCTGATTATAGTTCTTCCTTTGTTGATGTTGATCAGCACTGTTGTAACTATCTGGTTGCTGACGAAATGGTGGTCGATAATACTGAGTCTGTTGTTGAGGAGCGGCTTGCTCTATAGAAAATCCACCGTCATTCTTCCAACTATAACCATTCGCAGCTAATCCAAATTTTTTCTGAGGTGGTTTGTTGTTGAAATTCTGGTATCCTCCTAGAGCGTTTACCTCTCTTGAACTTTCTTCGTACAAGGATGGACACGAATCAGTCTTGTGGCTAACAGCACCACAAAATTCACAAGGCTTCACTACATTAGCTTGTCCTACCATCATATTCTGTATCATGTCCTTCAACTCTTTAATTCCTGCAGCCATCTGATTGTCTGCCGAGTCGGTCTGTCATACATTTCTTGTTCTGCTCGTATCCTCTGGCTTACTCCTTTCCTCTCTGAACCTTGCACTCTCAGCAGTTTCTCTAATCAGTTCTCGAACCTCTCCGGGAGTCAAATTCATAATTATGCCGCCAGTTGCAGCATCTAACATCATCCTCTCTAAAGGTCTGAGTCCATCCAGAAAATACTCCATTATCATCCCTCTAGGCACCCCAAGATTGCAGCAACTCTGTTCCAATGAATTAAAGTGCTCCAAGTAGTCTTGCATTGACTCACTGGGCCCTTGTTTGATCGTAGAGAGCTCTTTGCGCACTTGTGTTGCCTTTGCTGGCGGGTAGTATTTGTCTAGAAACTTTCTCTTCATTTGATCCCATGTTCGGATACTACCTGAGGGAAGAGACAAAAACCATGATTTTTCTAAGTCAGTTAAACTCAAAGGAAATACTCTTAGCTTAAACCAGTCCTCCGAAGCTGCGTAGGATCTCTTGTAAATGCCTCGTTGCAACCTTTTCCGATAATCCTCCGAACTTAGGAAGATGGTGCACCACTGCGGTCTTGATCTCAAAGTCGTCCTCTGGACCAGTATTGATGCACCATGGCTGGTCATTGAAGTTTGGTTCAGACAGCTCTCTCATTGTCGGTTCCCGTCTGTCGGCACGCCTGTATGGCTGCTGCCCGTAAGGCTGCTGCTGCTCGATTGCTGAGGTGGTGGGTTAGGCTCATTGAAACCCTCTGCTCGTGCCCCTGGATCCCTAGCCAAAAATTCTCTTTCACGAAGTTTCCTCTGACGTGCTCTAAACACTCGTTCAGGCTCTTCGTAGAACGGTGGGATTTGCACATCCTGATTTTTTTCGTTATTTTGGCGGCCATCACCGTTAACACTACCTGCGTGCGACATGCTGGAAAAAGCAATTTACCGCAACACAAATATAACAAAAAAAATCGAAAACTAAATATAAAAAGAAAAGGAAAAGAAACTCTTCACTGTAGCAGTTCCCCGGGAAAGGCTCCAAAATTTGACGCGCGTTGTTGTTGCGCCAAATTTGTATTTATAATTCCAAGCTCTAGCTAGTGTAGCGATAAGCAAGGGTCAAACCCAAGAGAATTGACTGTTAAGCGATTTCCTGTGAACTAAACTTAAGGGGGTCTAAGTAAGTTGATGCAGAACAAAAACTAAGAAAACGTGAATGTCAATTACGAGAAGTATTTAGCTAAGGGAATTCAATAGTGACTGTTATCATTGACTTCTAAAGATTGCTATTCTAATCAAGCAGGTGGTCATTCCGACAAAGGTAATAACCTAGAGTATCCCGACAAAGGTGATACTAAGCCTAGATTCTACTACTTGCTTCCACGAACAAAGCTTCGACAAGAGTTAATAATTAGAATTGATGAGCGGGTAGTTTCACGACAAAGTACATGCTAATCGTGCAATTCAATTCATGCAATTTAAGATCCAGAACTTACGATTGAATAGAAACATGCATTAAATCCAAGTCTCAAACATGTATGTCACCAATTGAAAACCGTAAACTGAAATAGTAATTTAGCTACTCCAAAACTGTTCACGTCGAAAAACACTGTTCATGCCGACTTCGACTTTCTCCAAAACCTCTGTCAACGATTCGCTCTCCCCAAAACTCCCATTCTGATTTTTTCAGGTCTGATACCCTAATTTAGATTAGGCTTCAAAATTGATTTCGGGCCTTGGGCCGATGCTGACGTCATCACATCCCCGCACCTCAAGAAGCCATTAAAATCCCGCGCCAGAAAGAGAGGTTCATTGTCGATTTTCCGGCTCTCTTAAAACACCATTTTAAGTCACAAGTCTCTTTTCATGTATTCCGAACACTTGAAATGTAAACAACACTAAAAAGTAACTGTTCACATAAAGACATGCCGAAATAGTTGGGTTTAAACGGTTTTACGAGTCGTATAAATACGCCTCATCACTTACTTCGTAACTCATGAAAATGCTTGGAGGATGACGTTCTTCCTTTCCATAGTTCATAGCAAGTTTTATATGTTCCGGTACGTATGGACACTCGGTTGATTGTGTAACATGCAGTGTTCATAGCTTCTGCCCAGAATTGTAGAGGGATCTATTTTGTGTGGAGCATTACCCTGCACATCTCTTGTAGAGTTCTATTCTTTCGTTCTACTACTCCGTTTTGTTGAGTGATAAGGGACGAATATTGATGAAAGATTCCATGTGTTTCACAGTATTCCTGTATTTTCTTGATCACTTCGAACAACGATTAATTTCTCATCCTTTTCTCTCTGAAGCCGAGTGCACAGATGGATCACAACTTGAGCAACATCTAACTTATCCCTGAGAAAGGTTGTCCAGGAAAATCTTGAAAATTCATCGACACAAAAAAGTATATAGTTCTTACCTCCCAAACTTTCCACTTGCATTTGACCCATTAGATCCATGTGCAGTAATTCCAATGGCTTCCGTGTGTGGATCTCCTTGATCCTGTGATGTGCTGCTCATGTCTATTTGCCAGCTTGGCATTCTACACATATCTTTTTTGGATTACTGAGAATCTTAGGAATCCTTCTCACCATCCTTTTGATGATAGTTTGTGTAGTGTATCTAGATAAACGTGTCCCGGTCGCCTATGTCAAATATAGGCCTCATCAGATTTCCCAAACAAGCATGTCGTTTATGTATTTGGAGCACTGGGTTTATGCAGATAATAGTTGTTAGAGGATCTTCTTCCTTCCATTAGACATTTGCCACTCTCATCCAATACTGAGCAGGTGTCATGGGTAAACTGGACGCATTTGTGATCATTGCATAACTGACTGATGCTTATCAGATTTTCTTGTAGTCTTTCGACCAGTAAGACATTCTCTAATATTGGCATTCCTGGCACATTTAGAGTTCCAAGCCGAATAACTTTCCCTTTTGCACCATCTCCAAATGTTACTGATTTACCTTTGTAGGTCAAGACGTTCTTCAGTTTGCTTTTATCACTAGTCATGTTCGTTGAACATCCAGTATCATAGTACCACTGATCCTTTGCTAGAGAATCTACAGGGTTGTATGCAACAAGACATTTATCAATTGAATTTTTAGATTTCCATACATACCTTGTCTTTGCATATGGATTCTTCTCGTTGATTCTGAGATGTTCCAGGAACGTGGGACACCATTTCTTAATATGCCCTTTTTGATTGTAGAAGTGACAATTTAGCATTGTTCATCACGGGTTGCTTCCCTATGCGTGTTGGTTTGAGTAGAGATTTTCCTCTGGGCATCCACATTTGTTTTAGAAGTTCAACTGACTTGTCTGCTGAGACAGTTGGGTTTTATTAGAAGTATTCAGGTTATGTTAACCCATTCCTTCTCTGCTTCCTCCAATTTCTTGAGACATCAGAATGGTATCCAGTTTTGAAAATTCGGCATTATTTGACGGTCATCTTCCGCTCGTCAAATGTGTCCTTATTCTTCTTTCCGTGTGTTTTTAATGAGGACACAATATCAAGGAGCTCTACCTTTTCTGTTAACAGCACATCAATGATGTTTGAGATTCTTCGTTGAACATCATGTATTTTTCTTCCGTGAGTAGGATATTGATTGTGTCTTCTAATCGGGTCTTATCATCTAGCAATTGGGACATATTTTGATCCAGACTTCCTCTTTCCATTTTTCCAATATCAATTGATACTTCTGAATGATTGTTTCATTAGAAATGTTGTCATCATCACTAGTTGAGTCATAATTAGCAGCTACATTTCCATGATTATTGGAACAACTCCTTTTGATCCAGACTTCCTCTTTCCATTTTTCCAATATCAATTGATACTTCTGAATGATTGTTTCATTAGAAATGTTGTCATCATCACTAGTTGAGTCATAATTAGCAGCTACATTTCCATGATTATTGGAACAACTCCCCATTTTGGTTTCTGGGACTTTACCAGTGAGAGGTACAAAATTTCTAGTTTCTTATTCTTCTTCATGGCTTTGGTCTGATTCGCTATCGCTCTTTACTGTAAGTGCCTTCTTTTTCTTTCTCAGGGTGCTGGCAGAATGAGCTTGAATATGTCCAAATCCATTGCATTCATGGCACTGAATCCTTTTCTCTTCTTTTTTTTCGGATTCTAATTGTTCCACTTCTGGTTTTCTTGCTTCTATTTTGTGATTGGATCAAGATGGTTGCTCTTTTTCCTGTTCCTTCTGATTAATTTCTTGGATAGGCTGTCAAAAGAATTTGTTAGTAGGGCAAGTTGTTCAGCCAGATTATCAAAGTGTTCTTTTTTCTTTCAGTTTCTTCCCTTAGTCCATCTGCTCTTTCTTCTTTGTCATCATCTTCCATGCCCAGTTCTCTGGTAATGAGGATGCCCATCAATTCATCAAGCTTCATGTTTTTGATGTCATGTGCTTTCTCGATGGCTGTTACCCTCACTGTGATTTTTTTGGTCCGGGATCTCAGCACTTTTCTAACCATTTTTTCTTCTGGGATGGGTTCTCCAAGAGCAAATGCCTCATTCGACAAGTCTAATACACGAGCATAGAATTCTCCAATCTTTTCATTTGCACTCATATTGAGATTTTCAAACATAGTGGTTATCATTTGTAGTCGTGACATTTTCACTTTGTCGGATCCCTCACATATTGTTTGTAGGATTTTCCAAGCATCTTTGGCAATGTCACACTGACATATCAACCGGAACACTTTTTAGTCCATTACAGAGAAGATAAAATTCAGTGCTTTGGAGTTACCTGAAGCCAGAGTGATCTCAGTTATTGTCCATGTTTCTTCTAGTTTTCTCTTGATTCCTTCTTCAGTTGTTTCAACTGGCAGACTCCGTCCCTTTAATACGGCAATCTAAGCTCTTTTGTCGACAGATCTAATGAATGCCTGAATTTGATTTTCCAGTATCCATAGTTTGTTCCTTCCAACAAGGATAGGCGGCTCTCCCTCCTTCATACTCATTCTGATCACACTCTGTATGTTGAGTGTCCCACTCTGATACCAATTAAAATCGTGTGCGTGTGATTAATTTTGTTTCAGTCAATCTGCAAGATTACTTTGTGGGACAAGTTTTGGACTGGAACAAAGATAGTGCAGAGTGTAAAACATAGCACATGATATCTTTACCCAGTTCGGCACAACAGCCTACGTCTGGGAGAGTTGTCCAAGTCCAAGGAGAGCAATTCGCTACAGAGATCAGAGTAAAAAGTACATGGCTTATCAAGGTGTACCAAACCTCAAGCTATCTTACTTTTACACCTCTAGTGAGTACAAACTTACCACTGAGTTTGCTAGTTCCTCTCCTTAATCATCCAAGATCTTTCCTCAGAAGATCTGAGCTTTCCTCAAGAAAGCACACTAGTTATTGCCGCAGCAATGGAGTATCCATTTGTGATGTTGCACCCTTTCGGTTGGTTCAGTTTGCCATCTTTAGGCTCCATATATTCTAGTCGGCTCTACTGGAACAATTTCGGGGGTTTTTTTAATCAACATACATGTATACTTACAACAAGGAGCTTTCTCATGTACATCTTTCAAAAGCACATTTGTTAGTCCCATATTATGTATGACATGTTTTTGAGCAAAGAGTTGTTCAAGTATGTTAGATAATTTGGACTAGAATAGCCGGTAGTTACCGAAGACAGAAGATGCAACAAAAGATGTTGCAACATGTGCTGTAGTCTGCGCTGGGCTTCATCCAAAGGAGTTTTCCCAGGAATCTATAGCATATCTCGAAGATCAAGGAATCTGAGATCTCTGGAGTATCAGCTACCAGAATATCTTCGACGACATCCCCGATTCGCAATCGCCTGACATGGCAACAAAATAAGATCGACAAATATTCTGATTGAATATTTGGATAAGATCTTTTAGGAGATTGGAGAGAGCTTTACTAGAAGTGAACTAGACTTGAAGTGGATCATTGAGAAAAAACGTTCAAGCAGCTCTCTGGCTTTATAGCAATATACCAGAGAGGACGAGTTAAGTGTTTTGAGTGCACCCATCGGAGATCAGAGCAAAGCTATCACTCAAACACAAGAACCAGGACTATATGCTGAGGCAACACGTTTAACAAAAACTATTACAGACCAGAACTGTCCATACATCCGGGAGGACGTTGAGTGGACAAGCAGCTATTCGGGAGAACAGAGCTGTTGTGACAAGCCATAGAGAGGGATCTCTACACTAAGGGGATCTCAGTCGGTGGTAGAAGGAATTGAAGAGGGAGTCTTGCAAGTTTGTACTTCATTGTCCGATCGTCATATAGTGGATTGCTGCTTGTTGGGGTTAGGAGAACCCCCCCAGTAGGAACACATTGTCTTGAAGTGGATTACCAAATCCCTACGTCTTGCTCTTACTTCTATCGTATTGACTTTTCACTCGAAATAAATCGAAATATCCTAACGCGTTTCGTTAGCAGTTGTCACAACAACATCTACGCAGTAGTACTAGAACTACAATAGTTGTAGTTCTACTGCGGACGGTAGAACTTGTCCCAGCAGTTGTTATGATAACTCATGAGGAAACCAGTTAGGAATGTTTCGATTGTTTCGAGTGAAAGTTAATACTTAAACATAAATACGAGACACATAAATTGGTAACCCACTTCGGGACAATGTGTTCGTAATGTGGGGGGTTCTTCTAACCCCAACAAGCAACAGTAACGATCGGATAACGAAGTACAAACTTGCAAGACTCCCTCTTCAAGTCCTACCACCGACTCATTTGGATGCGCACTGAGCTCCCCTGGGTGTAGAGATCCCCCTCTATGGCTTGTCCGAACAACTGCTCGTCCACAAAACGTCCTCCCGGATCGCTGGCTTGCTAATGGATAGCTGGACATATCTATTTTGTAGCAGGGTTTGTGAAACTCATTGCCTCAACAGATACTTCTGGTTCTCGTGCTTGAGTGATAACTTTGCTCCAATCTCCGATGGGTGCACTCAATCACTTAACCTCGACTTTTCTTGTATATTTCTATATGAAAGAGAGCTGCTTGAATGTTCGTTGTGTTTTGCCATCTTCAACTTCGTTCGCTAAGATTTTAAAGCACTCATTAATCTTCTTAAAGATCTCAACAAATATTCAAAAAGAATATATTTGAATATTTGTTGATCTTATCTACATCTTGTTGCCAATGCAAAAGATTGCATATCGAAAATGTTGCTGAAGATGTTCTGGGTCTTTATCCAGCTATGACTCCAGTGATCTCGAAGATACACCCTAGATTCTCGGAACCCTAGATTCTCAGAATCTGCTGATAGAATATTCACCTTTGGTTCACAGCCAGTGAGCACTTCAGCACTTGCTAGAACATCTTGCGTAGCATCTTCTGACTTCAGCTTTGCAGATTTAATATCTAACTATTCTACGCATATATCTAACTTGAACAACTCTTCGCACAAAAACATGCCATACATAATCATCGGTTTAACAATCTCCCCCTTGGCAGTTTTTAGCAAATTACAAAGTTAGTTGTTCAAGTTGGAACTACTCCCACAAATATTCTCCCCCTATTTGCAACAAACTCGGCAAGGGGATACAAGTTCAAATGTTTCCACAAAACGACAGGCAAAAAGTTCAACAACTGAAAGACATAAAGTTCTTCATAGAATGAGGGGTTCAGGATAGCTTGTCTCCTCAGCAATTGCTCCAACAGACACTGGAGTCTGATGTTCACCGGTGGGTAGGCGAACGTCCAGAACATGTTTTCTCTTGAATAGCTCGTGATCGCTCACAAGGACCTCAGGGTTGCTGGAAAGCTTTACTCCACCTTTCTTCAACTCTGGACACTGACAGATTGCTAATTCATATATTAATGAGGGAAAAACCAATGTTTAAGTGTATCCCTTTGAAAACGGTGTGCGTTGCTATCTAGTCAAATATCACTTTCCCAAGGCTGACCCTTCTTCTCATCCCCAATCGCCTCGAGAATTAGGGCATAGCCCTTTCAAATCTTAGATGCTTTGATAGAGGTCCATCAGTTATGCCGACTCACAGTGTGCTTCGCAGATAAGACTATAGATGTCAAATCTGCAAAGTATATAGAAAGTCATCCCCCTGTTAGCTTCCTTGCTACTGTATCCCAGTCAGCATTCTCCTCAACATTCATTTCAACAACATCCTCAAAATCTATTCCATAAAACTCATTAATGATCTCTGGTGTAATCTTGATCAGGCTCCCCCTGACCCATACATGTCCATACTCAGAACTCATCTCATCACCCAAATCTTTACCAAGATTGGCTACAACCTCTCTCCCCACAGCTTCATCATATCTATTAGCTTTCCTCAGTGAGTGATACAGCCAAGATTTCTTGAACAATTTGATCATGTGCTTGAAAGAAAACCTGTCTTTGTTCAGCATCCTCTCAGAAATTCTTCATATGATCTACTCGTGGTCTGTCAACAAACCCGACTTGATTTCTCATCACACTAACTGGTTTCACTATATTTGGCCTATTTCTTATTGAGGCATCATCAACACTCTTCCCTTTTATCTTCGGCCTACTACACTCAAGCTGATAAACTCTTGCTGTAGCAAAACCTTCTACAGATGCTGGCCATCATCATCAGGTGCTCACAACTGGAATCAACTGATTAAGAATGTTCATTCCCTTTGGATGATTCCTCAGGAAGGGGAGCAAACTCAACTATCTGCTTCTCTCTAGAGAAAGATTCCTCTTCTATTTCATCACCAACATCCTTAGTAAAAGCCTGTACAAAGGCCTCTTCACTTTCCACAACACCAGCTGGACTCTTCACACTCTCCTCCTCAGATTCCTCATCAACTCCCTTTGATTCTAATTCATTATCGGCAGCTGAGACCCATTGAATGTGGACCTCACCAACCTGTTTCGCTCCCCAGGCATTTGTGTCAGGGGTATCCTCAGCATCAACTCCCAATGTCTAATGTGTTTCTCCTTTGTCCCATTTGTTATGATTCTAGGGTTTGGGCTTGAATAAACCAGTAGTGGTTTGAAATTCGCAGCACCTCTGAGTTACAGATAGTGAACAAGCAGTTGCTACAGCACACTCTTGAACACCCAAATCCGATGCAGCAAGTGATAAGTGGACAAATAACCTTATATTTTTCCCCTTACTTCTTGTTTGTTCCGTTATTTTATAAAGTCATTTGATGTTTTCTTTGTCCATTTCAGGTTGAAAATGCGTACTACATGATACGAAGTGGCTCGAAGCAAATCTGGATAAATTCCGGTCGATCGAGATCAAAAACAGCAAAATTGGGCAAGACTGCAAAAGT
This sequence comes from Umbilicus rupestris, assembly GCA_963678935.1. Lineage (NCBI taxonomy): Eukaryota > Viridiplantae > Streptophyta > Magnoliopsida > Saxifragales > Crassulaceae > Umbilicus > Umbilicus rupestris. The sequence goes on from OY787627.1 coordinate 5,469,668, forward strand.
GATTCAGCCGAATCACAAAGTGATTCACCCACCAGCATGACCGAATTACCTCAGCTGCACGAATCAAATTGACTCGGGGAGAATTTGAGTGGTTTGACCGAATCACATGTGAGGTTGACCGAATCAGAAAGTGATTCGGCCAAGGGAGGAGCGAGTTGTCCGAATCACTTCAGCTCTACAAGGAGGTTGACCGAATAAATGGAGATTGACCGAATCAGAAAGTGATTCGGCCAAGAGAAATCGATTTGCCCAAGCAGAAACCACACTGAGTATATGATACGGCCGAATCACAAAGTGATTCGCCCAGGTGCCCGAATCAGTTCAGCTCTACAAGGATCTTGACCGAATCAAATAAGGGTTGCCGAATCAAAAAGTGATTTGGCCAGGACAAAGTGATTCTCCCAGCTCGAGATAGCACTGAGTAAATGATTCGGACACCCTGTCCGAATCAGTTTCTTTAAGCCTTGCTCGAATCAAGTGATTCGGGCACAGCGGGTAAAATTTGGAAATTTTCAAAGGGTATAAATAGAATGAGATGCAAAATTAGAATCTCTCTCTTCCAGAATTCGAAACCCTAGGCGATTGGCTCTTGGAGAAGTTGGAGAATTGTCAAGGATTGAAGGAAGAGACACGCAATTGGAGATCCTACATCAACCCTCTACTCACCCGCTACCTCTTTTGCATCCAATTGGTGAACAATTTCAATTTGAATATCATGTTTTGTTTCAAACTCAACATGAGTGAGTAACTGTTCAGTAGTTGGGGTCTTTATGGATCCCTTAGGTTTGAATGAAGTTTCGTTGAAAATTCTCTTGCTTGTTCTTCATATCAATTTTGTGCACACCAAGTGTTTGACGAAATACCTAAGTGAGTATGAATTGATAAAACACCTAGGGATGGAATGAGAGTTGAACCTAAGTTGTTTAGAAGATCAAGCATGATTATTTTAGGTTGCGTGTGTGCGCGAGAGTGACATACGCATTCCACTAGGCTAAGTATTGAGCGACTTTAGTTAACTATCAATAGACCTAGAGGTTGAGATTAGGAGACTTTAGTTCTACGCGGTTCGATAGAGCGAGAGTTTGCGAACCGTACTATTTAGGTATTATTCTCATTCTAGAGAAGGCGAGAGTTGAATTTAGAATGTGTGATACCTAGGCTAGAACCATCACTCGAATTTACTCATGATTTAGACAAATTTTGTGTTGCTAATCACATGACCTAGGGGCGAAATAGGATTCCGACTATGCTTTCTCTATTATTTTCTCTTAGATCATATTTCATCTTGTCTTTAGTATTCACTAGAGATACCTCACCTAGAAGAAAAACCCTCCCTTTATTTAGTAGACTTGCATTAGGCATTACTAGCTAGCTTTAGACTAATCTAGGCTTTCTCTTGGGTTCTACTCGAGGTCACTCGGATATAAATATTGTTTGAACACCGTGATTGGACTAGTATTTTTACTACCACAATAACCAGTTCAAAATGGCGCCGTTGCCGGGGACTTAGGCTTCACTTTGGACCAAGGCACGCCTCTGGCCAAGAAGATGCTTGACATGGAGGGGCTTCGCAAGATGCACATGATAGACATAAAGACGAAAGAATGGATTGTTCGTAAGGATGTCCCGAAACAGTTAGAGAAACGGATAGCGAAGAAGAGAAAAGAACATGGGGCTCCTCGACTTCCAACACCACCTCCTGTACCAGAATCTGCCCCTGCCCATATCTCAGAGCCCATTACAGAATTCAGGCCATTTTCCACTACCCCTCCTCCCGCTGAGACCGAGCCACTTGCACACGAGGACCTGAGATTGATGAGCGCAAGTTTGGACTCACTTTCAGATTCTCACACTTCGCTCATTCGCTCCCACGAGGTATTATCCACGCTTGTCCACGATTTCGCCACATGGCAAGGAGGTGTCATGGCCCGTATGGCAGCACGCATGGGTATTGCAGACATTCCACCACCGCCAGCACCATTTTCTCAGCCATCACCTCAGCCACGAGCGATGCCTCCATTTCAGCCATGGTTGAAGGCAGAGTTGATGAAGGAAATGGTGAGGGAGCTATCAGGGTAAGCAGTGGGGCGCGGCATTTAGAAGAGGGGACAGCCACTGAAGAAAATGAAGAATCCGGTCTCGAGAGGCGCACGAAGCATAGGAATGATGTTTAGATTATTTTTATGTTTGTCATGACTTGTGGTGCTTTTATTACTATTTGATTTGCTTGACTTGTCGATTTGTACTTTGACGCGCTTCGCCGCAATATTTTTTTGCATGAAAGATGGTCTTCGTACTTGTATGTTTCTTTCATTTGGCAGATTTTTCCTTAGAACAACTTTCTGAACTGCCCTGGTAATTGATTCGGACACACTGGCCGAATCACACTTTTTGGCCTTGTCCGAATCACCTGTGATTCGGGGAACCATGCTATCCAAGCTCATTTGATTCGGACGCCCTGGCCGAATCACATTGGACATGCACATATTATCTGAACTGTACTGATTCGACCAGGGTGTGGCCGAATCACATTTTTTGCCTTCCTCAAATCAGAAAGTGATTCGGTCAGTCTTGAGCAGCACTTTTCTCAATTCACTTTGGAAATTTCTGCCACTTATTTGCATTTGTTCGAAACCTTCCTCAAGCACTATAATACATTAGTTCATGATTTTTTTATGCACACGGACATATCTAAGTGAACTCATCGCATGAATTGTCGCACACTCGTTTTCCAATCTTTTACCTAGCTATATGTTTTGCATTGCTATATATGTCATAGCTAGCTGTTTTTCCTCTGGCAATTCAGGTGTTGCGCTGACCTTTTTCTTGAGTTTCAGATTTATTACAACGGATTGGAACATCATTCACGGACCCGGGTGGATGTGCATTTGGCTACCTCCACGCGAGAGAAGTCCCTTCGAAACTCTCTCTTTACTTTTCTTTATTCTTTATATTGCTTAGGGACTAAGCAAATTTTTAAGTGTGGGGTGTTTTGCGCAGAAATTCGCAGCGCCTCTGATAAACAGATTTGTGAACAAGCAGTTGCTGCAGCACACTCTTGTTCACCCAGAAACTGTTTCAGCAAGAACGAACTGTTGTTGCAAGTATGGCAGTGCTTGACAAAACCAACATATGTGAACAAGGAGCTGCTGCAGCTCAAACAATCAAGCAGACCAGCAGAAGTAAACCAGCAGCAGATGCAGCAGAGGATGCTGCAGCAGGTGCTGGTTCAAGTGCTGGTTCAACTGTCCGAGTAGCAGCTTTGTGCTGAGTTCGTTCTGGAGGTATGGCAGTTGTGTTCTTGCTCTTAGAAGGTTTTCTAAAATGCTGCTGAGCATTTTTCAGCAAGGTTTGCTAGTCAGAGAAGGAGATTTGCATTGAAGATATTAATCAAATCTAATCTCCAAGATTTTAGGAGATAATTGATCTTGTGGGTCAATTGCCTAAACCTGGAAATTGCTTAAAGTGGTGTGGGTATTTAAGCAAAAGGTTTGAGGGCTGAAGAGGGTGATCGAAGCTGAGTGATACTGATCGCGCGTCGTTGTGCGCGTCAAATATAATTCCTTCCTCTCCCACTAGTACAGCGGTTAAGTAAGGGTCGATCTCCACAGGGAGCAAGCAGTGAGTCTCAGCCAGTAACCTACACTTAAGAAAACGGGGGTTGCATGAGTGATTGGGGGTTTTTGCGCGATGCGCGAATAACAGCGAATATCGTAACTCAGGGAATTGCACTAGACGTGCGCAAGCAGTAGAGATGAAGTACTATATTTATGAGAAGTATTGGGCAGACAATCCTCTATGAATGCATTCCTTATCATTGACTCTAAAACACCTATAGTTTATGCTTTACTTGGGTTAGTGTCCGGTAAAGGCTTCCTAACACGTGCGCATGTTCCGTTCAAAGTTCATGTGCTATTAATCCTTAGACCTAGACTAAACAGCTGCGAATCCTGTCACAGTAGCAGCTGCCTACCCTAACTCGTTACTCCTAATTGTCACGGTAAGTTTGCGGTTCAAGGCTTCCCCTACGCATGCAACTAGTTTAACAGGTGACAAGCAAGCAACACAAGTAAGTTTGCGGTTCAAGGCTTCCCCTACTCATGCAACTAACTGTCTCAGCGCGCACAGAATTAATACAAGTAAATAAACTATGCATTAAGCTCAAGTCTCAAAGGTAATACATCATAGATTCATGCCCGACCAACACTAAGTGTTTAGCTAGACATGCTAGTGGTAAACATCATAAAATAGTAAATAACAACTACTGAATCCAAGAAAACGGTAGCAAACAGTGCGTGCAGTGTCTTCTCTTGGCTGGCGCAGTCGGCTGGCGCAACTCTCCTTGACAGGTCCGTGTGTTTTTCAGTTCTGCCGCGCAGTGCCTCTGGAATGTCACTGAGTGATGGTGTTCCGCCTCCCTTGAAACCCTAGACTTTCTTTGTTAAAATAGTGCCCCAGGAAGTTCATCTTTTGGCAACTTCCAAGTCTGGTTACTGGGACTTTGCGCCTGGCGCACAGCATTGACTGGCGCAATCGGGTAGCGCACCTCTGCTGTCCTTCGCCATTTCTTCTTTTGCTTGCGCCGCTAGCTCCACAGGCTGATCTTTCACTCCTAGAACGCTGCCTGTTAGCGCGTATCCGACTTAAGGACTCGTTCTGACCTGATATACAAAAATAGTGGAAACGAGTAATCTTGCCCATAAAATATTGCAAACAAGCATGGGTTTATGATCTAAATAACGTGTATAACTAGGCTCTATCAAACCCCCCACACTTGCCCCTTGTTCGTCCCGAACAAGTACTGAAACGCGGATACAATTACCTTTTCTGGAGACTAGCGCACAGCCTTGCATTCTAGCGCAAGATGCACAGCTGCTTCAACTCGTGCTGCTCTATCACCTGCGCACAACTGCACTCAATAGTTCTAATATAATAATCCCGAAATTTCATTACCTCTCAGCCGGGATGAAGGTCTTTGGATGACTGGGAGATAGCTCTTCTTAGGCTCCTGGTTGTCAGCTCCCGCTCCGAAGATAGGTATATGGTTTCTTGCGCGAGCTTCTTCCAGTGCGTGATTCGTTCGCACACTTCCTGGGAACCTGAGCCTTTGATGATATCCTTGTGGTCTTGCGCACGCAGGTACTAAGTAGTGCGCATGCTGATTCTTTGTAACGCAAATCATCTGCTTCTGCTGGTATTTTTCTTTTGTACAGCTTCCTTTCCAATTTTTTTATTTTTATTTTTTTTATTCCCAGAACAGTTCCAATCTCAGCCTTCGGATAGCAGCTATGGAACTCGTTCCGCTCTCCCTCCTTGGTTTGTCTGCGCCGGTCAGCGCACGCGTTTACATCCGCGCCCGCTTTCCTTAGCTTGATATCGAGAGAGAAGGTGGTCTGTTTTCCCACCTCGCCACGCCTTGGGTATTCTGCCTTTTGCATCCGCGTGACTGAGCGCGCTCTGTTGTTCCGAAGGTTGCGAAGCACCGGCCTCCACTAGCGCACTCGACCATATACCTCGCCTTCGAAGCAGAAGCGACTAACCGCCTCTCTGGAGCATTTCTATCAACTCCACATCCCCTGTATATCCCAACTAACAGGAGCAGAAAAAACGAAAAAATTATGCTAAAACAGTAGATAGCAGTGCACACAATACGGATAGCGCAATACAAGCTGGAGCGCAAGCGCATCCTGCACCTTAGCGCACTACTGCTACTAGTTTTCTTCAACTTAAACTAAGCTATACGAAAAATGCTCAAAACATGAAATGAAAGAGTAACGCCCCCCCCCCCCCCCCCCCCCCCCCACACTTGAACAGAGGCGTGTCCCCACGACTCAAGCTCAAGCGCACGGAGGCTGCGCACATGCATGCAATGCAACGAAAATAAAGAGCATACGGGTGAACACAAATAGTTACACAAAATATAGCAGGGGAGTCACAGAATGTAGGGCACAAATATTCAGCACACATAATATTCAAATAGACGCAGCAAAATAAAAGACAACACCCTAAAGAAAATTACTGCGCCTGCCCATGGCCTTAGAAGTCCTCCGAGCTAGACGCTGCTGCTGACCCATGCGCGTTATCCTCTGAAGAATCTGTCATGGAGTCGGTGCCGGAGGATGGTGGCACAATGGTGAGGGGGTCAGGCTGCTCGTCCTCGGAAAGGGACTCCCATACGGAATCGGAGTCTACGCTGGGAAAGTTAATGGGGGACTCCGGAATAGAAGGCCGGGCAGGGGAAGCTACTGGTGATGGTATCGGTGCTGGTGCAGGGGTGGGCTCTGCTGCTGGGGCTGCTGGTTCTGGTGCGGGCTCTGCTGGGGCTGGGGCTGGGGTTGGAGCTGGCGCTGGAGCTGGAGAGGGTGCTGGAGCTGGAGAGGGTGCTGGAGCTGCTGAAGTTTCTGAGGTTCGGGTAGGAGGTGGATGGTGCAGGCTGAGGAGAGGGGGAATTGCATCTCCAAATTTCCACCCGGATGGTGGACTCATACTTAAATCCGCCCCCTCTGGCGCTAAGTATTCGAGCACGCGCATAACGTTGAACAACATGCGCTGCTCGGCAGTGGCTTCCTCAGGCGCCGCCTCAGTCTCAGTCCTTGGGCGCTTGGCAGGTGCACGCGGGGGAGAGTCCTCTATGGAAATGGTTACTGGCTCCCCCTGTGGTGCACGGGCCCTCTGTTGTGCTCCAGTCTGCGCCCGAGTCCTTGGGCGCCTGACTAGAGGCACCTCTGGTTCTAGGGCCTCCTCCATCTCTTCGTCTGCTGCGGCGGCTGCTGCGGCTGCGCCTGCCGCTGCGCCCTGCGCACTGCTCTCTGCCCTGGCCCGCGCACTGCTCTCTACTCTGGCCCGCGGTGGTCTGGCTGGCTGCAGATGGTAGCACCACTCTAGTGTGCCATCGTCCCAAACGGCTACCGCCCTGATTTGCAGCATGTGGGCGCGGTCCAGAGGTATAGGCTGCACCAAGGTGTGCTCTGGCACCTCGGGCTCTCCATGTAAGCTCCGCAGCAAGTGCGTGATAAGCCCTCCACACGTCAGCGGCCCTCTCATGCTGACTCGGCTCCAATGGTGCACCATGTTCAGGATGAACAGCACCTTCCGCTCATAATACAGCCCCGTCAAAATCTCCATATCCAGGAGGCTGATCTTTGGCGCGCCGTTGAAACGGCCAATGATTGCATAGGCCACGATGCGCCACAAGTAGAACAGCCACGGGTCGCGCAGCTCTCGGCCCCTGCTGCGCCCCGCGGCGAATGCTGGCCCTGTTGCCATGTCCCTCCAAGCCTCCTGGTTAGGGTGCGTGTCTAACTCCTCCTCACGCACCTTGGCGCAACCAAATGCGCGCCTCAGCCTCCTTTCCGAGGCTATGAACCAGACACCCCTGTGTCTATATCTGATCTCCCTGTCCCCCGCCTCCATAGACGCCAGGAACTCACACGTATCCTCCTGGTCTGATGCGCTGCGGAGGTCCATTAGCGCCTCCCAACCGGCAATCGCTAGCCTCTGCGCCACGAGGTCCTCTAACCCTACCTCGCGCAGGAAATCTCGACAGATGTACGGTGTCCCGTACATGTCCAGGCTAATGAATGCTGCGTACTTGTTAGCGAAAGCCGCTGGGGTCACTTGGTCTGCGGCGGGTCTCATCTTGCGCTGGCTTCAGTCAATCGCAGGCAATGCTCCCCAAAACCCTAAAAATCGAAACTGCCCAGAATCCTCTGAAATTTGCACCGAACGAGCGCCTACTGGTCGCCTATACAACGCACAAAACAGCACTCCAAGCCGCGCACTCTAGCCTGGTGCGATTTCAAAACCCTAAAAACTGTCTTCTCCGCGCAAACCCTAACGGAAGCGGCTCAAAGCGGGATCGGGGGTTACCTGGGTGCTGTGCGGTCGTGTTGTCCTTGAATCTCTCTAGACGGACGGTGGGATGGCGCTGATCGATGGCAGAGGTCTGAGGGCGGGAGCTGGTGTGTAACGGTCGAGTGAAAAAGTGCTGGGAATTTTTCTAAGTCTGGCCTTATATACCCCCTATGGCTAGCGCAACTGACCTGCGCATTGATAGGCGCACGGTCCTGCGCACTTGTGTGACTAAAAAAACTACCAAACCCTACTCTTAACTAAAAACACGCAAAAAACAAAACAAGCAGAATAAAATGTGCCAAAATAAAATGTGTCGGGTTACCTCCCGACAAGTGCCTTTGTTTAACGTCGTTGGCTCGACGGTACCTCGTTACGTGCCAAGTAGTGCGTCTGCAGCCTCCCCCACTCTTGCTCCTGAGTGTCCCTGCGCCAGTGCTTGTGTGACGATCTCAGTGGTCCTGCGCAAAGGATAAAAGGAGAGGTCAGCATGTGATACATTATTCGTAAGGAGGGCAGATGCAGAGGAAGAGGAGATATAGGCGATGGGTGCTAGGTCTCCCTCTGAAACATCTGGTGGTGCGTCTGGCGCAACAGCTTGCTCGTCTACTATCTCTGGCTCGGCCAAGTCAATGTTGCGTGCTGCGCCATCCCAAGGTTCGCCCAAGTACCGTTTGACTCTCTGCCCGTTAACCTGAAAACGATGCTGGTGCCCGTCTTCCAATTCAATTGTGCCGTAGGGGAAAACCTTGGTGACGGTGTATGGTCCCGTCCACTTACTGCGCAGCTTCCCAGGCATGAGCTTCAGGCGTGATGAAAATAATAATACCTGATCGCCTGGTTCAAATGTGCGCCGGAGGATGTGCTTGTCATGAAACGCCTTGGTGCGCGCTTTGTAATCGCGCAGTCCCTCATAGGCGTCCAGGCGCAGCTCTTCTAGTTCGCTCAGCTCAAATGCGCGTTCTTGTCCTGCCTCCTCCAAGTTCAAGTTGCAAATACGTAAGGCCCAATATGCCTTGTGCTCGAGCTCCACTGGCAGGTGGCATGCCTCCCCATAGACCAGCCGGAATGGTGAGGTTCCAATGGGTGTCTTGTGTGCAGTGCGGTATGCCCATAGCGCATCATCCAGGCGCTGGCTCCAATCCTTGCGCGACGGCCTCACAGTCTTTTCCAAGATGCGCTTGATCTCTCTGTTAGAAACTTCGGCCTGTCCATTCGTCTGCGGATGGTAAGCGGTGGACGTCTTGTGGCGCACCCCATAGTGCTTGAAGACTTGCGCCACAACCCTGTTGCAGAAGTGCGTCCCCTGGTCGCTGATAACTGCCTTAGGCACTCCGTACCTGCAAAATATGTTAGTTCTGAGAAAATTAGCGACAGTCTTACCATCATCCTTGCGCGTTGCTTTAGCTTCGACCCATTTGGATACGTAATCCACGGCCACCAGTATGTACTCGTAGCCGGCAGATGGGGGAAATGGACCCATGAAGTCGATTCCCCAAACATCGAACACTTCATCCACCAAAATCGGGGTCTGCGGCATCTCGTTGCGCGCGGAGATTCCTTCAGTGCGCTGGCACCTGTCACACTTCCTGCAGTGGTCATAGGCATCTCTGAACAGGTGCGGCCAGTAGAATCCGCAGTCCAAGATCTTCCTGCTCGTGCGCTTGGGACCGAAATGTCCTCCACAGGCGTGCGCATGACAAAACATCAATACAGAGTCAATCTCATGGTCAGGCACGCAACGTCTTAATATCCGATCTGGACCTATTCTAAGCATGTAAGGATCATCCCAAAGATAATGCTTGGACTCATGTTTCAATCGCATGCACTGAGTTTTATTGAAATGAGGAGGGAACGCACCTGTGACCAGGTAATTTGCGATATGCGCATACCATGGTACCTTACCTGTTAGCGCCATCAGATGCTCGTCAGGGAATGTCTCCTTGATCTGCCCTGGCTCCTCATCCTTTATGATCCTGCTCAGGTGATCAGCGACGGTATTTTCTGTGCCCTTCTTATCTTTGATCTCTAAATCGAATTCCTGAAGCAAAAGTACCCAGCGCATCAGGCGCGGCTTGGTCTCTTTCTTGGATATGAGGTAGCGGATAGCTGCGTGGTCCGTGTAGATGATGACTCTGGCGCCTAGAACATATGCTCGGAACTTCTCCAGCGCAAATACAATTGCCAGAAGCTCCTTCTCCGTGGTGGTGTAGTTCTTCTGCGCGGAGTCTAGTGTGCGCGATGCATAGTAGATGGCATGCGGCTTCTTGTCCTTGCGCTGCCCCAAGACTGCTCCCACTGCGTAGTCACTTGCGTCACACATCAGCTCAAATGGCAGGTTCCAGTCTGGGGCGCGCATCACTGGCGCACTGGTCAGCGCTGCTTTCAGTTTATCGAACGCCGCCCTGCACTCATCAGTAAAATCGAAGCACACGTCTTTTTGCAACAGGTTAGACAGGGGTATGCAAATCTTAGAGAAATCCTTAATAAAACGCCTGTAAAACCCAGCATGCCCTAAGAACGATTTCACGTCGCGCACGTTGGTGGCATAAGGCAGATTAGAAATAATATCTATCTTAGCTTTGTCTACCTTAATACCCTCCTCTGAAATGATATGACCCAGTACTACTCCGTGCGTAACCATGAAATGACACTTCTCGTAGTTTAGCACTAAGTTCTTAGAGATGCAGCGCGCTAAGACCTTATCTAGATGTGTTAAGCATGCATCAAAGGTACTCCCATATACAGTGAAATCATCCATGAACACTTCTATACATATACCAATCATATCAGAGAAAATGCTCATGACGAGGCGTTGGAACGTACCTGGCGCGTTGCACAGCCCAAAAGACATACGCCGAAACGCAAAAGTGCCGAATGGGCATGTGAACGTGGTCTTCTCTTGATCCTCCGCAGCTATGGGTATCTGATTGTAACCTGAATATCCGTCCAAAAAACAAAAGTAAGGCTTACCTGCCAAGCGATCCAGCATTTGGTCCATGAAGGGTAGCGGGAAGTGGTCCTTGCGCGTTACAGCGTTCAGCTTCCTGTAGTCGATGCACATGCGCCAGCCAGTCTGTATGCGCTTGGGAACTAGCTCGCCCTGCGCATTCTCCTCCACCGTGATTCCTCCTTTCTTTGGCACAACGTGCACCGGGCTGACCCATCTGCTGTCTGAGATTGGGTAAATGACCCCTGCGTCAAGCAACTTCAGAACTTCCTTTTGCACTACCTCCATCATATTTGGGTTTAACCTGCGCTGAGCCTCCCTGGATGGCTTGGCACCATCTTCCAACAGAATCCGGTGCATGCACACGTCTGGGCTCACTCCGCGCAGATCAGCAAGAGTCCATCCAATAGCGCGCTGGTTCTTGCGCAGCACCTGTTGTAAACGCGCCTCCTGCTCTTCTTCCAATCCCCTCTTGATGATCACTGGCAGGGTGTCCTCATCTCCCAAGAAAATGTACTTGAGATGCTCCGGGAGTTGCTTCAGTTCGATCTTGGGTGCCTGCTCAACAGAGGGCAAGGTTTTGTTAGCGGTGCAAATATGAACTATATCACGTACCTGTGTGGATGCTGGTTCAGCACTGCTTAGCTCCTTCTCTTGCTCCTCCAGTTCTGCCTGTGTCAGTAGCTCTGGTCCTATGGTTGCGCTCGCACACTGCGCTTCTGTGACTAAGTCGTCAAAGCTGTCCATTGCGTGCACGGTAGCGTCCTCATGTGGGTGCTGCATCCCTTCGAAGATGTTGAAATGGATTTCTTCGCCATCTACCTCCATGGAGAGCGTGCCCCTCCACACGTCTATCTTCGTGCGCGCAGTCATCAGAAACGGTCTGCCTAGGAGGATCTGCGCACCGCTGGCGCTTGATTCACCCTCCATTTCGAGCACATAAAAGTCTGCTGGGAACACCAGCTCTCCTACTCGAACTAGGACATCTTCTATCATCCCTGCAAGTTGTTTGCACGATCTATCTGCTAGCTGAATTGTGAGACCTGCAGGTTTTAGTGGTCCAAGGCGCAAGGTCGCATAGAGAGAATATGGTTATAAATTGATTGATGCGCCTAAATCGATCATGCAGTTGCTTACCGTGGTTTTACCTAAGGTGCAAGGGATAGTGAATGTACCTGGATCTCGGCACTTAGGTGGTACCTTTTGCTGCACGATTGCTGAGGCCTGCGCATTTAGCATTACCTGTGCGCATTCGCCTGTCCTTCTTTTATTCGTGCACAGCTCTTTTAAAAACTTCGCATACCTGGGAATCTGTCGAATAGCTTCTATGAGAGGTATGTTGATTTCCACCTTGCTGAACAGCTCATACAGTTCCTTGTCCAGTGCTTCTTTTCTCGCCAGTGGTGCCTGCACAGGGAAAGGAGCAGGTATGTTAGTACAATTTTTGTTCTTGTTTTTCGAGTGAGACATACCTGGTGCATTGCCCTGCTGGTTCGTGGTTAGCGCTTCTGATTGCGCCTCTGGCTCTGGTTGCGCACTCTGAGCTGCTGGATCTGGGACTTGCGCAACTGGTTGCGCGGGCGCCTGCGCGGTCTGCTCTGTTCCCACTGTGCGCCCAGTCCTCAGTGTTACTGCATTAACTCCTCCTTTAGGGTTCTGAATCACTTGCGAAGGCAGGATGCCATCGCTCTTTTTCAGCTCATACACCGTGGTTGCAATTTGTGATAGATGCTTTTCTATGGATTCGAACCTCTTGTCATACTTTTCGTCATTCTTGCGCACTGTGTCTGCTAGCTGCCCCATGATATCTTCCAAGGATCGCTTTGGTTGCTGACTGTTCTGCGCTGGTGCATCTGTGCGGCGATGCGGTGGATTGTAGGGTGCAGCCTGTTGCGTCTGCTGTGGTGCGCGCTGATCAGTGGGCTGCCTCTGGAAATTGTTCTCTTCTCTCCATCTGAATCCATTTGCAGCAAGCCCAAAGCGCGGCTGATTTTGCCTCTGCGGTCCTCTGTTGTCCCATCCTCCAAGGGCATTTACATCTCCAGTTTCTTCAAAAAGTGTTGGGCACTCGTCTGTCTTGTGCTCAGTGGACCTGCAGAATTCACATACCTTTGGCGCAACTGGTTGTGCGCTCTGCGCACTCATCAGCTTCTGTAGCATGGCCTTCATTTCTTTGATCTCAGCGTTTGCCTCTACCTGATGCACAGAACGATTACGACTACTTTCAAGTGTCAATTGATGTCTTACCTGCCCAGCAGAATCTTCTATCAGCTGCCATGCATCCTCCGGGTACATGTTGCAAATGTCCCCTCCTGCGCATGCATTCAGTAGTCGCAGCTCCATGGGCAGTAGTCCATTCAGAAAGTTCTCTATCAGCACATTCTGAGGAAGCCCGTGATTGTAGCAGTTGGCTTCTAGCTCCCTGAAACGCTCGTAGTATTCTGACAGAGACTCCCCTGCGCCTTGCCTTGGCGCGGCCAATTCCCTTCTGAGCAGCGCGATCTTCGCTGCTGGATAAAATTTATCTAAGAATTTCTTCTGCAGCTGCTCCCATGTGTGGATTGATCCTGCGGGTAGGCTCATCAGCCAGTGTTTGGCTGCATCGCTCAATGAAAAAGGGAACGCTTTCATCTTCAGCGCTTCATCGTTTTCCCCCAAAGCCTTCATGTTCTCGCAAATGATTAGGAACTCCCGCACATGCTTGACTGGATTTTCGTTGTTCATTCCGTGAAACTTGGGCATGTGATGGATGAGTGAGCTCCTTAGTTCGAACTGTCCGTCGGGCGGAAGCACTATGCACCATGGCTGGTTAACAGTGAGTGGGGCTGACATTTCGCGCACTGTCCTGCGCCTCGCGACTGGACGAACGGGTGGCGCAATGTATGGTTCAGCGGCCATCCGTGCGTCGTCCTCACGCTGCACTTCCTCTCTGAATAGGGCTGCGCGGTTATGCGCCCTTGCTTCCTCTGGGGTTCTGTCTCCCAGGTTATCTCCAACCACACTGTTATCCTCCATGTCCTGATCCAAACTCAAGAAACGAAATTAAATGGCAACGAAGTTGTTGCGTCTGTCAGTGCGCAACTAGAATCTGCGCAGCGCAACTGTTTCAAGGTTGCGCAGGCTGATGTGATTGCGCGCTGTCAGAAAACAACAACGAGAAAACAAAAACAAAATGAAATAACTAAAATGAGAAATGTAAGCTAGCTAAAACTTAGCTGTGTTGTTCCCCGGCAACGGCGCCAAAATTTGATCGCGCGTCGTTGTGCGCGTCAAATATAATTCCTTCCTCTCCCACTAGTACAGCGGTTAAGTAAGGGTCGATCTCCACAGGGAGCAAGCAGTGAGTCTCAGCCAGTAACCTACACTTAAGAAAACGGGGGTTGCATGAGTGATTGGGGGTTTTTGCGCGATGCGCGAATAACAGCGAATATCGTAACTCAGGGAATTGCACTAGACGTGCGCAAGCAGTAGAGATGAAGTACTATATTTATGAGAAGTATTGGGCAGACAATCCTCTATGAATGCATTCCTTATCATTGACTCTAAAACACCTATAGTTTATGCTTTACTTGGGTTAGTGTCCGGTAAAGGCTTCCTAACACGTGCGCATGTTCCGTTCAAAGTTCATGTGCTATTAATCCTTAGACCTAGACTAAACAGCTGCGAATCCTGTCACAGTAGCAGCTGCCTACCCTAACTCGTTACTCCTAATTGTCACGGTAAGTTTGCGGTTCAAGGCTTCCCCTACGCATGCAACTAGTTTAACAGGTGACAAGCAAGCAACACAAGTAAGTTTGCGGTTCAAGGCTTCCCCTACTCATGCAACTAACTGTCTCAGCGCGCACAGAATTAATACAAGTAAATAAACTATGCATTAAGCTCAAGTCTCAAAGGTAATACATCATAGATTCATGCCCGACCAACACTAAGTGTTTAGCTAGACATGCTAGTGGTAAACATCATAAAATAGTAAATAACAACTACTGAATCCAAGAAAACGGTAGCAAACAGTGCGTGCAGTGTCTTCTCTTGGCTGGCGCAGTCGGCTGGCGCAACTCTCCTTGACAGGTCCGTGTGTTTTTCAGTTCTGCCGCGCAGTGCCTCTGGAATGTCACTGAGTGATGGTGTTCCGCCTCCCTTGAAACCCTAGACTTTCTTTGTTTAAATAGTGCCCCAGGAAGTTCATCTTTTGGCAACTTCCAAGTCTGGTTACTGGGACTTTGCGCCTGGCGCACAGCATTGACTGGCGCAATCGGGTAGCGCACCTCTGCTGTCCTTCGCCATTTCTTCTTTTGCTTGCGCCGCTAGCTCCACAGGCTGATCTTTCACTCCTAGAACGCTGCCTGTTAGCGCGTATCCGACTTAAGGACTCGTTCTGACCTGATATACAAAAATAGTGGAAACGAGTAATCTTGCCCATAAAATATTGCAAACAAGCATGGGT
Source organism: Umbilicus rupestris (assembly GCA_963678935.1). Lineage (NCBI taxonomy): Eukaryota > Viridiplantae > Streptophyta > Magnoliopsida > Saxifragales > Crassulaceae > Umbilicus > Umbilicus rupestris. Next base: position 5,484,913 of record OY787627.1, read on the forward strand.
TTATGATCTAAATAACGTGTATAACTAGGCTCTATCAGATACACGAGAGTAGACACAGATTTCAGAGAGAGGATTTTCTGGGTGCTACGGACGTTGTTCTTCGATCAAACACACATGGGCAGAGCGTTGAGCGCAGAGCTGTGGTGTGCATTGCAGAAGTGAATCAGGTCTTGCAAAGACTGATTCGTGCATTGATCTGGAAGCCAATTCAGAGCTGGTGAGCTTGTTGGTTGATCAAGAGGCAGCTGCGGGAGAACTGACGGGTGGAAGGCTCGGTCGAGGTTCGTGCGGAAGAACTCACTAGTGACAGGTGGTCACTGAGTGAGGGGGAGTTACTCAGAGTGTGCAGCGCTCTTGGAGTGGTTCGATCGGCTAGGCAGAAGGCCTTGGAGCGACGTGGACAGTGTGCTTCAGCTGTGTGTTACAGCTGTTGCTGCAGCAACCCTGCTGAGTAGTGTAGGATAGAATAGGCTGAGTTCTTTGAGAGGATTGAATAGTAGCTATTCTAGACTGACATATTGTAGAGGGTGTGCTGGCACAAATCAGAGCTTGTTCTGATTGTGCTGAGTAGTCAACAAGAGGTTGAGTAGCATAGGTTGTGTGCGTTGTAACCTAGTGTACTTGGAACCTTTGGTTGAGTGGATTGAGGACTGGAGAATAGTCCTCCCCAAACGTAGGCAGATTGGCCGAACTGGGTGAACAAACTTGTGCATTGTTTGTTGCTTGCTGAGATTAATTCTTGTGAACAAGAGTGTGCTGCAGCAACTGCTTGTTCACAAATCTGCCGGATTGAGACACTGTGAAATTTCAATTGGTATCAGAGCGGGAACTCGACACACAGAGTTAAAAGATCCTACAGTGTCTCTGAAGAAGCCAAGACAATGAAGGAAGGACAGAGCACAAGTAGACCTCCACTATTGGAAGAGAGCAATTATGGTTATTGGAAAGCTAGGATGAAGGCTTTTCTTAGGGCCATTGACGAGAAGACATGGAGAGCTGTTGTAGTTCAGTGGTCTCCCCCAATCACCATAGATGAGCAAGGAGTGACAAGAATAAAACCTGAAGAGCAGTGGACTGCTGAAGAAGGTGCTGCAGCAACTGGTAATTCAAAGGCTTTGAATGCAATTTTTGCTGCAGTTGATGCTAACAATTTCAGGTTGATATCAAACTGTGATTTGGCCAAGCAAGCATGGGAGATTCTGCAAACTGCCCATGAAGGAACTGATAGAGTGAAGCTATCAAGACTCCAGATTATTGCCACACAATTTGAGAATCTGAGGATGCTGGATGAGGAAACAGTCACTGAGTTTAATGCTAAACTCTGTGATCTCGCAAATGAAGCTCATGCTCTTGGTGAGCCCATCCCTGAAGAAAAGCTTATCAGAAAGGTTCTCAGATCATTGCCCACAAAATTCGACATGAAAGTGACAGCCATTGAAGAGGCACAAAATGTCAGATTCATGAGGTTGGAAGAGCTGATGGGGTCTCTCAAACAATTTGAGATGAAGCTGGTTAAAGGAGACACCACTCCTAAGGATAAGAACATTGGATTGAGAGCTGAAGCAGAAATCAAGCAGACAGGCTCAGAGGAGCAGCTGAGTATGATTGTCAAGAATCTTGGAAAACTCCTGAAAAACATGGACTCAAGAAATGGACAAAGCTCATCTTCTCGAAAATTCAGAAGGGGTGGAGAAAATAAAAGGAAAGGAAAAGAATCTGCTCAGAATGAAGAGGAGAGGAAAGATATGAAAAAGGGTGTTCAATGCTGGAACTGTGAAGGGTATGGACACATTGAGGCTGACTGTCCAAGCAAATCTCTCAAGAGCTCAGAGAAAAAGAACAGTAAGTCTATGACAGCTAAATGGAGTGACTCTGAGGAAAGTGATGAGGAAAAATGTGTTGTGCTGACCAGTATATCTGATTTCAACCTCAAGGAGATTAAGAAGGACAAAATTCACTACGGGATTGAAGTATCTGAAAGTGAAGATGAAAGTGACTCATCTGCCAGTGAAGATGAGGAGGACTTATCTGGCACTCTTGCTAACTATCTGGAGAAGATACTCAAGCAGTGTGAAGCAGTTCTTCAGGCAAATCAAGCATTGACTGACAGAGTTAATCTCTTGGAAGAAGAACGAAGGAAATGTCCTCTTTCTTCAAACAGTCAAGTTACCATTCTGAAAAGGGAAGACACTGGAAGAAAGGGTACAGATATAAGTGCTTCACAAGCAACAGCCAAGGCAGAAAACTCCCAGAAAAATATCTTGGACGAAATCTTGTCTTTCCAAAGACTTGGTAAAGGGAGAATGGGTCTTGGATACACTGGTGAAGAAAGCTCTAGAGGGACAGTGTTTATTAAAGCTTCAGCTGTTGAGACAGATGAAAAGAAGAATTCAGATGACTCCTCAAAAACTGCAGACAAAGATGGAACTAGACATGTGAACAAGAGGATGCTGCAGCATCGGGGACAACATTTTTCTAAAACAGTGCAAAAGGCTCAGATTAAACGGGGTTTTCGTACAAGGGTTGGGAATCAGAAGTTCAACTCAAACCTAAAGCAGCAGCGCAGAACCTGCACAGTTGAAAAAGAAGGAGTAAAATCCAGGAACTACACTTGCTGCACAAGGACTTCATTCCATGTTGCTCCACGGAATCACAGTTGCTGGAAAGAATTGCAGATCAGGAATGCTCAGACTGGTACACAAGGGCACTGGATTGCTAAAAATGCATGTAAACAACAGTTTTTGCGGATATGGAAACCCAAGCATGACAAACGAAGAGATTGGAGGCTGGCAGATCAGAAGAAGAAAAGCTCTGGTGTATCTCAAGTGTGGGTGAAGAAAGTTCCACCAGAATCTCTTAAGGATCCTCTGAGCAGAACTGCAGCCTGAATTGAATAGGTGAACAAGCTCACATGTGCTGCAGCAACCTGGTCCAAATTAGCTTGTTCACATGTGTTGGTTGCTGAGGATGGAAAGGAAAATTTTTGCACATGAGAGGCACGTGTCTTACATCTTCAAAAAGGAAAAAGAAAATAACGGGTAAATATTTTCTAGGGCAAAGATCAAGAGCAAAGGGCTTCTCAGAAATCTCTGCCGATCATCCTCTGTGCGCTCCTCATACCTTCCACATCTCTGCAGAAATGGTGAAGACACGCGGGTTGAAGAAGAATCTGGCTGCAGACAGGCAGGGGAGGTCTGAAAGAAGGACCAAGGCACGCAATGAAGACCCCACTCAGCGCCTGGATGTGGTAGTGTGGGAACCAAACCCTCTCCCTGAGTCGCACAGTGTGCCCTCACCCTCTGAAGGAGCTTCGCAGAAGAGGAGGCGGCTGGTACGTGATGGAGAACCTGTCTCCAGTTCTAGAGTGCTGCCAGAAGAGGCTGTGACTGAAGTTGCCTCTGAAGAAGAACAAGCAGCAGAGGCTGCTGTAGCAGCCTCTGCAGAAGAAGAGTGCAGATCACTCGTCATGTCCCCAGGCATTATTGGTGAAGGGGTTGAAACAGCTGCTGAGTCCCCTGAACAAGAACCTGCTACAGCACATCCTCCTTCTTCAGACAAGGGAAAAGCCCCTATTCTGATCCCAGGCTCCAGTAGTGAAAGATCATCCAGTGAAGAAGAAGAAGAAGGTTCTCTTGGTGGACCCTCTGAGAGAGGACCTGCAGCTGAAGATTATTCTGCTCTCACAGTCGGAGGCACATGATTCAGGAACAAAAGCGTCTCTCAAACATGGAGTACTGTTGAGAGGAAACACATTGTGCATGAGAAGAGATTGGTCCAAGACAAGTACAGATCAGCTGCTATGATCCAGCTACTAACTGAGGTAAATCTTCTCAAGTCCCTAACCTTTCCTCACCGGTTCAATATTACCCTGGTTAGAGAGTTTATTGTGAATATGGAGGAGAAATTTGGCGAGGAAGGTGCTGGTGAGTATGGGAAAAGCTGGGTACGGGGTAAGTCAGTGGTGATTACACCTGAAATTATTGATGCTTTTCTTGGAATTTCTGAGAATGCAAGAGCTCCCACTGATGTTAAGCCAGAGTTTGTGGCGAAGATCCTCACAGGGGGAGTGTGCCTGTCTTGGGGTGGCCCTACCCTCAGTGCGGCTGAGCTAACCTCCAAGTATGCTCTGCTGTATCATCTTGGTGTCAGGAACTGGATTCCTAGTTCTCACAGAGGGAAGGTCAACAAAGATTTTGCTAACCTTCTCTATTCTATTGGAAAGAGGAGGAAGATTAGCCTGGGAAGTGTTATGTTTCCCCAGCTTGCTGCTCATGCCGGGAGTGCTTCCTCCAGCAAGCCTATTGTGCTGCCCTCCCTCATCCATGGGATCATGGTCTCTCAGCATCCAGAGTTTGGAGCGATTACTGAAGGCTTATCTGAGGAGCTGCAGGTCTTCACAGTAGATCACAAGCTATTCAAGGGAAAACATGTAGTGGATGTTGCATATGAGGATCTTCTAATGGTTGGTTCTTCAGCTCCAGCTCCCTTGGAGGACTCTCTTCCCCCTGCTGCATCCATTCAGCCAGCTCTTCGTGCCAGAATTGTGAGCCATCTCAGGTCTGAACTGCTCTTTCTTGATACTGAGGCCAAACGGAGGGATGCCAGGCGTGGCCAGATTCGGAGCCTCATCAGAGACTTGGAGTTCCTGGAGGATGAGGAGCAGGCCCCTTGAGCATCTATGACAAAAAGGGGGAGAGAAGATTTTTATGTTGCTGAATATTGCTGAATATTGATACACTGTGTTTTGACCCTGCGTGGTCGTATCTTCGGCCGTGTGTGGCCACACCACATCTACTTACTCTCTATTGGTTTTATTTAAAGTATTTTTTTTTCTAGTTCATGGAAGAGTGCATATGCTCCAGAGGTTTTGTCAAAATGCCAAGGGGGAGATTGTTGTTGCAAGTATGGCAGTGCTTGACAAAACCAACATATGTGAACAAGGAGCTGCTGCAGCTCAAACAATCAAGCAGACCAGCAGAAGTAAACCAGCAGCAGATGCAGCAGAGGATGCTGCAGCAGGTGCTGGTTCAAGTGCTGGTTCAACTGTCCGAGTAGCAGCTTTGTGCTGAGTTCGTTCTGGAGGTATGGCAGTTGTGTTCTTGCTCTTAGAAGGTTTTCTAAAATGCTGCTGAGCATTTTTCAGCAAGGTTTGCTAGTCAGAGAAGGAGATTTGCATTGAAGATATTAATCAAATCTAATCTCCTAGATTTTAGGAGATAATTGATCTTGTGGGTCAATTGCCTAAACCTGGAAATTGCTTAAAGTGGTGTGGGTATTTAAGCAAAAGGTTTGAGGGCTGAAGAGGGTGATCGAAGCTGAGTGATACACGAGAGTAGACATAGATTTCAGAGAGAGGATTTTCTGGGTGCTACGGACGTTGTTCTTCGATCAAACACACACGGGCAGAGCGTTGAGCGCAGAGCTGTGGTGTGCATTGCAGAAGAGAATCAGGTCTTGCAAAGACTGATTCGTGCATTGATCTGGAAGCCAATTCAGAGCTGGTGAGCTTGTTGGTTGATCAAGAGGCAGCCGCGGGAGAACTGACGGGTGGAAGGCTCGGTCGAGGTTCGTGCGGAAGAACTCACTAGTGACAGGTGGTCACTGAGTGAGGGGGAGTTACTCAGAGTGTGCAGCGCTCTTGGAGTGGTTCGATCGGCTCGGCAGAAGGCCTTGGAGCGACGCGGACAGTGTGCTTCAGCTGTGTGTTACAGCTGTTGCTGCAGCAACCCTGCTGAGTAGTGTAGGATAGAATAGGCTGAGTTCTTTGAGAGGATTGTAGCTATTCTAGACTGACATATTGTAGAGGGTGTGCTGGCACAAATCAGAGCTTGTTCTGATTGTGCTGAGTAGTCAACAAGAGGTTGAGTAGCATAGGTTGCGTGCGTTGTAACCTAGTGTACTTGGAACCTTTGGTTGAGTGGATTGAGGACTGCAGAATAGTCCTCCCCAGACGTAGGCAGATTGGCCGAACTGGGTGAACAAACTTGTGCATTGTTTGTTGCTTGCTGAGATTAATTCTTGTGAACAAGAGTGTGCTGCAGCAACTGCTTGTTCACAAATCTGCCGGATTGAGACACTGTGAAATTTCACGAACAAGGACAAATGTTTGTTCACCCAGTTTGGCCAATTGCCTACGTCTGGGGAGGTTTATTCTCAGTCCTCAATCCACTAATCTCAAGGGTCTCCAAGTACACACGATTAGAACTCAAGCAACCTATGCTACTCAACCTTAGGTGGATCCTCGCACACAATCAGAACATGCTCTGACTTATTCTGCACACCCTCTACTGATTTCTATCTAGAATAGCTACCGTCTCCTCAAAACTCAACCTATTCTAAACAATACTCAGATTTTGCAGTGTTGCTATAGCATCTACTGTAGCACACAGCTGATGCACAAACTGTCCGCGTCGCTCCAAGCCTTTCGCTGAGCCATTCGAACAATTCCACGAGCGCTGCACACTCTGGAATACTCCCCCTCACTCAGTGACCTCTTGTCACTAACAAGCACTGCCGCTCAGACACTCGACCGAGTCACTCACCTGTCAGTTCTTCCGCGGCTGCCCTTGATCAACCAACAAGCACTCTCTGCTCTGAATTGGCTTCCAGATCAAGCTTGGATCAGACTACGGAAGTCCTGATCACCCTTTGCTTCAGTCACCACAGCTCTGCGCTCACGCTCTGCTCTCGGTGATGATCGAAGATCTCGTTCGCACACCAAAAATACTCTCTTGGAATTCTGTGTGTTCTCGCGTTCTACACTCTCCTTTTATCTGCCTTTTCTCTAATCACTCAGCTCTGCGCTCACGCTCTGTTTTCGGTGGTGATCCGATTTCTCCGCTCTAGCACTCTGAATTTATCTCTCGGTATATTACTCTACTCTCTTTGTGCTTGGATTCTATCTTGGATGGATACTTTGCTGCTCTGCCCAGCCTCTTTTAAATAGGAACTCCATGCTCCATCAATATCAAATTTAGGAAGCCTTCGAAAAAGCTCTTCTAGATTCCTTAAAGATTTCAACAAGATCTTATCTCCCAATTTGTAGGAGATTAGATTTGATTTGCAAATCTAATCTTATCCAAACAAATCTTCTCCAAACAAATCTTCACTGGAATATTCTCTCTAAATTTAGAAGCTCCTCCAGACTTGAAATAAGTAAGAATAGCTACAACTCACTCCCACAGACTCAGCCTATTCTAATTAACTCAATGTCACCTGCAGGTTGCTATAGCACCTGCTGTAGCACACAGCTGGTGCTTAAACTGTCTGCGTCGCTCCAAGCCTTCTGCTGAGCCGATCGAACCTCTCCACGAGCGCTGCATGCTCTGGAGCACTCCCCCTCACTCAGTGACCTCCAGCCACTAGTGAGTTTTATGGTCCAGTCACTTGACCGAGTTCGTCCACTCGTCAATCACCCCGCGGCCTCCCTTAATCAACCAACAAGAAACTCCTGTCTGAATTGGCTTCCTTATCAAGCTATGATCAGACTCTGTAAGTCCTGATTACACTCTGCTTCAATCACCTCAGCTCTGCACTCACGCTCTGGTCTCGATGATGATCAAGGATCCTCGCACTTGAATTCTATCATCACGGTATTTTGTGTATGCTCTCGTGTTTTCTCTCTTTACTTCGATGCCTTCGACGCTCTGAGAAGGCTCCCTTAAATAGGAACACCTAGTTCCACCATTCACAATTTTAGCAATTTCCTCCAAACAACAATATCTCCTAATTTGTAGAAGATTAGATTTAATTTGCAAATCTAATCTTCTACAAACAAATCTTCTCCACCATCTGGGAATCTCCACTGGAATATTCTCTCTGAGAATTTAGGAACTCCCTTGATGTTAATGGATGCACTGCCAAGCTCCTTCTGCGAAGATCCGGGCTGCTGCTGAGAAGTTATGGCCACACTCGGCCTTAGCATAGCCACGCAGGGCTTAAAAAAAACATCTAGAGAGTTCCGGTCATTTGGCCTTCATTTACTTCTCCCCCTTTTTGACACAAATGGATAAGGGGGAAACACTTCAGAGCTCAGGAGGACATGACACAGAGACCCAACACGGATCTCAGTGCTTCGAATCTAGCTGTATCCAGGGGCTTAGTGAAGATGTCTGCAAGCTGACTTTCTGTACCAATATGCTGTAGAGTAATCGTTTTCTTCTCCACCAGATCATGAATGAAGTGGTGTCTGATATCAATATGCTTGGTCCTCGAATGTTGTACTGGGTTCTTGGAAATGCTGATAGAACTCAGATTGTCACAGTACAGGACCATTTCATTTTGAGGCATCCCATACTCGGTGAGCATCTGCTTCATCCAGAGCAGTTGAGCACAGCAACTCCTTGCGGCAATGTCTTCTGCCTCAGCTGTGGAGAGGGAAATACTGTTCTGCTTTCGACTAAACCAGGATACAAGATTATTCCTCAAGAAGAAGCACCCTCCAGAAGTGCTCTTTCGATCTTCAATACAACCAGCCTAGTCTGCATCACTGTATCCTACCAGATTTGCATTTGTATCCTTCGAGTACCAAAGACCATAATTCATTGTTCCTGCTACATACCAAATGATCCTCTTTACTAGTTGGAAGTGGCTTTCCTTCGGGCTAGCTTGGAACCGAGAACACACTCCAACTGAGAAGGATATGTCTGGACGGCTAGCAGTTAGGTACAGAAGACTTCCAATCATACTTCGGTAGGTGGACTGATTTTCCTCAACCCCAGCTACGTTTTTGCTAATCTTGATGTGAGTTTCCGCAGGAGAGCGTTTGTGGCTGGCTTTATTTAGTTGAAACTTCTTCACCAGATTCCTGCTATATTTGGTCTGTGATATGAATATCCCTTCTCTTTCTGAGCTACTTCTAGACCCAGAAAGTAAGACAGCTCACCCACCATGATCATTTTGAATTCTTGTTTCATCTGCTCCCCAAGCTGCTTCACCGACCGCTGTGACCTGGAGCCAAACACAATGTCATCCACATAAATTTGAGCAATGAAGAGATCTGACTTGGTTCTTTTTACAAAGAGAGTTTTGTCGGTTCCTCCTCGTTCATAACCATGTTTCTCCAGGTAGATGGTTAATTGCTCATACCAGGCTCTTGGTGCTTGCTTGAGCCCGTACAGGGCTTTCTTCAGCTTGTAAACATGATGGGGATAATGAGGGTCTTCAAATCCCTTTGGCTGAGCCACATATACTTCTTCTGACAGATCCCCATTCAAGAAGGCACTCTTGACATCCATTTGGTAGAGTTTGAAGCCAAGATGACACAATAAAGCCAGGAGAAGTCTGATAGCTTCCAATCGAGCAACAGGTGCGAATGTTTCTTCAAAATCCACACCCTCAATGTGAGTGTACCCTTGAGCAACGAGTCTGGCCTTGTTCCTTGTAATGTTTCCTTTTTCATCTGACTTATTTTTGAAATTCCACTTGGTCACTGTGATGTTTGTCCCTTCAGGTCTGGGCACAAGGTCCCACACATCATGTCTTTCGAACTCTGCCAAATCTTCCTGCATAGCTAGCAGCCAAAATTCATCACTCATTGCTTCTTTGATGTTCTTTGGCTCTGTAAGGGATATGAAGTAAGAATTGCAGATAGAGTCAGAGCCGAAGAGAGATGTGCTTCTGGTTCTTCTACCTTCTGTGGGATTTCCAATTACATTGTCCAGTGGATGATTTCTCCGTATCTTCTTTGGAGGTTGTCTCAATGATGGGAGAGGTTCTCTGTTATCTTGCCCAGTGACTGAGTTGTCTGTTTGTTGATCAGAACTTCTTGCTTCAGTATCTGTTATAGCATTTTCTTGCACCGCTTCTTGTATACTTCTGTCATGATTACTTGTGCCTCCTTCTGAGTTAGAGTCTTCATCTTTCGGACTTGTGAAGATTTCCCCTTCCATGTCATTGATGACAACGTTGATGGATTCCATCACTGTACCAGTTCTTTCATTGTAGACACGATAGGCACGGCTGTTGACTAAATAACCCAAGAATATTCCACGGTCACTCTTGGGATCGAGCTTTCTTCGGTATTCCCGATCTCTCAAAATGTAGCAGCCACTTCCAAATATGTGAAAGTATTTCACCGTAGGCTTCTTATGATTCCAGAGCTCATAGCATGTTTGATTAGTCCCTTTTCGAATGGTGACTCGGTTGATAATGTAGCACTCAGTATTCATTGCTTCAGCCCAAAAACGCAGAGGAATTTTCTTGGCATAAATCATAACTTGGGCCATTTCTTGGATGGTTCGATTCTTGCGCTTCACAACATCATTTTGCTGAGGGGTGATCGGTGAAGAGTATTGATGGGTAATCCCCCGGTCATTGCAGAATTTGTCAACAGATTCATTTTCAAATTCTCTTCCATGATCACTCCTTATAGATGAGGTTCTGAGATTCTTCTGTTGCTCAAGACGAGAGATCAGGGTTGCTATAGCTCCCCCTTGTCTGATTTTTCCCTGATAAAATCAATCCAGGTAAATCTTGTATAATCATCCACACACACAAAAGCATACCTGATAGAGCCTATTTATACACATTATTTAGATCCTAACCCTATGCTTGTTTGCATTATTTTGTGTACAAGATTACTGGTTTCCAGTGTTTTTGTATTTCAGGGCAAAATGAGGGCCTAAGTCAGATACGCGCTAACAGGCAGCGTTTGGGACGCGCATCACACAGCCTGCGGAGCTAGCGGCGCAAACAGACGAATTGGCAGAGTCGACCATGGTGCGCTAACCGATTGTGCTAAGCAGTATGCCGTGCGCCATGCGCAGATGGTGGTGTTTCCAAATCCTGACATGACCAGATTTGGAAGTTGCCAAGGATGAGCCTCTGAGCAGTATATAAAGAAGAGGAAGTCTAGGGTTTAGAGAGAGACCAGAGGACCATAATAATCACAACACGCGAGAGAGCGGCAGAACTGGAAAACACACGAGCTTGCTGAGAGGATCTGCGCCAGCCGAGACTGCAATCTGCACGCACTGTTTGCTATTGTTTTCTTGGACACTTCAGATATTATTTGCTGTTTCTATGATGTTTACTACTAGCATGTCTAGCTAAACGCTTAGTATCGGTTGGGCATGAATCTATGAGTATTTCCCTTAAGACTTGCGCTTAATGCATAGCTTGCTTGCTTATATTAATTCTGTGCGCATTGTTGGCAGCCAGTTGCATGAGTAGGGGAAGCCTTGAAACGCAATCTTACTCTTGTTGCTTGTTGTTGTATGTTAAACTAGTTGAATAGCCTGACGGTGCCAACTAGGAGTAACGCGCTAGGATAAACAATTACTACCTTGATCGGATTCGTCGTTGTTTAGTCTAGTTCAAAGAATTAATAGCACATGAACTTTGATCGGAACATGCGCACATGTTAGGAAGCCTTGATCGGACACTAACATTAGCAAACCAAACTGTAGACATTTAGAGTCGATGATAAGGAATACACTCATAGAGGATTGTCTGCGCCGATACTTCTCATAGTCATAGTACTTAATCTCTACTGCCTGCGCACGTCTAGTGCAATTCCTGCGTTTACGACTGTTTACTCGCGCATCGCGCACCCCCAATCACTCACACCCCCAGTTTTCATAAGTGCAGGTCACTGGTTAAAATTGAACTGGTTGCTCCCTGCGGAGATCGACCCTGACTTAACCGCTGTACTAGTGGAAGAGGAAGGATTAATTTGACGCGTACAACGACGCGCGATCAATACCTCTTCCTTCCAAGACTCTCTACCTCCATTGGTCCCATTAGGTCCATGTGTAGCAGCTGCAGAGGTCTGACAGTGTTGATGATGGTTGTTTTGGGATGAGAAACTTTCTTCTGCTTTCCTATTTGGCACTCTCCACAAATAGATCTGACTTCACCTTTGATTTCTGGAACGCCCCTGACCAACCCCTTCTGCTGCAATCTTCTTTAGGGTTCTCAGGTTGATGTGACCCATTCTCCTGTGCCACAGATTCATTTCTTCTGTGCTGGTCATCAAGCATGCTGATAGGGATTGAGCTTCACCAACTTTGAGAAGATAGCAGTTGTTCTTCGATCTGGATCCATGCAGTATGCACTCCCCTAGATTGTTGTAGACCTGACAGGAATTTTGAGTGAATTTTACCTAGTGAGTCCCATCACAGAGCTGGCTGATGCTTATGAGATTTGTCTTTAATCCTTCCCTAGCATGACATTTTCCAAAGGAGGCAGTCTTGTGATAGCCAGGGTCCCCTTTCCCAGAATTCTAACTTTCAGCCCATTTCCGAACTTAACATGTTGCTCTGAGCAGGGTTTAACATTCTTGAAGTAGGATCTTTCTCCAGTCATGTGCTCTGAGCATCCACTGTCAAAGTTCCAGCTTTCTTTATGAGTTGCTCTAGCTGTGCTAACCAAGGCAGTGTGTATCGTCTTGGATCTTTTCTGCTGACGAGAGATCTTAGGGGGATACTGACGAGTCGAGGTGAAAGGACAATTTCTCTTAATGTGTCCACTCTGACCACATTTGTAACACCTTTGATATCTGCGAAAGGTTTCTCTTCCAGTAGTGTGGACATGATGCAGAGGTTGCTGTAGCAGATCCTTGTTCACGTTTCTGTGATCGCGCGTCGTTGTACGCGTCAAATTAATCCTTCCTTCTCCACTTAGTATAGCGGCTAAGTCAGGGTCGATCCCACAAGGAGCGTGCAGACTCGTCTTAGCTAGCAACCTACAACTTACGAAATTGGGGTTGTGGATGATTGGGTTGCGCAGGTGCGCGAATGAACAGTAGTGAAAGCAAAATTGCACGATACGTGCGTAGGCAGTAGATTTTAAGTACTATGACTATGAAGAGTATCGGTACAGACAATCCTCTATGAATGTATCCCTTATCATCGACTCTAAACATCTATAGTGCAGTTCTACTTAAGTTAGTGTCCGGTCAAGGCTTCGTAACGTGCGCGCATGTTCCGATCAAAGTTCATGAGATATTAATTCCTGAAACTAGTCTAAGCAGCCACGAATCCTATCACAGTAGCAGCCGATTATCCTAGTGTGTTACTCCTAGTTGTCACCGTCAAGCTATCAACTAGTTTAACATACAATAACTAGCAGTTAGAATAAGATTGCGGTTCAAGGCTTCCCTTATGCGCGTTGCTGTTCTCGGCTGGCGCAGGTGGTTCGCGCAGATTCTGGCTGAAGTAGCTCGTATGTTTTGCTGTTGTGTGTCCTTCTCTCTATCTGCTCTCTCTCTTTTCCAAACCCTAGCTTCCCTCCTCTTATATAGTGGTCTTGAAGCCCATGGAATGCTTAGATTTGGCCCGAGAGACTTTTAGCAACTTCCCAAATCTAGGAGATCATTATTTAGAAACTCTGCCATTCTGCGCACGCTGATTGCGCTACTTGCTTCGCGCAGTCGGTTTGCGCACTGTAGTCCGAATCAGCTATCTCCTTTTGCGCTGCTAGCTCCACAGGTCGTGCATTGCGCTCTAAAAACGTCCGTTAGCGCACATCTGACTTATGCTCCTGTTTTATCCTGAAATACAAAAATACCGAAAACCAGTCATCTTTTACACAAAATAATGCAAACAAGCACAGTGTTGAGATCTAAATAACGCATATAACTAGGCTCTATCAAATCCCCCACACTTGCCCTTGTTCGTCCCGAACAAGTACTGAAGCACAGATACTTTTACCTCTCTGAAGTCTAGCGCACAGCCTCATACTCATGCGCGATCCGCACAGCGATTCACCCTGCGCTGCTCTATCATCTACGCGCACAAACCCTTAACAATTCTAATATAATAATTTTGAAATTTGTTACCTCTCAGCCAGAATGCAATTTAATTCGGATGATTCGGAGATAGCTCTTCATAGGCTCCTGGTTGTCGGTCCCTACTCCGATTTCTGGTACATGGATAATCGCGCGCTTCTTGGGAACTCAAGCCTTTCGTCCTTGACGATTTTTTTCTTTTGGTCTTGCGCATGCGCTGATATGGAGTTGTGTGCGCACGCTGGTTCTTTTCCTTGCGTATATCGTCAACTGATTTCTTTCTTTTATACGGCTTTGTCCACTCTTCTTATATTCCCAGAACGGTTCCAGTCTCGGCCTTCAGATAGCAGCTATGGAACAACGCCCCGCTCTCCCTCCTTGGTCTACTTGCACAGGTCAGCGCACGCGTTTACACCCACGCCCACTTTCCTACACTCGACTTTCAGAGGAAAGGTGGTCTGTTTTCCCACCTCACCACGCTATGGGTATTCGCCTTTGGCATCTGCGTGGCTGAGCGGGCTCTATTGCTCCGAAGGTTGCGAAGCACCGGTCTCCACTAGCGCTTTTAGCCATGTACCTTACTCTCGAAGAAAAAATGACTAACCACCTCTCTAGAGCTTTTTCTGGCAACTCCACATCCCGTGAATATCCCAACTAAAAAGACAAAAATCGAAAAAATTATACTAAATCGGTTAATGGCAGTGCATGTAGGATGAATAAGGCAAAACAAGTCGAAAGGTGTGCGCAATCCGCACACAAGCTCACAACCACTGCTATTTCCTATACTGCACTAACTAAGCTAAACTACAATGATAAATATGAAATGTAAATGTAACGCACGCCCCCCCCCCCACACTTAAACAGAGACGTGTCCCCACGACTCAAGCCCAAGCGCAACGGAGAGCGCACACATGCAAGCTACGAGGACAACTAAGAACTAAAAATGAAATGCATCATGAAAATGAAAAACAGAGTCAAAGCAGCAAATGAAAACACGGTCAGGGGTTCACAAAATATCCACACAAAATAGGAACAGAATATCCAATGATAGTTTTCAAAAGCAACAACAACAACCCAACATGATTTGTGCTTAGCCCTCTGCTGCGCCCTAAAGGTCCTCTGAGGTGGAGTCCTGCGCAGATCCTTGTGCCTCCTCGTCCATGGACTCTGTCTTTGTCTTATATTTTGAGCTGGAGGATGGCGACGCAACTGATATTGCTGCGGGCTGGGGGTGCAGAGGGGGTTCCGATGGCATCGGTTGTGGGTCCATGACTGGGGTGCGCACTGAGGATTGGGCTGGTGACTGCGCGGGAGAACTGGCTGGCTCGCGCTGCTCTGAAGGTGACCCTGGAGGTGGCCTGCGCAGACTGAGGAGAGGGGGAATGGGATCTCCAAATTTCCACCCTGCTGGTGGCTTGATGCTTAAATCTGCCCCCTCTGGCGCCAAGTACTCCAGCACGCGCATGACGTTGAACAACATGCGCTGCTCTGCTGGCGCCTCCTCAGAATCTTGTCTGCGCGCGGGGGAGAGTCTCTGATGTCAATGGTCACAACTTCCCCTGGCGGTCCACTAGCCCGCGCGTGCTCCAGTCTGTGCGCGTGTCCTCATGCGCCTAGCTGGCGGCACGACTGGTGCCTCCACATTCTCCATTTCCTCCTCAGCAGCAGCTTACTCTTGCCGCGCACTACTCTCTACGGGCGCTCCTCTGATTTCTGCGTGCCTCGGTGCCCTAGCAGCCTGCAGCCGGTAACACCATTCCAATGACCCATCTTCCTTAGCAGTTACCGCTCGGTACTGCAGCATCTGGGCACGGTCAAGAGGAACGGCTGGAACAACTGTGTGCTCAGGCACCTCTGGCTCTCCGTGCAGCCCACGCAGCAAATGCGTGATCAGACCTCCGCAAATGAGCGGGCCCTTGGTGTTGAGCCTCTCCCAGTGCACCACCATGTCCGACACGAACCTCACCTTCTTCCCATAATACAACCTCTTCAGCACGTCCATATCAAGCAGGCTGACCTTCGGCGCACCGTTATAGCGCTCAATGACTGCGTACGCCACCATGCGCCACAGGTAATACATCCAGGGGTCGCGCAGCTCACGCCCTCGGCTGCGCCCAGCGGCAAACGGTTTGCCCGGTGCCATCTCACGCCACGCCTCCTGGTTGGTGTGCGTATCCACATCTTGCTCACGCACCTTGTCACAGCGCAGGGTGCGCTTCAGCCTCTTGGCCGAGGCAATGTACCACACCCCTCGGTGTCGGTACCGATCTCTAAGTCTTGGATCTGCAGGGACGCCAGGAACTCACAGGTGTCCTCTTTGTCGGCTGCGCTTTCTAAGTCCATCAGCGTTTCCCAGCCGGCCTGCGCGAGCTTTTCTGTGACCAAGTCCTCTAAGCCCACTTCGCGCAGGAAGTCCCTACTGATGCACGGGGTGCCATACATGTCCAGCCTCCAGAAGGCGTCATACTTCCGTGCGAAAGATGCTGGGGTGTCTTGGTCCTCGGCTGGCCTCATATTTGCAGTGGTCAACTGTAGTCAATGCTCTACTAAGGATCCCAAAATCAGAACTTCAAATCAAACCCTCAAATTTCAACCAGATGGGCGCCTCACTCGTGTCAACAAAACCCAGCAATGAAATCACCAAACGGAGCTGGCTAGCTAGGTGCGGTTTCGATTCTAGGGTTACGTCCTCAGTCGGGTTCCTTCACCAAACCTTCACTAAAATGGCTGAAACAAGGAATGAGAGGTTACCTAGTGCGCTGGTGATGTTGTGCTCTTCAAATCTCACTAAAGAACGCTGGAAACGGTGGGCGGACGGCAAAGATCGGCTGGCAGCAGTGCAGAGCGTTTAACGGTCGAAATTGCAGAATGTCCGGATTTTTCTAAGTATCTGCCCTTATATACCCCCCTGACCTGCGCATCTGTCCTACACACTGAACTGCGCACTGACTCGCCCATTGCTATGTGACTCAAGAAAAATATGCAAGTGCTGAACTAGCTAAAATGCAAATCCTAAAAACGTGTAAAAATAAAATGTGAAAAACGTGTCGGGTTACCTCCCGACAAGTGCCTTTGTTTAACGTCGTTGGCTCGACAGTACCTCGTTACTTGCACAAGTTCGTGCTCCGGACCACCCCCACACTTGTTCCTGCGTGCTCTGGTGCGTCTGTGTGTGCTATGTCTTCCTTAGTCCTGCGCAAAGGAATAGATAGGCGGTCAGTGTGGCCAAAATTGTGTGGCACATCATAAGTAACGAGGTTAATCAGTGAGGGAGAAGATATATAATCAGTAGCTCCTAGTTCTCCCTCTGGTGCATCGGGTCGTATTTCTGGCGCAGCAGCCTGCGCATCTTCTATTTCTGGTTCTGCCAAATCAACTTCGCGCGTGGCCTGATCCCACGGTTCTCCCAAGTATTTCTTGACTCTTTGCCCATTAACCTGAAAGCGATGCTTGCGCTCGTTCTCTAACTCGATAGTTTCATACGGGAAAACCTTTGTGACCGTGTAAGGTCCCGTCCACTTGCTGCGCAGCTTTCCGGGCATCAGCTTTAAGCGCGAGGAGAACAACAGCACCCGGTCTCCTGGCTCAAAGGTGCGTCTGAGGATGTACTTATCGTGAAATGCTTTCGTGCGCGCTTTGTAGTCGCGCAACCCCTCATATGCATCCAGGCGCAGCTCCTCTAGCTCGCTCAATTCAAATGCGCGCTCCTTACCAGCCTCATCGAGGTTCAGATTGCAAGTGCGCAATACCAGTATGCCTTGTGCTCCAACTCAACCGGTACGTGGCCCGCCTTTCCATACACCAACCGAAATGGTGAAGTCCCAATCGAAGTCTTGTGCGCAGTTCTGTATCCCCAAAGTGCATCGTCCAGCCGCTGGCTCCAGTCTTTGCACGAAGGTCTCACGGGTTTCTCCAGAATGCGCTTGATCTCTCTGTTGGAAACCTCGGCCTAGCCATTCGTTTGAGGATGGTATGCAGTGGACGTCTTGTGGCGCACCCCATAATGCTTTAGTACTTGCGCCACTATTCTGTTGCAGAAGTGCGCCCCCTGGTCGCTGATTATTGCCTTAGGCACTCCGTACCTGCAGAAAATGTTAGTTCTTAAAAACTCAACAACCGTTTTACCATCATCCTTGCGCGTGGCCTTAGCTTCGACCCACTTCGAGACATAGTCCACCGCAACTAGTATGTACTCGTATCCACAAGATGGCGGAAAAGGCCCCATGAAGTCAACTCCCCACAAGTCGAACACTTCGTCTACCAGTATAGGTGTTTGTGGCATCTCGTTGCGCGCTGAGATATTTCCTATGCGCTGACACCTGTCACAAGCCCTGTAGTGATTATATGAGTCCCGAAATAAGTGCGGCCAATAAAAACCGCAATCTAGGATTTTCCTGCTCGTGCGCTTTGGACCAAAGTGTCCTCCGCACGCGTGCGCATGACAAAATCTCAAAACAGAGCTCATCTCATGATCAAGCACACATCGCCTCAAGATCTGATCAGGGCCTGTTCTAAGCATGTATGGATCATCCCAAACGTAATATTTAGACTCATGTTTTAACCTCATGCATTGAGTTTTAGTGAAATGAGGGGTGATAGGATCGTGATTAGTTCAAAACTAGGTATAGGAACTGTTAGGGACCAAAACTTAGTTGGCAGGTATGTGTACCTCAGAGTATCAATGCACAGCGGAATTCGTCTAAAGATTATATAATATCGCTATAGACTGTACAAATACTTACACTATTTGTACACAAGTAATAATATCGCTAACTATCACAAAATCAAGTCACCTAAGCCTGATGATCCCGGATCACCAATCGCGACTTCCACAGACAGGTCCCTCCAACGATTCCCGGAATCGTCCACTCGTCTCCCACACTCCAAAGGCTAGCTCTTGATGCACGGATGGCTTACTCAAGTTTCTGCTCTCCTTCCCTTGGTTCGTGCCTCTTCTTGTGTCTCTCTTTCTCCGAACTTAAAGGCTAGCACTTAATCCATGTATTTACTCCGTTCAATTAGTGCGAGGCTAGCACTTAATCCATGCATTTACTCCGTTCAATTATTGCGTGCAATTACTGCCTGTATTTACTCAGTGCAATAACTGTCGAGTTCACGAACCTTCAACTTCCTCCGAAATTCTCGTCCCACTTCCAACGCAGGTTCTTGTCCCTCGCCTGACTCTCTGACTTAGAGTTTTTCTGACCATCCAATGACCACATCCTGGTACAGGTTCCTACACACTCAACTTAAAAATGTTAGTCGAGTGTTGTCATCATCAAAACCACATGGGGTACATGATCCTCAGGGTCCAACAATTTCCCCCTTTTTGATGATGACAAACCCTCACGAGATAAAACAAGATAATCAACCGACAGTCCTAGTTATCTAACTAGTCATCAATCCATTGAATCATAAATGGGAACAATTCCCCCTAAGCCCAAACAGGGACTTGTAAGCAGTATCAAGAATAGATACCTGACATGATTCCCCCTGGATAGGCACCCTGCTAACTCTTCCCCCTTTTGGCATCATCAAATAAGGGTTAGACAGTTAAAACATATCAGCCATCAGTAGAATTAGTCAAGACATGCAATTAAAATTGAAAACAAGCCAACTTTAAAATTAAATGCAGATTGTCATAAGTGAATAAAGAGTTCAACAAGAAAAGATAAATGCAGTGAGGGTCCAAGGAATGGGTAAGTTCTAGGGCAGTGATGGGTACGGCATTCTTATATTCAGGTACTTGGACCTGATCCTGATACTAGGTTCCCAACCCTGATGATTTATGTCACTGCCGTGTCTATTGCTTTCCTCACAGCACCCAACTCGGAGTTCAGCTGTGCCATTCCTTCCTTTAGCTCAAGGATTCCATCCTCAATTTTCTGAAGCCTCCGCTCCATGACAACTTGTTCTTAAGTTTGAGGGACTTGTTCCTTTTGAACTTCCTCAGCGGCTTGATCTCCAGTCTGCTTTGCCGGGTCACAAACCCATCCTCTTTCCTTGTCAAAAGTCAGCCCCATCTTCTTGAAAATAGCTGGCTCAAATTTCTTGACCACAGGAACCTCGTTCTCTGGGTTCCCGTATACCTCATGGAATTCGAGAATTCGTTTAATGAACCGGGCAAATCCTGCTATCTTGTAGGAGCTTAAGTACTCCATCTGGTGGAGGATCAGCTTGGGGAGATTTATGCGCTCCTTCTTGATCATTTTGTCCAAAATCAAGACGTCTTCAAGCTGCACAAAACTTGTCTTCGACCCTCTCTGCATGAAATTGTTCACATACAATTTGTGGAGGATCTTGACCTCCACCGACATGTACTTTGTCGGTACCTTCCCGGGTTCGGCTGTCTCGCAGATCCCCTCCTGGATCACATACCTGTCTTCTGCCTCGGCAGGCCACACTCCTTTGGTGAAGTGATCATAGCCGGTATGTGGGATCCCCAAAATATGAGATAGGTCCAGACTGGAAATTCTCAATTCTTCTCCTCCAATTCTGAAGTCCAAGTAGACAATGTTGCCCTTGACTTCTTTTGACAAGTCCTCGTAGAACTCAACCACTGCTTCAGGGCTGACAGCCTCCTCAGCCGGAAACAGATTTTGCCATCCTTGGGCTTTGATCATCTCAAAAATGCCATCAAGGCGCTGTTCCTTGAACCACTCCTCAGTGCATTCAAGTTCCTCTAACATCTCTTTCTTTGGAGCCTTTGCTTTCTTGGCTGGTGTAGGCGCTGGTTCCTGATCCCCTGTAGCATCTTCTCTCTTCCTCTTTTCAATGTTGACTCTTGCAAGTTGGATCCTCAATTTAGACCCCACGGTCTTCCTCCTACTTTTCTTGGCGGTTCCTCTTGATGTGGCAGGGTTCTCAATTATTCTGACCTCTTCATAAGACTCTGAGCTCTCTTCCCTCACTGCTTTTCCCTTCATTGTTCTAGGGGTAGCAATTTTCCTAAGCTCCTCAACCTCTCTCAAGGTTCTCTGAAGCAGTGTCTCTTAAGCAACCCCTTCTCCAGTGCTTCTCTCCGGATTGCTTTCCATTTGTGAACCTTCCTGGTTCACATCCTCCACTTCAGCAGACGCCTTGGCGCCTTCATTCACTTCGACACTGATAGTGTTCTCTCCTGAACCCTCAGTAATTTCTGTAGCAACCATATCTCCTTCTGGAACCCCCGAAACATCACCAACAATAGCGTCCCCTTCTGGGACCTCCTCCACAACAACATTCAAACTCATGTCCCCTTCTGGGACCTCCAAAACAACATCATCCAATATTGGAGACTGAGACTCAGTGACCTTACCTGAAGTCTCTTGATTTGAAGCTTTGACTGTTTCGGCTCCCAACTCCTCGGACACCACAGCTGGGACTTGAACTTCCATCGATACCGTCGGAGATAGCTTCTCCAAGCTTTCGGATGCAGCAACTCTACTCGCGGCCTGGTTGTTGGCAGAATCCATTTGTTGATTGCAGAGAGAGAGATGGGTATCAAAGTCGAATCACTCAAGGCAGATTTTAGGGCTCCTTCCTTGAGTGTTGATTTTGCCCTTATAAACTGATTTTTTTTTTTTTTTGAAATCTCCTTAATTTATGGCCTTGAAGTAATTATTCGAAACTTTGAATTCCCCCTTTTTCGCCATAATTACTGAAGTTCCTTTGAATCTGGACAGGTATCTGACACGCCCATTAACTCTGCTGGTACATATACCTAATATTTGAATTCAAGTACCTGGGTCTAATCTCTGACCTGAACAAGTGAATACCATACCCATACCTTTCCATAGACTTCTCAAGGGATGTTGTGATGGATCGGCTCAACCGTAAGGGTTATAAAATGTAAAAGCATCACAACTGAAATCACTCAAATGAAATCACACAAATTTTTACCTGGAGTGTATTTTCCGAGTCTCAAATAGGTATGTGGCTAGGGTGGCTGTGTACGCTTCCTTCATGCGGTTTGTAAGGTTCAAGATCCGGAAGGCACATAGGCTAGAAATAAAATATTTCGAGCACAAACAGGACAATTTCACATTTAATCAAGAAGTGAGACATGCAATCAATCTATCACATGTTGACAGGATCACATACCTTAGGCTAATATGCATAACTACTCTACCCCTACTCTAACCAATTATTGAAGGTTAAGTTGAGGTACCTCACTGAGTAGATATCATGCCAAGCGCTATCCTGAACTTCTCGAAAGGCTCCCTGCTCAGAGGCTTGGTGAAAATGTCCGCCACTTGTTCCTCAGTCCTGCAGGTCTCCACTGAAACAAGTCCCTTTTCTACACAATCCCTAATAAAGTGATGTTTAATTTCTATATGCTTCATCTTACTGTGATGTACTGGATTTTTAGCAACACAGATAGCACCGGTATTATCACAATAAATAGGGATTTGATCAAAGAAAAGGTTGAAATCACTTAGTTGGTTCCTCAACCAGAGGAGTTGCGCACAACATGAACCTGCCGCAACATGCCTTGCCTCCGTTGTGGACAAAGCTACTGAGTTATGTTTCTTGGACCCCCATGAGACTAGACAAGACCCAAAGTACTGAGCCATGCCAGATGTGGACTTCCTGTCAGCTAGATCACCGGCGTAATCCGCGTCAGGGACTTGTACCTCGGATACCACAGAACCAGTTTCTTGGTTCCCTTCAAGTACCTCAGAATCCTCTTCACAACCTTCACGTGTGATTCCCTTGGATCTACTTAGTACCTGGCACAAACACAAACACTAAACATTATATCGGGACGACTTGCAGTTAGGTATAGAAGTGAACCTATCATCCCCCTGTAAAGTGTTGGATCTGTCTTTGGCGAGCTCTCGTCCCTGGTTAATGAGACACTGGTAGAACTCGGAGTAGTCGAGGGCTTTGACTGATCAAGTCCATACTTCTTGACTAGCTCCGTCAGATACTTCTCCTGATGTATCCGAGTCCCATTTGACTCCTGTTGGATCTGAAGCCCCAAGAAATAAGTAAGTTCGCCAACCATACTCATTTCAAACTCACTCTCCATGAGCTGGGTGAATTTCTTGACCAATTCCTCACTGGTCGACCCGAAGACTATGTCGTCTACATAGACCTGCACCACCAAGAGATGCTTCTTCGTCCTTAGAAAAAACAGCGTCTTATCCACGGCTCCCCGCTCATATCCATGAGCTATGAGAAAGTTTAATAACCTCTCATACCACGCTCTAGGTGCCTGCTTTAATCCATAAAGCGCCTTGTCAAGAACATATACCTAGTCTTGATGCTCTGGGTCTTCGAACCCTTGAGTCTGCTTCACGTACACCTCCTCCTTGAGGTTTCCGTTCAGGAACAGCCGTCTTCACGTCCATCTGATGGAGCTTGAATCCATGCTGGACAGAATAAGCAATGAGCAATCTGATAGCCTCCAATCTTGCTACCGGTGCGAAGGTCTCATCATAATCGATGCCTTCCTGTTGATTGTACCCCTGTACTACCAACCGAGCCTTGTTCCAAACAATAGCTCCCTTCTCATCTCGCTTATTCCTGAAGACCCAACGAGTACCTATCACCTTCCTCTTGTCCGGTCTAGGTACAAGTCTCCACACCTTGTTCCTCTCGAACTGATGCAACTCCTAATGCATCGCCTGAACCCAGTCGGGATCCTTGAGTGCATCCTGGACTATCTTGGGTTCCATCAGGGACACGAACGCAGTCTGAACTTGTTCCCCCTGAAATGCAGAATAACAATGAAAATCTTGAAGTCTAGTATTAGGTTGACTAACCCGAGTACTTCTTCTCGGTGGAATCATGATCGCGCGTCATTGTACGCGTCAAATATAATCTTTCCTCTTCCACCAGTACAGCGGTTAAGTAAGGGTCGATCTCCACAGGGAGCAAGCAGTTAAGTTTTAACCAGTAACCTACACTTACGAAGATTAGGGGGTGAGTGATCGGGATTGCGCGATGCGCAAGTAACAGTTGTATCGTAACGCAGGAAATTGCACTAGACGTGCGCAGGCAATAAAGATTAAGTACTATGACTTATGAGAAGTATCGGCGCAGACAATCCTCTATGAGTGTATTCCTTATCATCGACTCTAAATGTCTATAGCTCGATTTGCTAATGTTAGTGTCCGATCAAGGCTTCCTAACATGTGCGCATGTTCCGATCAAAGTTCATGTGCTATTAATTCTTGCACTAGACTAAACAACTACGAATCCGATCAAGGTAGTAATTGCCTAACCTAGCACGTTACTCCTAGTTGGCACCGTCAGGCTATTCAACTAGTTTAACAAACAACAACAAGCAACAAGAGTAAGATTGCGGTTCAAGGCTTCCCTACTCATGTAACAAGCTGCCAGTAATGTGCACAGAATTAATATAAGCAAGCAAGCTATGCATTAAGCGCAAGTCTCAAAAGGAAATACTCATAGATTCATGTCCAACCGATACTAAGCGTTTAGCTAGACATGCTAGTGATAAACATCATAGAAATAGTAAATAATAACTAAAGGGTCCAAGAAAACAATAGCAAACAGTGCGTGCAGGTTGCTGTCTTGGCTGGCGCAGATCCTCTCAACAAGCTCGTGTGTTTTCCAGTCCTGCTGCGCAGTGCCTCCTGGGTGTACGAATTGTGAGTCCTGATAATCGTCTGTGTGTCTCCTAACCCTAGCCTCCTTCTCTTCTTTATATACTACCCAGAGGCTCACTCTTGGCAACTTCCAAATCTGGTCGTGTCAGGATTTGGAAACACCAACATCTGCGCCTGGTGCACGGCATCTGCTTAGCGCAATCGGTTAGCGCACCGAGGTTGACTCTGCCAATTCTTCTGTTTGCGCCGCTAGCTCCGCAGGCTGTGTGATGCGCGTCCTAAACGCTGCCCTGCAATACAAAAACACTGGAAACCAGTAATCTTGTACACAAAATAATGCAAACAAGCACAGGGTTATGATCTAAATAATGCGTATAAATAGGCTCTATCAAACCCCCCACACTTGCCCCTTGTTCGTCCTCGAACAAGCACTCAAGCACGGATACTACTACCTCTCTGGAGTCTAGCGCACAGTCTTGCACTCTGGCGCGATCTGCACGACTGAACACCTTGCGCTGCTCTACCACCTGCGCACAACTGCTGTCAACAGTTTAAGTATAGGGATTTCGCAATTCATTACCTCTCAGCTGGGATGAAAATCATTTCGGATGGCTGGGAGATAGCTCTTTGTAGGCGCCAGGCTGTCAGCTCTTACGCCGAGGATGGGTATATGGTTAACAGCGCCAGCTTCTTCCCGTGCGTGATTCTTCCGTGCACTTCCTGGGAACTCAAGCCTTTTGATGATTTTCTGTGGATTTTTGCGCTCGCTGGTACTTGTGCGCATGCTGATTCTTTTGTAGCGCATATCATCTGCTGGTATTTTTTTCTTTTGTACAGCTTTGTCTATGATTTCTCATATTCCCAGAACGGTTCCAGTCTCGGCCTCCGGATAACAGCTATGGAACACCGCCCCGCTCTCCCTCCTTGGTCTGTCTGCGCAGGTCGGCGCACGCGTTTACACCCGCGCCCGCCTTCCTTAGCTCGACTTCCAGAGGGAAGGTGGTCTGTTTTCCCACCTCGCCACGCTTTGGGTATCTCGCCTTCGGCATCTGCGTGACTGAGCGCACTCTCTTGTTCCGAAGGTCGCGAAGCACAGGCCTCCACTCGCGCTCTTGACCATATACCTCTCCTCTGAAGCGCGAGCGATTAACCACCTCTCTAGAGCGTTTCTGTCAACTCCACATCCCCTGTATATCCCAACTAACAGGAGCAGAAAAAACGAAAAAATATACTAAAAACAGTTGATAGCGCACGGCGCAATATGGATAGCGCAAACAAGCTGAACAGTGCGCGCAACCCTCACTCAAGCGCACTACTGCTACTGTTTCCTTCAATAAAACTAAGCTACACTATAAAGCTCAAAAAAACGTGAAATGTACATGTAACGCTCCCCCCCCCCACACTTAAACCGAGACATGTCCTCACGATTCAAGCTCAAGCGCACATGGAACGCGCACATGCAGAACATATGCATGCAAGCAAAATAAAGAACAGAAAAACTAAGAGAAAACGTGTAAAAGTAAAACGAGTCGGGTTACCTCCCGACAAGTGCCTTTGTTTAACGTTGTTGGCTCGACTGTACCTCGTTACTTGCCCAAATGGGTGCCAGCGAACTCCCCCGCTCTTGCTCCTGAGTGACCCTGCGCTTGTGCATGTGCTGTGTTCTGCTTGGTCCTGCGCAAAGAGTGAGAAGGGTAGTCAACATGGATAATATGTGAGAAGTCTGCAGTAACGAGGGTAGATGAAGAGGAAGAAGAAATGTGAGCAATAGTTTCCAGTTCTCCCTCTGGTGCATCTGGTGGTGCCTCTGGCGCAGCAGCTGGCGCATCTGCTATCTCAGGTTCTGCCAAGTCAATGTCGCGCACTGTGTCGTCCCAAGGTTCTCTATCAGCACATTCTGGGGCAGGCCATGATTGTAGCAGTTGGCCTCTAGCTCCCTGAAACGCTTGTAATACTCTGACAGTGACTCTCCTGCGCTCTGCCTAGGCGCGGCCAGTTCGCTCCTGAGTAGCGCGATCTTTGCTGCTGGATAGAATTTGTCCAGGAACTTCTTCTGCAGCTGCTCCCATGTGTGAATTGATCCTGCGGGTAAGTTCATCAACCAATGTCTGGCTGTATCACACAGTGAAAATGGAAATGCCTTCATCTTCAGCGCTTCATCGCTCTCCCCTTCGGTCTTCATGTTCTCGCATATGACTAGGAACTCTCGCACATGCTTGACTGGATTTTCATTGTTCATCCCGTGGAACTTGGGCATGTGATGAATGAGCGAGCTTCTTAGTTCAAAATGACCGCCTGGCGGAAGCACAATGCACCATGGCTGGTTAACTGTGAGTGGGGCTGACATCTCGCGCACTGTTCTGCGTCGCGCGGCCTGTTGCACTGGTGGCGCATGATACACTTCAGCGGCCCTCCTTGCTTCAACCTCGCGCTGCACTTCCTCTCTAAACAGGGCTGCGCGGTTGTGTGCTCTTGCTTCCTCTGGGGTTCTGTCCCCTAAGTTGTCCCCAACGACACTGTTATCCTCCATGACCTGTTCTAAATCTCAAAGAAAACGAAATTAAAAGATAACTAATGCTGCTGCGTCTGTCAGTGCGCAACTAGAATCTGCGCAGCGCAACTGTTTGCAGGAAATGATGTCCATTGCGTGCACTGTGGCGTCCTCGTGTGGGTGCTGCAGCCCCTTGAATATATTGAAATTGATTTCTTCGCCGTCAACCTCCAAGGAGAGTGTGCCCCTCCACACGCAGAACAGTGCGCGAGATGGCAGCCCCACTCACAGTTAACTAGCCATGGTGCATCGTGCTTCCGCCAGGCGGTCATTTTGAACTAAGAAGCTCGCTCATTCATCACATGCCCAAGTTCCACGGGATGAACAATGAAAATCCATTCAAGCATGTGCGAGAGTTCCTAGTCATTTGCGAGAACATTTAGACCGAAGGGGAAAGCGACGAGGCGCTGAAGATGAAGGCATTCCCATTTTCACTATGTGATACAGGCAGACATTGGTTGATGAACTTACCAGCCGGATCAATTCACACATGGGAGTAGCTGCAGAAGAAGTTCCTGGATAAATTCTATCCAGCAGCAAAGATCGCGCTACTCAGGAGGGAACTAGCCGCGCCGAGGCAGAGCGCAGGAGAGTCACTGTCAGAGTATTACGAGCGTTTCAGGAAGCTAGAGGCCAACTGCTACAATCATGGCCTGCCCCAGAATGTGCTGATAGAGAACTTCCTGAATGGACTGCTACCCATGGAGCTGAGGTTATTGAACGCATGCGCAGGAGGCGACATTTGCAACATGTATCCAGAAGACGCGTGGCAATTGATAGAAGACTCTGCTGGTCAGGTAAGACATCAGCTAACACTTGAAAATAGTCGTACTCGTTCTGTGCATCAGGTAGAAACAAGCGCTGAGATCAAGGAAATGAAGGCCATGCTGCAGAAGTTGATGAATGCGCAAAGCGCACAACCAGTTGCGCCAAAGGTATGTGAATTCTGCAGGTCAACCGAACACAAGACTGATGAATGTCCCACACTTTTCGAGGAATCTGGAGATGTCAATGCTCTTGGAGGATGGGATAACAGAGGACCACAGAGACAGAATCAGCCGCGCTTTGGACTGGCAGCAAATGGATTTAGATGGAAGGAGGAAAATAATTTCCAGAGGCAGTCCACAGATCAGCGCGCACCACAGCAGACGCAACAAGCTGCGCCCTACAATCCACTGCATCGTCGCACTGACGCACCAGCGCATAACAACCAGCAACCGAGGCGATCTTTGGAAGATATTGTGGGGCAGCTAGCAGACACAGTGCGCAAAAATGACGAGAAGTACGACAAGCGGTTCGAGTCCATTGAAAAGCAGCTATCACAGATCCCTACCACGGTATATGAGCTGAAAAAGAGCGATGGCAACCTGCCTTCGCAAGTGATTCAGAACCCCAAAGGAGGAGTCAATGCAGAGCAGACCACGAAGGTGCCCGCGCAACCAGCTGCGCAAGTCCCGGATCCAGTAGAACAGAATGCGCAACCAGAGCAAG
This sequence comes from Umbilicus rupestris, assembly GCA_963678935.1. Taxonomy (NCBI): domain Eukaryota; kingdom Viridiplantae; phylum Streptophyta; class Magnoliopsida; order Saxifragales; family Crassulaceae; genus Umbilicus; species Umbilicus rupestris. The sequence continues at coordinate 5,513,243 of OY787627.1, forward strand.
ACGCGCAACCAGAAGTACCAGTCACAAGCCAGCAGGGCGAGGCGCCAGGTATAACACAAATAAACGACAAGGGCACGAATCGTACTAATATACCTGCACCTTTTCCTGTGCAGGCATCATCGGCTAGAAAGGAGGCGCTGGACAAAGAGCTATACGAGTTATTCAGCAAGGTGGAAATCAACATTCCTCTTATCGAAGCAGTTCGGCAGATTCCCAGGTACGCCAAGTTTTTAAAGGAGGTGTGCACAAACAAGAGGAGGAAAGGCGAATGCGCACAGATAATGCTAAATGCGCAGGCCTCAGCAATCGTGCAACATAAGGTACGTTCAACCTAAGTGCCGAGACCTAGGTACGTTCACTATCCCTTGCACTTTAGGTAAGACCACAGTAAGCAACTGCATGATTGATTTAGGCGCATCCATCAATTTGTTACCTTATTCCCTATATGCGACATTGCGCCTTGGACCACTAAAGCCTGCAGGTCTCACTATTCAGCTAGCAGATCGGTCTTGCAAACAACCTGCAGGCATGATAGAGGATGTTCTCGTACGAGTAGGAGAGCTGGTGTTCCCAGCAGATTTTTATGTGCTGGAAATGGAGGGTGAATCAAGCACCAGCAGTGCGCAGATCCTACTGGGCAGACCTTTCCTGATGACCGCGCGCACGAAGATAGACGTGTGGAGGGGCACACTCTCCATGGAGGTTGACGGCGAAGAAATCCATTTCAATATATTCAAGGGGATGCAGAATCCACACGAGGACGCCACAGTGCACGCGATGGACAGCATTGACGATTTAGTCTCAGATGCGCAATGTGCAAGCGCAACAATAGAACCAGAGCCACTGGCACAGACAGAGTTGGAGGAGCAGGACGAGGAGCTGAGCAGTGCCGAACCAGAACTCAAACAGGTACACGATATAGTTCATATTTGCACTGCTACTAAAATCTTGCCCTCTATTGAACAGGCACCCAAGGTCGAGCTGAAGCAACTTCCAGAGCATCTCAAATACATTTTCTTAGGAAATGAGGACACCCTGCCAGTGATCATGAAGAAAGGATTAGAAGAGGAGCAGGAAGTGCGTTTACAGCAGGTACTGCGCAGGAACCAGCGCGCTATAGGATGGACACTGGCAGATCTGCGTGGAGTGAGCCCAGACGTATGCATGCATAGAATTCTGTTGGAAGATGGTGCCAAACCATCTAGAGAGGCTCAGCGCAGATTGAACCCAAATATGATGGAGGTAGTGCAGAAGGAAATTCTAAAGTTGCTTGACGCAGGAGTCATCTACCCCATCTCGGACAGCAAATGGGTCAGTCCAGTGCACGTTGTGCCTAAGAAGGGAGGAATCACAGTGGAAGAGAATGCGCAGGGCGAGCTAGTTCCCAAGCGCATACAGACTGGATGGCGCATGTGCATCGACTACAGGAAGCTTAACGCAGTAACGCGCAAGGACCATTTCCCGCTACCCTTTATGGATCAGATGCTGGACAGATTAGCAGGTAAGCCTTATTTTTGTTTCTTGGACGGATATTCAGGGTACAACCAGATACCCATAGCTGCGGAGGATCAGGAGAAGACCACGTTCACCTGCCCGTTCGGAACGTTTGCGTTTCGGCGCATGTCATTTGGGCTGTGTAACGCGCCATGTACGTTCCAACGCCTTGTCATGAGCATTTTCTCTGATATGATTGGTACATGCATAGAAGTGTTCATGGATAATTTTACTGTATATGGAGGTACCTTTGATGCGTGCTTAACTCATCTAGATAAGGTCCTAGCGCGCTGCATTTCTAAGAACCTAGTGCTTAATTATGAAAAATGCCATTTCATGGTAACGCATGGTGTAGTGCTAGGACACATCATCTCAGAGGAGGGGATCAAGGTAGACAAAGCTAAGATAGGTCCTGAACTGCGGATTTTATTGGCCGCACCTGTTTAGAGACGCATATGACTATTGCAGGAATTGTGACAGGTGCCAGCGCACAGGAGGCATATCAGCGCGCAACGAGATGCCACAGACGCCAATTCTAGTGGATGAAGTGTTTGATATATGGGGAATTGACTTCATGGGGCCATTTCCTCCGTCTGCAGGATACGAGTACATATTGGTCGCGGTGGACTATGTCTCCAAATGGGTCGAAGCTAAGGCCACACGGAAGGATGATGGTAAGACGGTCGCTGAGTTTCTGAAAACTAACATCTTTTGCAGGTACGGGGTGCCTAAGGCAATCATCTGCGACCAGGGGACGCATTTTTGCAACAGGATCGGGGCGCAAGTTTTCAAGCATTATGGGGTGCGCCACAAGACGTCCACTGCTTATCATCCAACAGAGAGATCAAGCGCATCCTGGAGAAGACTGTGAAACCATCGCGCAAGGATTGGAGCCAGCGCTTGGACGATGCGCTGTGGGCATACCGCACTGCGCATAAGACACCAATCGGAACTTCACCGTTTCGGTTGGTCTACGGAAAAGCATGCCACCTGCCAGTAGAGCTAGAACACAAAGCATATTGGGCCTTACGCATTTGCAACCTAAACTTAGATGAGGCTGGAAAGGAGCGCGTTTGAGCTGAGCGAATTAGAAGAGCTGCGCCTGGATGCCTATGAGGGACTGCGCGATTACAAGGAGCGGACAAAGGCATTTCATGACAAGCATATCCTCAGACGCACTTTCGAGCCAGGAGACCAGGTATTATTATTCTCATCACGCCTGAAGCTCATGCCTGGAAAGCTGCGCAGCAAATGGACTGGACCGTACACAGTCACCAAGGTTTTCCCCTATGGAACAATCGAGTTAGAAAACGAGCACCGGCATCGTTTTCAGGTCAATGGGCAGAGAGTCAAACGGTATCTAGGAGAACCTTGGGACGACACAGTGCGCGACATTGAGTTGGCAGAACCTGAGATAGCAGATGCGCCAGCTGCTGCGCCAGAGGCACCACCAGATGCACCAGAGGGAGAACTGGAAACTATTGCTCACATTTCTTCTTCCTCTTCATCTACCCTCGTTACTGCAGACTTCTCACATATTATCCATATTGACTACCCTTCTCACCCTTTGCGCAGGACCAAGCAGAACACAGCACAAGCACAAGCGCAGGGTCACTCAGGAGCAAGAGTGGGGGAGGTCGCTGGCACACATTTGGGCACGTAACTAGGTACAGTCGAGCCAACGACGTTAAACAAAGGCACTTGTCGGGAGGTAACCCGACTCGTTTTACTTTTATGTGTCTTTCTTTTAGTCTTTCTAGTGTCTTTTAGTTAGTTAGGTCTTGTAGTGTTTAGTCGAGCAGCAGTGCGCCGGTCCGTGCGCACTTCAGTGCGCAGGACCGCTGCGCCAGTCAGGGGGGTATATAAGGGCAGGACTTAGAAAATTTCAGCACTTTTTCACTCGACCGTTACCAGCAGCTCCCGCCTTCACACCTCCGCCCGCTGTCCGGCGCCCAACCCAGCTCCAGTTTAGAGAGATTTGCAGAGCACACAGCCACACTCTCCTCAGGTAACCTTTCCCCCAGACTTGAGCATGATTAGTAGGGTTTGTGCGGTGGAGGAGTGTTCTAGGGTTTTGAAATCGCACCAGGCTAGAGTGCGCCGATTGGAGTACTGTTTAGAGGGTTTTGTAGGGGAGCAGTAGGCGCTCCATTGGTGAGAGTTTCAGGGCATTCAGAGGAGTTTGGATTTTTGGAGTGTTTGTGGAGTGTTGACCAGAGTTGACCAGAAACATGCAGCCTGCCGAGGACCAAGCTACCCCAGCTCGCTTCGCCAGCATGTACGCGGCCTTCCTGAGGCTCGAGATGTACGGAACTCCGTGCATCAGTCGGGAGTTCCTGCGGGAAGTCGGTTTGGAGGACTTCATTTTGGAAAGGCTCGCGCTGGCGGGCTGGGAGGCGCTGTTGGAACTCAACAGCGCCGCAGACAGGGAGGACACCTACGAGTTCCTGGCGTCATTAGAGCCAGAAGAGATGGAGATAAGGTACCGGCACCGAGGGGTGTGGTACATCGCCTCGGCCAAGAGGCTGAAGCGCACATTCAGGTGCGCTAGGGTGCGAGAAGCTGACATAGACGCGCACACCAACCAGGAGGCTTGGCGCGAGATGGCTACCGGGCCAATGTTTTCCGCGGGGCGCAGCAGGGGACGAGAGCTGCGTGACCCGTGGATGTTCTACTTGTGGCGCCTGGTCGCCTACGCCATCATTGGGCGCTTTAATGGTGCGCCGAAGATTAGTTTGCTGGATATGGAGATCTTAAAGGGGTTTTATTAGGGGAAGAGGGTGCTCTTTGTTCTTAACATGGTGCACCACTGGAGCCGAGTCAGCACCAAGGGGCCGCTGACTTGCGGAGGTATTATTACGCACCTGCTGCGGGTGCTACATGGAGAGACCGAGGTGCCAGAGCACACATTGGTGCCGGCCGTCCCTCTGGACCGCGCCCACATGCTGCAGATCAGGGCGGTAGCCGTGAAGGAAGATGGCACATTGGAGTGGTGCTACCGCCAGCAGCCGGCCAGAGTGCCGCGACCAAGAGCAGAGAGCAGTGCGCAAGCAGCAGAGGCCGCACAGAAGATGGAGGAGGATATAGTCCCAGAGCAAGTTGTGCCTCCAGTCAGGCGCGCAAGGACCCGCGCGCAGGCTGGAGCACACCGGAGGGCCCGCGCACCACAGGGGGAGCCAGTCACCATTTCCATCGAGGATTCTCCCCCGCGTGCCCCAGGGAAGCGCCCAAGGACTGAAGCTGAGGTGGCGCCTGAGGAAGCGTCCGCAGAGCAGCGCATGATGTTCAACGTCATGCGCGTGCTCGAATATTTAGCGCCAGAGGGGGCGGACTTAAGCATGAGCCCACCATCAGGGTGGAGATTTGGAGACGCAATTCCCCCTCTCCTCAGCCTGCACCGACCACCTCCAGGTTCTCCCGACGGTCCACACCAGCCAGCCAGCCCTCTTACTCAGCCCCCAGTGCATCCAGCAGAGCCCTTCCCACCAGCACCATCAGCCCCAGCACCAGCACCAGCAGAACCCACCCCCGAACCAGAACAAGTACCCGCACCTGCACCTTCCCCTGCCCAGCCGTCCATTCCAAGGTCCCCTATAGCCGAACCCATCCTTAGCACCAGCTCAGACTCGCTATGGGACCCCGTTCCAGAGGATGACGACGAGGCGCAGTCTGTCGCCCTATCAGTTGTACCGCCTTCCTCCAGCTCCGAATATATGACGGATTCTTCAGAGGAGGAGGCGCATAGTTCAGCGGCTGCGTCCAGCTCAGATGACCTCTAGAGCTGCGGGGGGGGGGGGGGGAAGCGCATTATTTCTTTCGGGTGGTGTCTATTTTCCGTTATATGCTGAACTTTATTTGCTATTCTGTTGCTATATTTGTGTGCTCAACTCCTGTGATACATATTTTGTGCCCCTATGCTTTATTTGCGCTGCTTTGACTTTATGTTCTTAGTTTTTATGTTCTTTATTTTTGCTTGCATGCATATGTTCTGCATGTGCGCGTCCTCCGTGAGCTTGAGCTTGAGTCGTGGGGACACGTCTCTGTTTAAGTGTGGGGGGGGAGCGTTACATGTACATTTCACATTTTTTTAGCATTTTTAGTGTAGCTTAATTTAATTGAAGGAAGCAGTAGCAGTAGTGCGCTAGTGTGCGGGCTGCGCGCACTGTTCAGCTTGTTTGCGCTACCCATTTTGCGCCGTGCGCTGCTATCAACTGTTTTTAGTATAATTTTTTCGTTTTTCTGCTCCTGTTAGTTGGGATATACAGGGGATGTGGAGTTGACAGAAACGCTCCAGAGAGGTGGGTAGTCGCTCGCGCTTCGGAGGAGAGGTATATGGTCGAGAGCGCGAGTGGAGGCCTGTGCTTCGCGACCTTCGGAACAAAAGAGTGCGCTCAGTCACGCAGATGCCGAAGGCGAGATACCCAACGCGTGGCGAGGTCGAAAAACAGACCACCTTCCCTCTGGAAGTTGAGCCTAGGAAGGCGGGCGCGGGTGTAAACGCGTGCGCCGACCTGCGCAGACAGACCAAGGAGGGAGAGCGGGGCGGTGTTCCATAGCTGTTATCCGGAGGCCGTGACTGGAACCGTTCTGGGAAACATAGGAACCGTAGACAAAGCTGTACAAAGAAAAAATACCAGCAGATGATATGCGCTACAAAAGAATCAGCATGCACACAAGTACCAGCGAGCGCAAAAATCCACAGAAAATCATCAAAAGGCTTGAGTTCCCAGGAAGTGCGCGGACGAATCACGCGCGGGAAGAAGCTGGCACTGTTAACCATATACCCATCCTCGGAGTTAGAGCTGACAACCTGGCGCCTATAAAGAGCTATCTCCCAGCCATCCGAAATGATTTTCATCCCAGCTGAGAGGTAATGAATTTCGAAATCCTTATACTTAAACTGTTGAGAGCAGATGTGCGCAGGTGGTAGAGCAGCGCAAGATGATCAGTAGTGCAGATCGTGCCAGAGTGCAAGACTGTGCGCTAGACTCCAGAGAGGTAGTAGTATCCCTGCAAGTGTGGGGGGTTTGATAGAGCCTATTCATACGCATTATTTAGATCATAACCCTGTGCTTGTTTGCATTATTTTGTGTACAAGATTACTGGTTTCCAGTGTTTTTGTATTTCAGGGCAAAACAAGGGCCTAAGTCGGATACGCGCTAACAGGCAACGTTTAGGACGCGCATCACACAGCCTGCGGAGCTAGCGGCGCAAACAGAAGAATTGGCAGAGTCGACCCCGGTGCGCCAACCGATTGCGCTACGCACATGCCGTGCGCCAGGCGCAGATGATGCTGTTTCCAAATCCTGACACGACCAGATTTGGAAGTTGCCAAGAGAGAGCCTCAGAGCAGTATATAAAGAGAAGAAGAAGGGAGAGACTTAACAAAGAGATCATCAGAGGCGCACCAAGGAGGCACTGCGCACCAGGACTGGAAAACACACGAGCTTGCTGAGAGGATTGCGCCGACCGACTGCGCCCGCCAAGACTACAATCTGCACGCACTGTTTGCTATTGTTCTCTTGGATACTTTAGTTATTATTTACTGTTTCTATGATGTTTATCACTAGCATGTCTAGTTAAACGCTTAGTATCGGTTGGACATGAATCTATGAGTATTTCCTTTGAGACTTGCGCTTAATGCATAGCTTGCTTGCTTATATTAATTCTGTGCACATTACTGGCAGCTTGTTGCATGAGTAGGGGAAGCCTTGAACCGCAATCTTACTCTTGTCACTGGTTGTTGTTTGTTAAACTAGTTGAATAGCCTGACGGTGCCAACTAGGAGTAACGCGCTAGGATAGGCAATTACTACCTTGATCGGATTCGTAGTTGTTTAGTCTAGTGTAAGAATTAATAGCACATGAACTTTGTTCGGAACATGCGCACATGTTAGGAAGCCTTGACCGGACACTAACTTAAGTAATATAAGGCTATAGACATTTAGAGTCGATGATAAGGAATGCACTCATAGAGGATTGTCTGCGCCGATACTTCTCATAGTCATAGTACCTAATCTCTATTGCCTACGCACGTCTAGTGCAATTCCCTGCGTTTTACAACTGTTTACTCGCGCACTGCGCAACCCAATCACTCACCCCCCAATCTTCTCAAGTGTAGGTCATTGGCTAAAACTGAACTACTTGCTCCCTGTGGAGATCGACCCTTACTTAACCGCTGTACTAGTGGAAGAGAAAGGATTATATTTGACGCGCACAACGACGCGCGATCAAATTTTGGCGCCGTTGCCGGGGAGCAACACAGCTAAGTTCTAGCTAGTTTACGTTTTTTTCCTTTTAGTAACTAGTTATTTCAGTTTGTTTTGTTTTCTCGTTGTTGTTTCTGACAGCGCGCAATCACCATTAGCCTGCGCAACCTTGAAACAGTTGCGCTGCGCAGATTCTAGTTGCGCACTGACAGACGCAGCAGCATTAGTTATCTTTTAATTTCGTTTTCTTTGAGATATAGAACAGGTTATGGAGGATAACAGTGTCGTAGGAGACAACTTAGGGGACAGAACCCCAGAGGAAGCAAGAGCACATAACCGCGCAGCCCTGTTCAGAGAGGAAGTGCAGCGCGAGGTTGAAGCAAGGATGGCCCCTGAATTGTACAATGCGCCACCCGCGCGGCAAGCTGCGCGACGCAGAACAGTGCGCGAGATGTCAGCCCCTATCACTGTTAACCAGCCATGGTGCATCGTGCTTCCACCAGACGGTCATTTTGAACTAAGGAGCTCGCTCATCCATCACATACCCAAGTTCCAAGGGATGAACAATGAAAATCCAGTCAAGCATGTGCGAGAGTTCCTAGTCATATGCGAGAACATGAAGACCGAAGGGGAGAGCGATGAGGCGCTGAAGATGAAGGCATTCCCATTTTCACTGTGTGACACAGCCAGACATTGGTTGATGAACTTACCAGCCGGATCAATTCACACATGGGAGCAGCTGCAGAAGAAGTTCCTGGATAAATTCTATCCCGCAGCAAAGATCGCGCTACTCAGGAGAGAACTGGCCGCGCCAAGGCAGAGCGCAGGGGAGTCACTGTCAGAATATTACGAGCGTTTCCGGGAGCTAGAGGCCAGCTGCTACAATCATGGCCTGCCCCAGAATGTGCTGATAGAGAACTTCCTAAATGGATTGCTGCCCATGGAGCTGAGGTTATTGAACGCATGCGCAGGAGGCGACATTTGCAACATTTGTCCAGAAGATGCGTGGCAGCTGATAGAAGACTCTGCTGGTCAGGTAAGACATCAGCTAACACTTGAAAATAGTCGTACTCGTTCTGTGCATCATGTAGAAACAAGCGCTGAGATCAAGGAAATGAAGGCCATGCTGCAGAAGTTGATGAGTGCACAAAGCGCACAACCAGTTGCGCCAAAGGTATGTGAATTCTGCAGGTCCACCGAGCACAAAACTGATGAGTGTCCCACACTTTTCGAGGAATCTGGAGATGTCAATGCTCTTGGAGGATGGGACAACAGAGGGCCACCGAGGCAGAATCAGCCGCGCTTTGGACTGGCAGCAAATGGATTCAGATGGAAGGAGGAGAACAATTTCCAGAGGCAGTCCACAGATCAGCGCGCGCCACAGCAGACGCAACAAGCTGCGCCCTACAATCCACCGCATCGCCGCACTGACGCACCAGCACATAACAACCAACAACCGAGGCGATCTTTGGAAGATATCGTGGGGCAGCTAGCAGACACAGTGCGCAAAAATGACGAGAAGTATGACAAGAGTTTCGAGTCCATTGAAAAGTAGCTATCACAGATCTCTACCACGGTATATGAGCTAAAAAAGAGCGATGGCAACCTGCCTTCGCAAGTGATTCAGAACCCCAAAGGAGGAGTCAATGCAGTAACACTGAGGACTGGGCGCACAATAGGAACAGAGCAGACCGCGAAGGCGCCCGCGCAACCAGCTCCGCAAGTCCCGGATCCAGCAGAATAGAATGCGCAACCAGAACAAGATGCGCAACCAGAAGTACCAGTCACAAGCCAGCAGGGAGAAGCTCCAGGTATAACACAAATAAATGACAAGGGCACGAATCGTACTAATATACCTGCACCTTTTCCTGTGCAGGCACCATCGGCTAGAAAGGAAGCGCTGGACAAAGAGCTATACGAGTTATTCAGCAAGGTGGAAATCAACATTCCCCTTATCGAAGCAGTTCGCCAGATTCCCAGGTACGCCAAGTTTTTAAAGGAGCTGCGCACAAACAAGAGGAGGAAAGGCGAATGCGCACAGGTAATGCTAAATGCGCAGGCCTCAGCCATCGTGCAACATAAGGTACCACCTAAGTGCCGAGACCCAAGTACGTTCACTATCCCTTGCACTCTAGGTAAGACTACAGTAAGCAATTGCATGATTGATTTAGGCGCATCCATCAATTTGTTACCTTATATGCGACATTGCGCCTTGGACCACTAAAGCCTGCAGGTCTCACTATTCAGCTAGCAGATCGGTCTTGCAAACAACCTGCAGGCATGATAGAGGATGTTCTTGTGCGAGTAGGAGAGCTGGTGTTCCAAGCAGATTTTTATGTGCTGGAAATGGAGGGTGAATCAAGCACCAGCAGTGCGCAGATCCTACTGGGCAGACCTTTCCTGATGACCGCACGCACAAAGATAGACGTATGGAGGGGCACGCTCTCCATGGAGGTAGATGGCGAAGAGATCCATTTCAATATATTCAAGGGGATGCAGCACCCACACGAGGACGCCACAGTGCACGCGATGGACAGCATTGACGATTTAGTCTCAGATGCGCAACGCGCAAGCGCAGCAATAGAACCAGAGCCACTGGCACAGGCAGAGTTGGAGGAGCAGGAAGACGAGAAGCTGAGCAGTGCTGAACCAGAACTCAAACAGGTACACGATATAGTTCATATTTGCACTACCAATAAAACCTTGCCCTCTATTGAACAGGCACCCAAGGTCGAGCTGAAGCAACTCCCAGAACACCTCAAATACATTTTCCTGGGAAATGAGGACACCCTGCCAGTAATCATAAAGAAAGGATTAGAAGAGGAGCAGGAAGTGCGTTTACAGCAGGTGCTGCGCAGGAATCAGCGCGCTATAGGATGGACACTGGCAGATCTGCGTGGAGTGAGCCCAGACGTATGCATGCATAGAATTCTGTTGGAAGATGGTGCCAAACCATCCAGGGAGGCTCAGCGCAGATTGAACCCAAAAATGATGGAGGTAGTGCAGAAGGAGATTCTAAAGTTGCTTGACGCAGGAGTCATTTACCCCATCTCGGACAGCAAATGGGTCAGTCTAGTGCACGTTGTGCCTAAGAAGGGAGGAATCACAGTAGAGGAGAATGCGCAGGGTGAGCTAGTTCCCAAGCGCATTCAGACTGGATGGCGCATGTGCATCGACTACGGGAAGCTTAACGCAGTCACGCGCAAGGACCATTTCCCGCTACCCTTCATGGATCAGATGCTGGATCGATTAGCAGGGAAGCCCTATTTTTGTTTCTTGGACGGATATTCAGGGTACAATCAGATACCCATAGCTGCGGAGGATCAGGAGAAGACCACGTTCACCTGCCCGTTCGGTACATTTGCGTTTCGGCGCATGTCCTTTGGGCTGTGCAACGCGCCAGGTACGTTCCAACGCCTTGTCATGAGCACTTTCTCTGATATGATTGGTATATGCATAGAAGTGTTCATGGATGATTTTACTGTATGTGGAGATACCTTTGATGCATGCTTAACTCATCTAGACAAGGTCTTAGCGCGCTGCATTTCTAAGAACCTCGTACTTAATTATGAAAAATGCCATTTCATGGTAACGCATGGTGTAGTGCTAGGACACATCATCTCAGAGGAGGGGATCAAGGCAGACAAAGCTAAGATAGACCTTAATTCTGATCTACCTTATGCCACTAGCGTGCGAGACGTGAAGTCATTCCTCGGGCACGCTGGGTTTTACAGGCGTTTTATCAAAGACTTCTCTAAAATTTGTATTCCCCTGTCTAACCTCTTGCAAAAAGATGTGTGCTTCGATTTTATTGATGAGTGCAGGGCCGCGTTTGATAAGCTGAAGGAGGCGCTGACCAGTGCGCCAGTGATGCGCGCACCAGACTGGAACCTGCCATTTGAACTGATGTGCGACGCAAGCGATTATGCAGTAGGTGCAGTCCTGGGGCAGCGATTGGACAAGAAACCGCACGCCATTTATTATGCATCGCGCACACTGGACGCTGCGCAGAGGAACTATACCACCACGGAGAAGGAGCTTCTGGCAATTGTGTTTGCGCTAGAGAAGTTCCGTGCATATGTTCTAGGCGCCAGGGTCATCATATACACAGACCATGCAGCCATCCGCTACCTAATGTCCACGAAGGAAACCAAGCCGCGCCTGATGCGCTGGGTGCTCCTACTGCAGGAATTCGACCTGGAGATCAAAGTCAAGAAGGGCACAGAGAACACAGTTGCGGACCACCTGAGCAGGATCATGAAAGAGGAGGAGCCAAGGCAGATCACTGAGACATGTCATGACAAGCATCTGATGGCGCTGACAGGTAAGGTACCATGGTATGCGCGCATTACGAATTACCTTGTCACAGGTACGTTTCCTCCGCATTTCAATAAAACGCAGTGCATGAGATTGAAACATGAGTCCAAACATTATATTTGGGATGATCCTTATATGCTTAGAATAGGACCGGATCAGATATTAAGGCGTTGCGTGCCTGACCATGAATTTAACTCTGTTTTGATGTTTTGTCATGCGCACGGCTGTGGAGGACACTTTGGTCCCAAGCGCACCAGCAGGAAGGTCCTGGACTGCGGATTTTATTGGCCGCACCTGTTTAGAGACGCATATGACTATTGCAGGAATTGTGACAGGTGCCAGCGCACAGGAGGCATATCAGCGCGCAACGAGATGCCGTAGACGCCAATTCTAGTGGATGAAGTGTTTGACATATGGGGAATTGACTTCATGGGGCCATTTCCCCCGTCAGCAGGATACGAGTACATATTGGTCGCGGTGGACTATGTCTCCAAATGGGTCGAAGCTAAGGCCACACGGAAGGATGATGGTAAGACGGTCGCTGAATTTCTGAAAACTAACATCTTTTGCAGGTACGGGGTGCCTAAGGCAATCATCAGCGACCAGGGGACGCACTTTTGCAACAGGATCGTGGCGCAAGTTTTCAAGCATTATGGGGTGCGCCACAAGACGTCCACTGCCTATCACCCTCAGACAAATGGACATTTCGAGGTCTCTAATAGAGAAATCAAGCGCATCCTGGAGAAGACTGTGCGACCATCGCGCAAAGATTGGAGCCAGCGCCTGGATGATGCGCTGTGGGCATACCGTACTGCGCATAAGACACCCATCGGGACTTCACCATTCCGGTTGGTCTACGGAAAAGCATGCCACCTGCCAGTAGAGCTAGAGCACAAAGCATATTGGGCCTTACGCATTTGCAACCTGAACCTGGACGAGGCCGGCAAGGAGCGCGCGTTTGAGCTGAGTGAATTAGAGGAGCTGCGCCTGGATGCCTATGAGGGATTGCGCGATTACAAGGAGCGGACAAAGGCGTTTCATGATAAGCATATCCTCAGACGCACTTTTGAGCCAGGAAACCAGGTATTATTATTCTCCTCACGCCTGAAGCTCATGCCTGGAAAGCTGCGCAGCAAATGGACTGGACCATACACAGTCACCAAGATTTTCCCCTATGGAACAATCGAATTAGAAAACGAGCACCGGCATCGTTTTCAGGTGAATGGGCAGAGAGTCAAACGATATCTCGGAGAACCTTGGGACAACACAGTGCGCGACATTGAGTTGGCAGAGCCAGAGATAACAGATGCGCCAGCTGCTGCACCAGAGGCACCACCAGATGCACCAGAGGGAGAACTGGAAACTATTGCTCACATTTCTTCTTCCTCTTCATCTACCCTCGTTACTGCAAACTTTCACATACTATCCATGTTGACTACCCTTCTCACCCTTTGCGCAGGACCACGCAGAGCACAACCCATGCACAAGGGCAGGATCACTCAGGAGCAAGAGTGGGGGAAGTCGCCGGTACACATTTGGGCACGTAACGAGGTACAGTCGAGCCAACGACGTTAAACAAAGGCACTTGTCGGGAGGTAACCCGACTCGTTTTACTTTTTCAGGTCTTTCTTTTAAGTTTTTCTAGTGTCTTTAGTTATTTTAGGACTTGTAGTTTTTAGTCGAGCAGCGGTGCGCAAGTCCGTGCGCATCACAGTGCGCAGGACAGCTGCGCCAGTCAGAGGGGTATATAAGGGCAGGACTTAGAAATTTTCAGCACTTTTTCACTCGACCGTTACCAACAAGCTCCCGCCTTCGCACCTCCACCCGCTGTCCAGCACTCATCCCAGCTTCAGTGTAGAGAGATTCGAGTACCACACGGCCGCACTACCCCCAGGTAACCTTTCCTCCAGATCTGAGCACGATTCCAGTAGGGTTTTGTAAGGAGGAGTGCTCTAGGGTTTTGAAATCGCACCAGGTTAGAGTGCGCCGATTGGAGTAGTGTTTAGAGGGTTTTGTAGGCGGGCAGTAGGCGCTCCTTTGGTGAGAGTTTCAGTGCATTCGGAGGAGTTTGGATTTTTAGAAGTGTTTGAGGAGTGTTGACCAGCGTTGACCCGAGCACCCCAGCCACAATGCAGCCTGCCGCGGACCAAGAGACCCCAGCTGTTTTTGCCAGCAAGTACGCAGCATTTCTGAGGCAGGACATGTACGGGACTTCGTACATTAGCAGGGACTTCCTGCGCGAGGTCGGACTGGAGGACCTCGTTGTGGAGAGGCTGGCGTTAGTAGGCTGGGAGGCGCTGTTGGAACTCAACAGCGCATCAGACAAGGAGGATACGTGCGAATTTTTAGCATCACTGGAGGCGGACAACCGGGAGATCAGGTACAGACATAGGGGTGTCTGGTACATTGCCTCAACTAGGAGGCTGAAGTGCACACTGAGGTGCGCGAAGGTGCGCGAGGAAGACCTGGACACGCACACCAACCAGGAGGCTTGGCGCGAGATGGCGACCGGGCCAGTCTTTGCCGCGGGGCGCAGCAGGGGACGAGAGCTGCGTGACCCATGGATGTTCTACCTGTGGCGCCTGGTCGCTTATGCAGTCATCGGGCTATTTAATGGTGCGCCCAAGATCAACCTCCTGGACTTGGACATCTTGAAGGGGCTGTATTACGGAAGGAGGGTGCCATTTGTTTCGGACATGGTGGTCCACTGGAGCCGGGTCAGCGCAAGAGGACCGCTGACCTGCGGAGGGATAATTACGCACCTGCTGCGGGCGTTACATGGAAAGCCCGAGGTGCCCGAGCACACAATGGTGCCGGCTGTCCCGCTGGACCGCGCCCACATGCTGCAGATCAGGGCGGTAGCTGTGAAGGAAGATGGCACATTGGAATGGTGCTACCGCCTGCAGCCGGCCAAAGTACCAAGGCCAAGGGCAGAGAGCAGTGCGCAGGCAGCAGAGGCCGCGCAGGAGATGGAGGAGGACGAGGCCACAGAGCCAGTTGTGCCTCCAGTCAGGCGCGCGAGGACCCGCGCGCAGACTGGAGCGCACCAGAGGGCCCGTGCACCACAAGGGGAGCCAGTTACCATTTCCATCGAGGATTCTCCCCCTCGTGCACGCGGAAAGCGCCCAAGGACCGAGGCTGAGGAGGCGCCTGAGGAAGCATCAGCAAAGCAGCGCATGATGTTCAACGTCATGCGTGTGCTCGAATACTTAGCGCCAGAGGGGGCGGATTTGAGTATGAGTCCACCATCCGGGTGGAGATTTGGAGACGCGATTCCCCCTCTCCTCAGCCTACACCGGCCACCTCCAGGGTCCCCCAGTGAGCCGCATCAAAGCCAGCCAGCCCTCCTACTCAGTCCCCAGTATATCCAGCAGCACCCTCTCCAGTACCAGTACCAGCACCAGCCCCAGCGCCAACCACAGAGTCAGTACTAGCACCAGCAGCACCAGCACCAGCAGAACCCACCCCCGACCCAGACCAGGTACCCGCACCTTCCCCTGCCCAGCCGTCCATTCCAAGGTCCCTTATAGCCGAACCCCTCATTAGCACCGGCTCAGAATCGCTATGGGACCGCGTTTCAGAGGATGACGGCGAGGCCCAGCCTGTCGCCCTATCAGTTGTACCCCCTTCCTCCAGCTCCGAATATACGACGGATTCTTCAGAGGAGGAGGCGCATAGTTCAGCGGCTGCATCCAGCTCAGATGACCTCTAGAGCTGCGGGGGGGGGGGGGGGGGGGGGGGGGAGGGGGGAGCACTTATTTCTTTCGGGTGGTGTCCATTTTCCTTTATATGCTGAACTTTATTTTGATATTCTGTTGCTATATTTGTGTGCTGAACTCTTGTGCTACATATTTTGTGCCCCTATGCTATATTTGCGCTGCTTTGACTATCTATTATTCATTATTATGTGCTTCATTTTCGCTTGCATGCGTGTGCGCCTCCTCCGTGCGCTTGAGCTTGAGTCGTGGGGACACGTCTCTGTTTAAGTGTGGGGGGGGGGGGGGGGGGGGGGAGCGTTACACTTACATTTCACGTTTTTTTGAGCTTTATAGTGTAGCTTAGTTTTATTTAAGGAAACAGTAGCAGTAGTGCGCTTGAGTACGAGTTGCGCGCACTGTTTAGCTTGTTTGCGCTACCCATATTGCGCCGTGTGCTATCAACGGTTTTTAGTATATTTTTTTTCGCTTTTCTTCTCCTGTTAGTTGGGATATACAGGGGATGTGGAGTTGACAGAAACGCTCTAGAGAGGCGGTTAGTCGTTCGCGCTTCCGAGGAGAGGTATATGGTCGAGAGCGCGAGTAGAGGCCTGTGCTTCGCGACCTTCGGAACAAGAGAGCGCGCTCAGTCACGCAGATGCCGAAGGTGAAATACCCAAAGCGTGGCGAGGTGGGAAAATAGACCACCTTTCCTCTGGAAGCTGAGCTAAGGAAGGCGGGCGCGGGTGTAAACGCGTGCGCCGACCTGCGCAGACAGACCATGAAGGGAGAGCGGGGCGTTGTTCCATAGCTGTTATCCGAAGGCCGAGACTGGAACCGTTCTGGGAAAGATAGGAATCATAGACAAAGCTGTACAAAAGAAAAAAATACCAGCAGATGATATGCGCTACAAAAAAGGAATCAGCGTGCGCACAATAAGTACCAGCGGGCGCACAAATCCACAGAAAATCATCAAAAGGCTTGAGTTCCCAGGAAGTGCGCGGAAGAATCACGCTCGGGAAGAAGCTTGCGTTGTTAACCATATACCCATCCTCGAAGTGAGAGCTGACAACCTGGCGCCTATAAAGAGCTATCTCCCAGGCATCCGAAATGATCTTCATCCCAGCTGAGAGGTAATGAATTGCGAAATCACTATACTTAAACTGTTGACAGCAGATGTGCACAGGAGGAAGTGCAGCGCAAGGTGATCAGTAGTGC
The DNA here is from genome assembly GCA_963678935.1 of Umbilicus rupestris. Taxonomy (NCBI): domain Eukaryota; kingdom Viridiplantae; phylum Streptophyta; class Magnoliopsida; order Saxifragales; family Crassulaceae; genus Umbilicus; species Umbilicus rupestris. Next base: position 5,530,175 of record OY787627.1, read on the forward strand.
AGATCGCGCCAGAGTGCAAGACTGTGCGCTAGTCTCCAGAGAGGTAATAGTATCCGTGCTTGAGTGCTTGTTCGAGGACGAACAAGGGGCAAGCGTGGGGGGTTTGATAGAGCCTATTCATACGCATTATTTAGATCATAACCGTATGCTTGTTTGCATTATTTTGTATACAAGATTACTGGTTTCCACTGTTTTTGTATTTCAGGGAAAAACAAGGGCCTAAGTAGGATACGCGCTAACAGGCAGCATTTAGGACGCGCATCACACAGCCTGCGGAGCTAGCGGCGCAAACAGAAGAATTGGCAGAGTCGACCCCGGTGCGCCAACCGATTGCGCTACGCACATGCCGTGCGCCAGGCGCAGATGATGATGTTTCCAAATCCTGACACGACCAGATTTGGAAGTTGCCAAGAGCGAGCCTCAGAGCAGTATATAAAGAGAAGAAGAAGGGAGAGACTTAACAAAGAGATCATCAGAGGCGCACCAAGGAGGCACTGCGCACCAGGACTGGAAAACACACGAGCTTGCTGAGAGGATTGCGCCGACCGACTGCGCCCGCCAAGACTACAATCTGCACGCACTGTTTGCTATTGTTCTCTTGGATACTTTAGTTATTATTTACTGTTTCTATGATGTTTATCACTAGCATGTCTAGCTAAACGCTTAGTATCGGTTGGACATGAATCTATGAGTATTTCCTTTGAGACTTGCGCTTAATGCATAGCTTGCTTGCTTATATTAATTCTGTGCACATTACTGGCAGCTTGTTGCATGAGTAGGGTAAGCCTTGAACCGCAATCTTACTCTTGTCACTGGTTGTTGTTTGTTAAACTAGTTGAATAGCCTGACGGTGCCAACTAGGAGTAACGCGCTAGGATAGGCAATTACTACCTTGATCGGATTCGTAGTTGTTTAGTCTAGTGCAAGAATTAATAGCACATGAACTTTGATCGGAACATGCGCACATGTTAGGAAGCCTTGACCGGACACTAACTTAAGTAATATAAGGCTATAGACATTTAGAGTCGATGATAAGGAATGCACTCATAGAGGATTGTCTGCGCCGATACTTCTCATAGTCATAGTACCTAATCTCTATTGCCTGCGCACGTCTAGTGCAATTCCCTGCGTTTTACAACTGTTTACTCGTGCACTGCGCAACCCAATCACTCACCCCCCAATCTTCTCAAGTGTAGGTCACTGGCTAAAACTGAACTACTTGCTCCCTGTGGAGATCGACCCTTACTTAACCGCTGTACTAGTGGAAGAGGAAGGATTATATTTGACGCGCACAACGACGCGCGATCACTGCCCCACGATATCTTCCAAAGATCGCCTCGGTTGCTGGTTGTTATGCGCTGGTGCGTCAGTGCGGCGATGCGGTGGATTGTAGGGCGCAGCTTGTTGCGTCTGCTGTGGTGCGCGCTGATCTGTGGATTGCCTCTGGAAATTGTTTTCCTCCTTCCATCTGAATCCATTTGCTGCCAGTCCAAAGCGCGGCTGATTCTGCCTCTGTGGTCCTCTGTTATCCCATCCTCCAAGAGCATTGACATCTCCAGATTCCTCGAAAAGTGTGGGACATTCATCAGTTTTGTGCTCGGTTGACCTGCAGAATTCACATACCTTTGGCGCAACTGGTTGTGCGCTTTGCGCACTCATCAACTTCTGCAGCATGGCCTTCATTTCCTTGATCTCAGCGCTTGTTTCTACCTGATGCACAGAACGAGTACGACTATTTTCAAGTGTTAGCTGATGTCTTACCTGACCAGCAGAGTCTTCTATCAGCTGCCACGCGTCTTCTGGATACATGTTGCAAATGTCGCCTCCTGCGCATGCGTTCAATAACCTCAGCTCCATGGGTAGCAGTCCATTCAGGAAGTTCTCTATCAGCACATTCTGGGGCAGGCCATGATTGTAGCAGTTGGCCTCTAGCTCCCTGAAACGCTCGTAATACTCTGACAGTGACTCTCCTGCGCTCTGCCTCGACGCGGCCAGTTCCCTCCTGAGTAGCGCGATCTTTGCTGCTGGATAGAATTTGTCCAGGAACTTCTTCTGCAGCTGCTCCCATGTGTGAATTGATCTTGCGGGTAAGTTCATCAACCAATGTCTGGCTGTATCACACAGTGAAAATGGGAATGCCTTCATCTTCAGCGCCTCATCGCTCTCCCCTTCGGTCTTCATGTTCTCGCATATGACTAGGAACTCTCGCACATGCTTGACTGGATTTTCATTGTTCATCCCGTGGAACTTGGGCATGTGATGAATGAGCGAGCTTCTTAGTTCAAAATGACCGCCTGGCGGAAGCACGATGCACCATGGCTGGTTAACTGTGAGTGGGGCTGACATCTCGCGCACCGATACACCTCAGCGGCCCTCCTTGCTTCAACCTCGCGCTGCACTTCCTCTCTGAACAGGGCTGCGCGGTTATGTGCTCTTGCTTCCTCTGAGGTTCTGTCCCCTAAGTTGTCCCCAAAGACACTGTTATCCTCCATGACCTGTTCTAAATCTCAAAGAAAACGAAATTAAAAGATAACTAATGCTGCTGCGTCTGCCAGTGCACAACTAGAATCTGCACAGCGCAACTGTTTCAAGGTTGCGCAGGCTGATGGTGATTGCGCGCTGTCAGAAACAACAACGAGAAAACAAAACAAACTGAAAATAACTAGTTACTAAAAAGGCAAAAATGTAAGCTTAGTTAAAACTTAGCTGTGTTGCTCCCCGGCAACAGCGCCGAAATTTGATCGCGCGTCGTTGTACGCGTCAAATATAATCCTTCCTCTTCCACTAGTACAGCGGTTAAGTAAGGGTCGATCTCCACAGGGAGCAAGTAGTTCAGTTTTAGCCAGTGACCTACACTTACGAAGATTGGGGGGTGAGTGATTGGTTTGCACGATGCGCAAGTAACAGTGGTATCGTAACGCAGGAATTGCACTAGACGTGCGCAGGCAGTAGAGATTAAGTACTATAACTATGAGAAGTATCGGCGCAAACAATCCTCTATGAGTGTATTCCTTATCATCGACTCTGAATGTCTATAGTTTGGTTTGCTAATGTTAGTGTCCGATCAAGGCTTCCTAACATGTGCGCATGTTCCGATCAAAGTTCATGTGCTATTAATTCTTACACTAGACTAAACAACTACGAATCCGATCAAGGTAGTAATTGCCTATCCTAGCGCGTTACTCCTAGTTGGCACCGTCAGGCTATTCAACTAGTTTAACATACAACAACAAGCAACAAGAGTAAGATTGCGGTTCAAGGCTTCCCCTACTCATGTAGCAAGCTGCCAGTAATGGGCACAGAATTAATATAAGCAAGCAAGCTATGCATTAGGCGCAAGTCTCAAAGGAAATACTCATAGATTCATGCCCAACCGATACTAAGCGTTTAGGTAGACATGCTAGTGTTAAACATCATAGAAACAGTGAATAATAACTAGAGTGTCCAAGAAAATAATAGCAAACAGTGCGTGCAGGTTGCAGTCTTGGCTGGCGCAGTCGGCTAGCGCAGATCCTCTCAACAAGCTCGTGTGTTTTCCAGTCCTGCTGCGCAGTGCCTCCTAGGTGTACAAATTGTGAATCCTGAGGATTGTCTCTCAACCCTAGCCTCCCTCTCTTCTTTATATACTGCTCAGGGGCTCATCCTTGGCAACTTCCAAATCTGGTCGTGTCAGGATTTGGAAACACCAACATCTGCGCCTGGCGCACGGCATCTGCTTAGCGCAATTGGTTAGCGCACCGTTGTCGACTCTGCCCATTCTTCTGTTTGCGTCGCTAGCTCCGCAGGCTGTGTGATGTGCGTCCTAAACGCTGCCTGTTAGCGCGTATCCGACTTAGGCCCTCGTTTTGCCCTGAAATACAAAAACACTGGAAACCAGTAATCTTGTACATAAAATAATGCAAACAAGCATAGGGTTATGATCTAAATAATGCGTATAAATAGGCTCTATCACTTCCACATCATTGTAATCACCCTCAGATACTTGATCTGGTTCAAGTACCTGACTCTGATCCTCATGCTGTTCATCCGGTACCTGTACCTCGGCTGGATCTTCATCAGCAACATCTGGATCCTGATCAGCTTCCTCCTGATCCCCATCAGCACCCTCTTGTGCTGGAACATCAACACCTTCCTGTGTTGAAACTCCTTCTGTGTTATCTGCATCTGGCCGTGCTAACACAAAGATTTCCTCTGCAGGTTCCTGTCTGATACGAACCTCCACAGGTTGCTGAACCTCTGCAGGATTCCCTGGCATGACACTCTCGTCAAAGACCACGTGTACACTTTCTTCGACTGTCCTAGTCTTCTTGTTGTACACCTTGTAGGCTTTACTATGTGCTGAATACCCTACGAACACCCCTTCATCGCTCCTCGGATCTAACTTCCCAAGTTGATCTTTCCCATTGTTGTGAATGAAGCACCTGCACCCAAATACTCTCAAGTGAGATATGTTAGGTTTGCGTACCTTCAACAACTCATACGGAGTTTTATTCAGAAGCGGCCTTAAGTAGGCTCTGTTCAGCACATAACATGCCGTGTTCATTGCTTCTCCCCAAAATCTTTTTGGTAGGCCACTTTCCAGCAACATGGTCCTGGTCATATCTTCCAGGGTCCTGTTCTTCCGCTCAACTACCCCATTCTGCTGTGGAGTCCTCGGGGCTGAAAAGTTGCGTTGAACACCTTGCCTAGCACACCAGCTGACAAACAGTGCGTTGTCAAACTCGGTACCATGATCTGATCTGATACTCTTGAGTTTCTGAACGAGGGACGTCTCAACTGTCTTGGCCCAAGCTTCGAACTCCTCAAATACCTGAGTCTTAGAAGACAGAAATATTGTCCACGTGAACCTGGAATAATCATCAACCAATACGAACACGTACTTGTTCCCTCCAATGGTCTGAGTCCTCATTGGTCCGCATAGATCCATATGCACCAACTCCAAAGGTCTACTGGTACTCACAACCTTCTTAGGCTGGAATGAGGTTCTTGTCTGCTTTCCCCTTGTACATGCAACGCACACCTGGTCGGGTACATGTCCCACTTCTGGTAAACCACGGACAAGTTCCAGTCTTTGGAGCTTTCTCATTAACCTCAGATTAACATGGCCCAGATGCCTGTGCTATAAGCTGGACTCATCCATCCTAGATGACAGGCAGAGGTACTCATCGGGATCCCATTCCGGATCGATCTTGTATACTCCATTTTCAACCGTGCCCTTGAGAAGAATCTTACCTGTACTCAGAGACTTCACATAGCACCCATTAGTGGTGAAAACAACCTTGTTGTTCCCACCTTGACAAAGTTGAAATACACTGAGTATATCAAACTTTAAATTGTAAACAAATTTCACACCATCAATACTAACCTTCTTATTTAAACTCACCATACCTATTCCGAAGATCTCTCCTTTACTTCTATTTCCAAAAGTAATGGAACCTCCGGAATGCTGCTGCAGAGAGGAGAAATGGTCCATCCTTCCAGTCATGTGACTTGAGCACCCGCTGTCTACATATCAGGGACCTGTTCCTCTCCCCACCTGCACACAAACAATCAGTTCTTACGAACCCAAATTGGCTTTGCCTTTTTGGGTTTCCTATTAGAATCAACACAGGTAACGAGTTTTGAAGAATTAGTATTTGATTTGACAGTAGGATCTCTCCGGGTACTTGTTCCTTGCATGGAACCACCAGGTCTCTGAACCTTGTCTTTGGAGGTTTGCCTCGCAGTACACTTTGCCCAAAAGTGTCCCTCCTTTCCACAGTGGAAACAGATCTTCTTCTTTCTAAAATTCACCTTATCAGAGATCTTTTTCTTTTGTTTGCTGAAATTTATGCCGGCTGGTCTCTGTCCCTGAGCGAACTTTGTCCAAATATGGTAACCCTTACCATATGTCTTACCCTCATCTCCGAGATCCACCCTTACCCGTGGAGTACTCCTGGGCTCTCCAGCTTTCTGAACTTTCCTTGCGATTGTAACATCACCATAACCCAGACCTGGTTTGGACTTCTATGTTCTGTGAACACTTGCCTTCGCCTTAACATCGGGTTCATGTACCTGCAATCTGGAAACACCCCTTTGTTTCCCAACAAGTTCCCTCTGAAGTTGCCGAATCTTGGCAGACTTCTCATCAATTTGAACATCTTTTTCAGCAATAATATCAGTTAGCTCATCATATTTATCACAAAGACCTTGAATGATAAGCAATAAATCAGCACGTGATTTAAAATCTGAAGACTTAGAGGAATGTTTTACCTCTAATATAGATGACCCCCCCTTGGCCATAAGACACAAGTTCCTTCGTGAGGACTTGTTCCTGCACTGACTCTCCGAGTCACTGTCCTCTTCCGAGTCACCCCATGCAGTGATCATTGCCCTTTTATCTTTTGATTTTTCATCAGTTGATTTCTCCTTGTTGGACTTGTCCTTCTATTTCTTCCAACAATCTTTGGCAAAATGACCCTTTTTGCCACAATAAAAGCACTCATCATTCTTCTTTGCAGTGCGCTTTGAAGATGAACCCTTCGAATTGAGTCTCAGGTTCGCGACCTTCAGTGCCTTAGTCAGGAGTACCAACTCAGATTTGTCTCCTGTTTTTCCTTCCGACTCAATTTCTTTCCCTTTGCACTTCGGGGACTTCCCTTTCTCAGTAACCAGTGCAATCTGCTTGGCTCCTTTCTGAGGTTCACGTCCCTCGAGCTTGCATTTTTCAATGAGCATGTTGCTTTCCAGTTTGGAGACCAGCTCTTCCAATGTGATTCTCTTTGTCTCAGCAAGGGCAGCCAGAGTCCTTGAAATGTCATCCCATTCTGGATCAAGTCCTTGTAGGAAATGATGAGTGACTTCCCATTGCTCATACTCCTTTCCCAGTCTTGAAAGGGTTGACAGACACCCTTGAAACCTTGAATGGTAGCCATGTATAGATTCTCCCTTAGCTTTACGAAGGCTGTTGTACTTCATCTGAGCAGTGAGGATCCTGTTCCTCCTAACGTCTGTAGAACCATCATAGATTCTCCTGAGAGCATTCCAGACCTCTGACGGGTCTGTGTAGATCAGGACCTTGGCAAGATCATTTGGTTCCAGTGCTGAATGAAGTACCTTCATGGCTTGAGCGTTCTTTTGAAGCTTGTTAAAGTCCGCGGTAGTGTAAAGCGCTCATGCTTTCTCCTTGGTTTTGTTTTCATCATCCATGATGAGTTGTCTACCTTGCTCGATGATCTGCCAGACCTCGCCATCCGGTGAGAGGACATGTTCCTCAAATCTGATAGCCCACGAGTCATATTCGCCTGCCTTTAGTTTTGGAGGGGCTGCAAACGAATCACCTGACATACCTGCAATGCTAATCAAAATCTAGAACCAGCGGCTCTGATACCAATTGATAGGATCGTGATTAGTTCAAAACTAGGTATAGGAACTGTTAGGGACCTAAACTTAGTTGGCAGGTACGTGTACCTCTGAGTATCAATGCACAGCGGAATTCGTCTAAAGATTATTTTATTAATCTATAGACTGTACAAATACTTACACTATTCGTACACAAGTAATAGTATCGCTAACTATCACAAAATCAAGTCACCCCTAAGCCTGATGATCCCGGATCACCAATCGCGACTTCCAGAGACAGGTCCCTCCAACGATTCCCGGAATCAGCCACTCGTCTCCCACACTCCAAAGGCTAGCTCTTGATGCACGGATGGCTTACTCAAGCTTCTGCTCTCCTTCCCTTGGTTCGTGCCTCTTCTTGTGTCTCTCTTTCTCCGAACTTAAAGGCTAGCACTTAATCCATGTATTTACTCCGTTCAATTAGTGCGAGGCTAGCACTTAATCCATGCATTTACTCCGTTCAATTATTGCGTGCAATTACTGCCTGTATCTACTCAGTGCAATAACTGTCGAGTTCACGAACCTTCAACTTCCTCCGAAGTTCTCGTCCCACTTCCAACGCAGGTTCTTGTCCCTCGCCTGACTCTCTGACTTAGAGTTTTTCTGACCATCCAATGACCACATCCTGGTACAGGTTCCTACACACTCAACTTAAAATGTTAGTCAAGTGTTGTCATCATCAAAACCACATGGGTTACATGATCCTCAGGGTCCAACAAGGGGGAAACGCACCTGTGACTAGGTAATTCGCAATATGCGCATACCATGGTACCTTACCGTTCAGCGCCATCAGGTGTTCGTCAGGGAATGTCTCTGTGATCTACCCTGGCTCTTATTCCTTCACTATCCTGCTTAGGTGATCAGCAACAGTGTTTTCTGTTCCCTTCTTATCCTTGATCTCTAAATTGAACTCTTGGAGCAGCAGCAACCAGCGCATCAGGCGCGGCTTAGTCTCTTTCTTGGACATTAGGTAGCGGATAGCAGCGTAGTCAGTGTAGACAGTGACTTTAGCGCCAAGAACATATGCGCGGAACTTCTATAGCGCAAATACGATTGCCAGAAGTTCCTTCTCGGTCGTGGTTTAGTTCCTCTGCGCAGTGTCTAGTGTGCGCGACGCATAATAGATAGCATGCGGCCTTTTATCCACGCGCTGGCCCAGCACTGCGCCTACAGCGTAGTCACTAGCATCGCACATCAGCTCAAATGGTAAGTTCCAGTCTGGTGCGCGCATCACTGGCGCACAGGTCAGTGCATCCTTTAACTTATCAAAAGCATTCCGGCACTCATCAGTGAACTCAAAGCACACATCCTTTTGAAGGAGGTTAGACAATGGAATGCATATTTTAGAAAAATCCTTAATAAAGCGCCTATAGAACCCTGCATGCCCAAGGAATGACTTAACGTCGCGCACATTAGTGGAATAAGGCAGATTTGAGATAAGATCAATTTTTGCTTTATCGACCTTAATTCCTTCCTACGAGACGATATGTCCTAGTACTAGTCCATGTGACACCATAAAGTGACATTTTTCATAATTGAGGACTAGGTTCTTGGTAATGCAGCTTGCTAAGACCTTATCAAGATTATCCAAACATGCATCAAATGTCTCACCATGCACAGTGAAGTCATCCTTGAATACCTCTATACATAAACCAATCATATTAGAGAAAATGCTCATGACTAAGCGTTGGAACGTACCTGGCGCATTACACAGCCCAAACGACATGCGCCGGAACGCAAAGGTACCGAATGGGCAGGTAAAGGTTGTCTTCTCCTGATCCTCCGCAGCAATAGGGATCTGATTGTACCCTGAGTAACCGTCCAAGAAGCAAAAGTGTGGCTTTCCCGCCAATCGGTCGAGCATCTGGTCCATGAATGGTAGCGGAAAATGATCCTTGTGCGTGACTGCGTTTAGCTTCCTGTAGTCAATGCACATGCGCCACCCAGTCTGTATGCGCTTGGGAACTAGCTCGCCCTGCGCATTCTCCTCTACTGTGATGCCTCCTTTCTTTGGCACAACGTGCACTGGACTTACCCACTTACTGTCTGAAATTGGGTATATTACACCTGCGTCAAGCAGCTTCAAGATCTCCTTCTGCACTACCTCCATCATAATCGGATTCAGTCTGCACTGAGGTTCCCTGGATGGTTTGGCATCATTTTCCAGCAGAATTCTGTGCATGCACACATCAGGGCTTACTCCGCGCAGGTCAGCTAATGTACATTCTATGGCGGGCTGGTTCTTTGATGCACGCGTCATTGTGCGCATCAAATTAATCCTTCCTTCTCCACTTAGTATAGCGGCTAAGTCAGGGTCAATCCCACAAGAAGCAAGCAGATTAGCTCTAACCAGTAACCTACACTTACGAAAATTGGGGTGTGAGTGATTGGGTTGCGCAAGTGCGCGAATGACAATAGTTAACGCAGGAATTGCACTAGACGTGCGCAGGCAGTAGAGATTAAGTACTATGACTACGAAAAGTATCGGCGCAGACAATCCTCTATGAATATATTCCTTATCATCGACTCTAAACGTCTATTGTTCGGTTTACTGATGTTAGTGTCTGATCAAGGCTTCCTAACATGTGCGCATGTTCCGATCAAAGTTCATGAGCTATTAATTCTTGAAACTAGTCTAAGCAGCTACGAATCCTGTCACAGTAGCAACTGATTATCCTAGCGCGTTACTCCTAGTTGTCACCGTCAAGCTACCAACTAGTTTAACATATAACAAACAAGTAGCAAGAGTAAGATTGCGGTTCAAGGCTTCCCCTACTCATGCAACTAGCTATCAACCGTGTGCACAGAATTAATACAAGCAAACAAACTATGCATTAAGCACTAGTCTCAAAGGAAATACTCATAGAATCATGCCCAACCGATACAAAGCGTTTAGCTAGACATGCTAGTAGCAAACATCATAGAAATAGTAAATAACAACTAAAGTATCCAAGAAAACAGTAACAAGCAGGTGCGTGCAGGTTGCAGTGTCTCGGCTGGCGCAGTCGGCTAGCGCAGGTCCTCTCAGTAGCTCGTGTGTTTTTCAGTTCTGCCTCTCTCTCGTGTGCTGTGTTCCTTGATGATGATTCCTCTTCAAACCCTAGCCTTCCTCTCTTTGTATACTGCTCATGAGGCCCAAGAACGGCCTTGGCAACTTCCAAATCTGATGGTGTCAAGATTTGGAAACACCAATATCCTGCGCATGGCGCACTGCACACATTGGTTAGCGCAATCGGTCTGTGAACCGTAGTCGACTCTGCCACTTCTCATACTATTTGCGCTGCTAGCTCCGCAGGCTGTGTGTTGCGCTCTTTAAACGCTGCCTGTTAGCGGGTATCTGACTTAGGCCCTCGTTTTGCCCTGAAATACAAAAACACCAGAAACCAGTAATCTTGTACACAAAATGATGCAAACAAGCACAGTGTTAGGATCTAAATAGCGCGTATAAATAGGTGTCTTTGTATTTCAGGGCAAAACGAGGACGGGTATATGGTTAATAGCGCGTATAAATAGGATCTAAACTCCGGGTTGTCAACCTTTACTCCGAGGACGGGTATGTGGTTAATAGCGCAAGCTTCTTCCGGTGCGTGATTCTTCCGCGCACTTTCGGGGAACCCGAGCCCTCTTGATGATTTTCTTGTGAACTTTGCGCCAGCTGGTACGTATTTGTGCGCATGCTGATTCTTTAAGTGCTCGGGCAATTGCTTCAGCTCAACCTTGGGTGCTTTTTCAATAGAAGGCAGGATTCTATTAGTAGCGCAAACATTAACCAGATCACATACCTGTCTGGACACTGGCTCTGTGCTGGTCAGCTTATCATCTTGTTCCTCCAACTCTGTCTGTGCCAATGGCGCAGGCTCCCCTGTTGCGCATGCACACTGCGCATGCGCAACCAAGTCGTCCATACTGTCTAATGCGTGCACTGTGGCGTCCTCATGCGGGTGCTGCATCCCCTTAAAAATGTTAAAGTGAATCTCCTCGCCATCTACCTCCATTGAGAGCGTGCCTTTCCACACGTCTATCTTTGTGCGCGCTGTCATCAGAAATGGTCTGCCCAGTAGGATTTGCGCGCTTCCCTTGCTCGGCTCACCCTCCATTTCCAAGACGTAGAAATCTGCTGGGAACACCAGCTCTCCCACTCGGACGAGAACGTCCTCTATCATGCCCGTCGGTTGTTTGCACGACCGATCTGCTAGTTGGATGGTAAGACCTGCCGGCTTTAGTGGACCAAGGTGCAATGACACATACAAGGAGTAAGGGAGCACATTTATAGATGCACCGAGATCAATCATGCAGTTGCTTACCGTGGTCTTACCTAAGGTGCACGGTATGGTGAACGTACCTGGATCTCGGCATTTAGGTGGTACCTTATGTTGCACAATTGCTGATGCATGTGCGTTAAGCATTACTTGTGCGCACTCGCCTTTCCTCCTCTTGTTTGTGCACAGCTCCTTCAAGAACTTGGCATATCTGGGAATCTGCCGAACTGCCTCAATCAGGGGGATGTTTATTTCCACCTTACTGAATAACTCGTATAACTCCTTGTCCAGTGCCTCCTTCCTTGCTAAGGGTGCCTGCACAGGAAAAGGTGCAGGTGCGTTAGTATGACTGGTACTCTTTTCTCCTGATTGTATCATACCTGGCTCCACCCCCTGTTGGTTCGTAGCTGGCGCGGCTGGTTGCGCATCCGGCTGTGCTGGCTCTAGAGGTTGCGCAACTGGCTGCACGGGCTCCTTCGCGGTCGAAGCTGTTCCAACTGTGCGCCCAGTCCTCAGTGTTACGGCGTTAACTCCTCCCTTAAGGTTTTGAATCACTTGTGAAGGCAGGTTGCCATCGCTCTTTTTCAGCTCATAGACCGTGGTGGCAATCTGCGACAACTGCTTCTCAATTGATTCGAACCTCTTGTCATACTTTTCATTGTTCTTGCGCACGGTGTCTGCCAACTGACCCACTATGTCTTCTAAGGAGCGCTGCGGTTGCTGGTTATTCTGTGCTGGTGCGTCTTGCGGCGGTGCGGTGGGTTGTATGCTTGCAGCACCTGCTGAGGTGCATAATATTCCGCTAGTTGCCTTTGGAGATTGCTGTCCTCCCTCCATCTGAATCCATTTGCGGCCAGTCCAAAGCACGGCTGATTCTACCTCTGCGGTCCTCTATTGTCGCATCCTCCTAGAGCATTGACATCTCCTGATTCCTCGAAAAGTGTGGGACATGCGTCGGTTTTATGCTCAGTGGACGTACAGGACTCGCATACCTTCGGCGCAACTAGTTGCGTGCCTTGCGCACTCATCAGCTTCTGCAGCATGGCTTTCATTTCCTTAATTTCAGCGCTGGAATCCACCTGGTGCACAGCACGCGCACGACTATTCTCGAGCGTCAATTGATGCCTTACCTATTCAGCAGAGTCCTCGATCATCTGCCATACATCCTGCGGGTACATGTTGCATATGTCACCACCTGCGCATGCGTTCAGCAGTCTAAGTTCCATTGGTTGTAGCCCGTTCAGGAAATTCTCTATCAGCACATGTTGGGGCAGGCCATGATTATAGCAGTTGGCTTCCAGCTCCCTGAAACGCTCATAGTACTCTGATAGCGACTCTCCTACTCCCTGTCTAGGTGCGGCCAATTCCCTCCTGAGTAGCGCAATCTTTGCTGCGGGGTAGAACTTATCCAAGAACTTCTTCTGGAGCTGCTCCCATGTGCGAATAGATCAGGTTGGTAAGCTCATCAGCCAATGCCTGGCTGTATCACACAATGAAAAAGGGAACGCCTTCAGCTTCAGCGCTTCTTCACTCTCCCCGTCGGTCTTCATGTTCTCGCAGATAACTAGGAATTCGCGCACATGCTTGACTGGGTTCTCGTTGTTCATCCCATGGAACTTAGGCATATGATGAATGAATGAGCTCCGTAGTTCAAAATGCCCATCGGGTGGAAGCACTATGCACCACGGTTGGTTGACTGTGATTGGAGCCGACATCTCGCGCACTGTTCTGCATCGCACAATCTGTTGCGCGGGTTGCGCATTATATACTTCAGCGGCCATCCTAGCTTCAACTTCGCGCTGCACTTCCTCTCTGAACCGAGCTGCGCGGTTATCTGCCCTCGCATTGTTAGGTCCCTCTGGGGTTCTGTCCCCTAAGTTATCGCCGATGACACTGTTATTCTCCATGCCCTGTTCTAAACTTCAAGCAAACGGAATTAAAAGAAACTAGGTTGCTGCCCCTGTCGGTGCGCAACTATGATCTGCGCAGCGCAACTGTTTCAAGGTTGCGCAGGCTGATGTTGATTGCGTACTAGCAGAAACACCAACGAAAAATAAAAAGAAATAACTAAATACTGTAAAAGAAAATTTGAGCTAGTTAAACTTATCTGTGTTGCTCCCTGGCAACGGCGCCAAAATTTGATCGCGCGTCGTTGTACGCGTCAAATTAATCCTTCCTTCTCCACTTAGTATAGCGGCTAAGTCAGGGTCGATCCCACAAGGAGCGTGCAGACTCGTCTTAGCTAGCAACCTACAACTTACGAAATTGGGGTTGTGAGTGATTGGGTTGCGCAGGTGCGCGAATGAACAGTAGTGAAAGCAAAATTGCACGATACGTGCGCAGGCAGTAGATTTTAAGTACTATGACTATGAAGAGTATCGGTACAGACAATCCTCTATGAATGTATCCTTATCATCGACTCTAAACATCTATAGTGCAGTTCTACTTAAGTTAGTGTCCGGTCAAGGCTTCGTAACGTGCGCGCATGTTCCGATCAAAGTCCATGAGCTATTAATTCCTGAAACTAGTCTAAGCAGCCACGAATCCTATAACAGTAGCAGCTGATTATCCTAGTGTGTTACTCCTAGTTGTCACCGTCAAGCTATCAACTAGTTTAACATACAATAACTAGCAGTTAGAATAAGATTGCGGTTCAAGGCTTCCCTTATTCGCACAACTAATTATCACCCATATGCATAGAATTAATATAAGTAGATGTACTAAGCTTTAAGCACAAGTCTCAAAGGAAATACTTCATAGAATCATGCCCAACCGATACGAAGTGTTTAGCTAGACATGCTAGAAACAAACATCATAGCAATAATAAATAAAACTAAGGCAGCAAGAGAAAACGTAGCAGGTTGGCGCAATTGTGCGTGGCCAAGGAAAAGTAGCAAGTCGGCGCAATCGCAGGTTGCTGTTTTCGGCTGGCGCAGGTGGTTCGCGCAGATTCTGGCTAAAGTAGCTCGTGTGTTTTGCTGCCGTGTGTCCTTCTCTCTATCTGCTCTCTCCCTTTTCCAAACCCTAGCTTCCCTCCTCTTATATAGTGGTCTTGAAGCCCATGGAATGCTTAGATTTGGCCCGAGAGACTTTTAGCAACTTACCAAATCTAGGAGATCAATATTTAGAAACTCTGCCATTCTGCGCACGCTGATTGCGTTACTTGCTTCATGCAGTCGGTTTGCGCACTGTAGTCCGAATCAACTATCTCCTTTTGCGCTGCTAGCTCCACAGGTCATGCATTGCGCTCTAAAAACGTCTGTTGGCGCACATCTGACTTATGCTCCTGTTTTATCTTGAAATACAAAAATACCGAAAACCAGTAATCTTGTACACAAAATAATGCAAACAAGCACAATGTTGAGATCAAAATAGCGCATATAACTAGGCTCTATCATTCTGTACCTCTTTCTTACCACTTTTCGAGTGCATCTGGACCTGGCCATGTGATATTCATCTCCACTGAGATCAGTATCCTCTTCACTCCAGTTTGCTGACATAGAGTTGTTGTTTTTCTGATCTGAGTTTGACAGTGGTTTGCTGGTACAGTCAGCCTTTCGATGACCATATCCCTCACAATTCCAGCACTGGATGCCTTTCCTTCTTTCTTTATTTTTTTTCTTCCTCTTCAGCTGGTTTTCTGGCTTTTCTCTGATTTCCTCCAACTCTTCTGGACTGTTTTTGAGAGTTCGAGGTCTGACCAGACCTTGATTCCATGTTCTTCAAGAACTTTCCCAGATTTTTTACCAGCAAGCTTAGTTGATCATCAGCCGAGGTCATCTTCTCTTCTGTTTCAGCCTTCAATCCAACATTTTTGCTTTTGAGAGGAGCATCTTCTTTGAGTAGCTTCATCTCAAACTGCTTGAGAGATCCAATTAACTCTTCCAGCCTCATGTCCCTGACATTATGAGCTTCTTCAATGGATGTCACCTTCATATCAAATCTGGATGGCAATGATCTGAAGACCTTCCTAATTAGCTTTTCTTTAGGGATAGGTTCTTCAAGAGCAGGAGATTCATTTGATAGGTCACACAGCTTGGCATTAAATTCTGTGATGGTTTCCTCCTTCTGCATTTTTAGACCTTCAAACTGTGAGGTAATCATCTGCATTCTGGATATCTTCACTTTGTCAGTCCCCTCATGAGTAACTTCCAAGATCTCTCAAGCTTGCTTCGCAATGCCACAATTGGAGATTAATCTGAAGTTGTTGGCATCCACAGCAACAAAGGTTGCATTTAAGGCTTTTGAATTGCCATTTGCTGCAGCATCCTCTTCTGCAGTCCACTACTCTTCAGGTTTCTTCCGAGTGACTCCTTTATCATCAGTGGTTTTGGGAGGCGCCCACTCTATCGCCACAGCTTTCCACACTTTCTCATCAATAGCCTTGAGAAACGCCTTCATCCTAGCCTTCCAGTAGCCATAGTTGCTTTCTTCTAGCAGTAGAGGGCGGCTTGTGCTTTGTCCTTCCTTCATTGTCTTGCTCTTCTCAGCTAGGAGCACAGGATCTTGACTCTGTATGTTGAGCTCCGGCTCTGATCCCAATTGAAATTCGCAACACCTTTGAATTGCACATAGTGAACAAGCAGTTGCTACAGCACACTCTTGAACACCCAAATCTGATGCAGCAAGATAGAACAAGGAACAAAGGTTTGTTCACCCAGCTCGGCCAATCTGCCTACGTCTGGGAAGGGCTGAATTCCAACCCTTAATGCACTAGTTTCTCAGGTCCACAGTACAACACGGTTCGAAGGAACGCAACCTATGCTACTTGACCTAAACTAGTCACACAGTCAGAACAGGCTCTGACTTGTGTATAACTCACCTATAGACTAGGAAATAATTCAGAATAGCTACAACTCAATCCCACAAACTCAGCCTATTCTAATTAACTCAATGTCACCTGCAGGTTGCTATAGCACATAGCTGGTGCCTCAACTGTCTGCGTCGCTCCAAGCCTTCTGCTGAGCTGATCGAACCTCTCCACGAGCACTGCACGCTCTGGAGCACTCCCCCTCACTCAGTGACCTCCAGCCACTAGTGAGTTTTTCCGTCCAGTCACTTGACCGAGTTGGTCCACTCGTCAATACCTCCACGGCCTCCCTTGATCAACCAACAAGAAACTGCTGCTCTGAATATGCTTTCTAATCAAGCTATGATCAGACTCTGCAAGTTCTGATCACACTCTGCTTCAATCACCTCAGCTCTGCGCTCACGCTCTGCTCTCGGTGATGATCGAAGGATCCTCGCACTTGAATTCTATCCTCACGGTATTTTGTGTATGCTCTCGTGTTTTCTCTCTTTACTTCGATGCCTTCGACGCTCTGAGCAGCCTCCCTTAAATAGGAACACCTAGTTCCACCATTCATAATTTTAGCAATTTCCTCCAAACAACAATATCTCCTAATTTGTAAGAGATTAGATTTGATTTGCAAATTTAATCTTCTACAAACAAATCTTCTCCACCATCTGAGAATCTTCACTGAAATATTCTCTCTGAGAATTTAGGAACTCCCTTGATGCTAATGGATGCACTGCCAAGTTCCTTCTGCGAAGATCCGGGCTGCTACTGACGAACAGAAGCTACAGCTTTCTGAACTAGCTCCTGCTATAGCAGCAGCTTGTTCAGCTGCTTGTTCACTTGTGCTGGTTTTGTCAAACACTGCCATACTGTTGATTTACGTTGACTGCTGACTTATGTTGACAACTGACTTCTGTTGACCGTTGTTGACTTCTTGATCTTGAATGAATGCTTCAAATATGCAATAAAATCCAATGCGATCTTGAACACACCTGCGATACGAAAACACTACAAAAGAGTAATCGATCTCACGTAAAATATAATAAAACTATGGGAATAGTAAGGGCACTGCTACTGGCTGGTTGGGGTGGTGGTGGCATAGCTATTAGCAGCACCGAAGCCTAGGAAAGGGCTGGTTGGGGTGGTGATGGTGGTGGAACTAGTAAGGGCACTGCTACTGGCAGCACCAAAACCTGAGAAGAGGTAGTTGCTACGTTGGTGGAGGTTGCAGGAATGCTACTAGTTGCACCAAAACCAAAAAAGGCATTAATTGTTGTGCCTGAATATGAAGCAGCACTTCCACTAGATATAGCCAGCCCTATAAACGAAGCTTGAGTTGAAGTCACTGGGACTGTAGTTGAGGAAGCTGTTGTTGTGGCCGAAACAACAT
Source organism: Umbilicus rupestris (assembly GCA_963678935.1). NCBI lineage: Eukaryota > Viridiplantae > Streptophyta > Magnoliopsida > Saxifragales > Crassulaceae > Umbilicus > Umbilicus rupestris. The sequence continues at coordinate 5,548,002 of OY787627.1, forward strand.
TCAAATCTGTTAGTTGGGTTTAGTAGCATAGATTGGCATTGTTCGTCAAACATGGTAAGAAAAAAATTCTTATTGCACAAATTTATGTTGACGACATTGTGTTTGGATCCAACAGCCAGCAAGGAGTTGATCAATTCATGGAACAAATTGATAATGTAATGGCATTCAAATGACAAAACCCGCCAGAGTGAACAAGCGCAGTGCACAAGGAGTTGCTACAGCAACCTGATCAGTAGGGAGCTGTAGCATCCTGAGCATCAGAAACTTGACAAAAAGACAACGGAAGCTTTCTAAATCAAATTTTGAATGTTCCCAGTGCTGCTACCTGCCGCAATAACTCAAATCAAAGACATTGATCTTTTAGAAGGTGATTGTCATTATCTTTAATGGGCCAACAAAGCAGGAGAGTGTTAGAAACTTCCAAAAGCTCATAATGATGGAGCACGGAGTTCCTATTTAAAAAAGCCTTGGCAGAGCGACAGAGCATCCATCCACACATCGAGCAGTCAGAGCATACTCAAAGAGATCAATTTGGAGACGCAGAGCGGAGAATTGAATGGAGCTTGAGCAACACTCAGTGCAGAGCGTGCACACATAGCAGAGTGAAGAAGAGTCTGATCCATGCGTAATCGGAGAAGGTCGATTGAAGCGGTGAACTTATCGCACAAGCTATACGGCAGAAGGGTGTGATATAGCAACCTACGGTAACTATTGTCTTAATTCGAATAGGCTAGGTTTGTGAGCATATTAGCTATTGTATTAAGTCCAGTGAGTAATAGGTAGTGCAGGCTGGTCTAAGGTGTTTAGATCGGGCCTTGATTCAATGTAGCTAGTCTAGAAGTAGAGATTGATCGAGCGTAGGCTGAACTGAATCTTTGTACTAGAAACTCAGGCTAGTGAATCGTTGAGGATTCTAGAGAAGTCCTCCTCAGAGGTAGGCAATTGCAGAACTGGGTGAATAAATCTTTGTTCACTGTTTTTATTTGCTGCACAAGCTCATCCAGTACAAAGAGGTTGCTATACCAACATGCTAGTATACTCTTAGAAAACGTAGGCGTGGCAATTTCAATTGGTATCAAAGCAGGAACTCGACACATAGAGTGAAGATCCGGAGCCCCTTGCTGAGAAGATCAAGTAGAGTTAAAAGAAGTTAAAACACAAGTTGGCCGCCCCAGTTGGAAGATAGCAACTATGGGTATTGGAAGGCAAGGATGAAGGTCTTCCTCAAGGCTATTGACGATAAGACCTGGAGAGCAGTGGTCTCTGAGTGGTCACATCCCCTGACCATTGATGAGAAAGGAGTTGGTCGGAAGAAACAAGAGGAGACATGGACATCTGAAGAGGAAGCTGTCTCAACTAGGTATTTCAAGGCCTTGAACGCTATTTTTGCTGTTGTTGATGCTTACAATTTCACATTAATCTCAAATTGTGACGTTACAAAGCAGGCTTCGGAGCTTCTCCAGACAGCACATGAAGGCACTGACAAGGTAAAGAACTCCAGAATGCAAATGATCACATCTTAGTTCGAGAGTTTGAGGATATGGAAGATGACACAGTCAATGAGTTTAATGCCAAACTCCATGACCTGTCCAATGAGGCACATGCCCACGGAGAGCCAATACTAGAAGAGAAGCTGATAAGGAAAGTGCTTAGATCATTGCCTCCAAGATTTGACATGAAGGTGACAGCCATTGAAGAAGCCCAGAACATCAAGAATATGAGGTTGGAAGAGCTGATACGATCCCTCAAATAGTTTGAGATGAAGCTGATGAAAGATGATCCTCTAGCAAAAAGCAAGAGTGTCGGGCTAAAGTCTGAAGCAGAGAAGAAGCCTTCAATTGAAGATCAACTTGGCTTACTGGTAAAGAACTTCAGCACACTCATGAAGAAGATGGATTCCAAGCCAAGTCAATCATCAAATGCTAGAAGGAACCCAGAGGTGGCAGAAATCAAAGGAAAGGGAAGGAGCTTGCCTAAGATGATGATGAAAAGAAGGAAGGAGGAAAGGGATACAATGTTGGGGCTGCAAAGGATATGGACACCGTGAAGCTTGATAATGTAGTGGCATTCAATTTACAAAACCCACCAGAGTGTACAAACGCAGTGTACAAGGAGTTGGTACAACAGCAACTGTAGCAGGAAGCTATAGCAGACTGGGCAATGGTTTTGGCGCAAAGATCATGCTGTCTAGATTTGAAGTTGCAGAGTAACGGAAGGCTTCCAAAGTATTTCCACAATATTCTCAGAGCCGCCAACTTGAAGATAATGGTTGTTTTAGAAGTTGGGACTCCTTATCAAGAGTCCTACAAAGTAGGAGATTTTTTTGGAAGGTTTCCTAATGCTGATAGGGCTTGGAGTTCATAGTTCTATTTAAAGAAACCTCGAGCAGAGCAGCGAGCATCCATTCAAGCAACCAAGATATCGAGCAACCAGAGCAACATTCCAAGAGACAGATTCAGAGTGCTGAAGCAGAGAATTGTATCACCACCGAGAGGCTGATTGAAAACTTGCAGAGTCTGATCAGTGCTTGATCGGAGAAGGCCAATTGAAGCAGGACGTGCTTGTTGGCTGATCAAGGAAGGCAACAAGAGTATATTGAGTGGGGAACTCGGACGACTGAAGAAGATTAGCTTCCATCAAGGACAAGCGGTCATGAAGCGAGGGGAAGCAATCTGGAGTGTACAGCGCTCGCGGAGAGTTCGATCGGCTCAGCAGAGGAGCTTGGAGCGACGCGGACGAAAATGGCATAAGCTACTTGCACAAGGAGGTGCTATAGTAACCTATGGTAGTATTGTTTTAATTACAATAATCTAAGCTTGGAGCAGAGTTGTAGCTATTTGGAGTTAAATAATTTGTGTATGTGTGCGACACTAATCAGAGGGTGTTCTGATTGAGTGTGCTTTGCTAGTAGGGTTGAGTAGCATAGATTGATCTAGCATTGCGTAGAGTCAAGTCTATGTTGTACCAAAGAACCGGGAGACTAATGAATTGAGGACTGGAGCATAGTCCTCCCCAGACATAGCCAGTTGGCCGAACTAGCTGACAAATTACTATTCACTATTTTATTTGCTACACAAGCTTAGACGGTACAAGAGGTTGCTATAGTAACAGCTTGTACACACTCAACAAACTAAAGCGCTGCAAATTTCAATATGTATCAGAGCGGAAACTTAACATACAAAGTAAAGATCCTAAGCGTCTTGCTGAGAGGTTCAAGAAACAATGAAGGAAGGTCAAAGTAGAAGTCGGCCGCCACTGTTGGAAGAAAGAAAGTATGGTTACAGGAAGGCAAAGATGAAGGCCTTCCTCAAGGCTATTGATGAGAAGACTTGGAGAGCTATTGTTTCTTAATGGTCACATCCCTTGACCATTGATGAAAAGGAAGTTACCAGAAGAGACATGAACTGCTGAAGAGGAAGCTACAACAACTGGTAACTTAAAGGAACTAAATGTTATTTTTGCTGCAGTGGATGCTAATAATTTTAGGTTCATCTTCATTTGTGACATTGCAAAGCGAGCTTGGGAGATCCTCCAGACAACATATGAAGGCACATATAAAGTAAAGACATCCAGGATGTAGATAATTACTTATTAGTTTGAGAGTTTGAGGATGCAAGAAGAAGACTCCATAACTGAGTTCAATGACCAGTTATGTGATCTGTCCAATGAAGCACATGCCCTTGGAGAACCAATTCCAGAATAGAAACTGATAAGAAAAACTCAGGTCATTGCCTCCCAGATTTGACATGAAGGTGATAGCTATTGAAGAAGCTCAAAACATCAAATTTATGAGGGTGGAAGAGTTGATAGGGTCACTCAAGCAATTTGAGATAAAGCTGATTAAAGGTGATCCTCCCGGCTATCAACAAAATCATTGGGCTAAAGGCTGCAGCAGAAGTGGAGAAGACTGCAACAGATGATCTGATTGGCATGCTAGTAAACAATCTTGATAGACTTCTGAAGAAAATGGATTCCAGACTTGGTCAATCAAACTTTATAGATCAACTAGGAGAGGCGGAGGAAATCAACGGAAGCGAAAGGAACTTGCTCAAGATAATGAAGAAAAGATGGAGAAGAGGAAAGGCATGCAGTGCTCGGCTGCGAAGAATACGGACATCGAAAAATTGAATGCCCTAATGGCCTGAAGAAGAAGAACAACTCTCTCTCTCAGCCAAATGGAGTGATGATGACTTAGAAAAGAGCGACGATGAATGCAACATTAGTGATCCAAAACATTCAAAAGACCTGCAAGGAGGGTTGCTAGGAAGTTGAACAAGGGGATGCTACATCAACCTTGTACCACCCTGCTAGAATTGAGAAAAAGACTAAGAACAGAGGTAGACGATGCTACACATGCAGCCAAAAGGGACATATTATGAGGAACTGTCCAACTCAAAATGGATACTAGAAACCTCATAGATCAACAACAGCAGCTCAATAACGAAGACAAGAGAGAACAATACACCTTGCACTGGTCAGCACGTCAAGGTGACCAAATGAAGAAAGCTGGTACTTCGATAGCGATTGTTTAGGATACATGACTGGTGAAAGATCATTTTTGACAAAGATCAAGCCCTGCTTAGAACAACTAGTAAATTTTGGGAACGGTTTGAAAGGAAGAGATCTGGGGAAAGGAACACCAGCAGTCCATGGACTGCCCAAACTGAAAAATGTGATGCTAGTGGATGGATTGAAAGAAAATCTCATAAGCATAAGTCAGCTGTGTGATGGTTCACATCAAGTAAAATTCACTCAAGACTCATGTCAAGTTCTCAACGAGGCTGGATCATGTATAATGCAGAGATCTAGATCGAAGAACAACTGCTACTTGCTAAAGGTTGGTATAGCAACCCCTTCACCAACATGCCTACTCACCAACATGGATGAAATGAATCTTTAGCACAAAAGAATGGGACATGTCAACCTGAAACCTTGAAGAAAATTGCTGCTAAAGGATTGGTCAGAGGAGTCCCAGTGATCAAGGGCGAAGTAAACACCATTTGCGGAGAAGTCAAATAGGCAAGCAGAAGAAAGTGTCTCACGCGACAGCTTCTCTCCGTGACTATGCTCCAGGAGACAATTCTTGATCTTTTAATGAGCCTCTGCTCCAGTTGAACTCTTGATCAAGGCTCGATCAGACTTTTCTCTTAGCCTCACGCTCTGTAAGTGTGTTACTTCACTTTTGTTTCTTAGTTTAATTCGATACCTCTGAGATGTGCTCTTGTGACCCTTTTATAGCTCCAGCACGTAGCAATCTAGGAAACTCCATGCTCTTTGAGATTTAGGATACCATCCCACTCTTTGCTGCGCACTCCCGATTTTCTCTAGATTGTAGGAGGTTGTTGAGATTCTTTCTTTCGTAAGCCGAATTTCAGAATCTTATCGTTTCAGACTCTTCCAATCGCTTTGAAATTCTGCTTAGTTGCTGATGCGGAGGTATAGCTTCTGCTTAAGCACTCTCTGTATCTTTCTGCAAAACTACTCTACTAAAGAATAAGAAGAACAATACCTTTGTTCACCCCAGTTCGGCAACTTGCCTACATCTGGGGAGGATTGAACGTTGTCGAAATTGTGGTAGTAAAAATACTAGTCCAATCATGGTGCGCAAACAAACATTTTAATCCTGAAATGGACAAAGAAAGCATCAAAGAAAACATTTTAAACCTGAAATGGACAAAAAAAACATCAAATGACTATATAAATTAAAGGAACAAACAAGAAGTAAAGGGAAATGCAGACAAAAATAAGGTTATTTGTCCGCACATTAAAACACCCCATACTTAAGCCTTGTTCGTCCCGAACAAGGCACAAGTCAAGCGGAGAGTAAGATGCTAGATCATATACGACAGTATCAAAGACGTGCAAATCTTACACCCTACTCATGTCACATAACATAAAAATAACTAAACAAAGAAAATTAATCTACTCCTAACTCACTGTCGTAGGAATCAAGGATGCATTTAGCATATGCATCAAGCCTTTAAACCCCTAGGCTTCCCTAGTGGACGAGTTATAATCTCGTGAGAGTTTTTAGAATAGGAATACTCACAAATCCCACTCGCAATCATCCATAAGAGTTTAAAATCCAAATATAGTTTGCTAAGCCAATAGTTCTTTATCAGCCCACATAATAATAGAGTTGTGCAAATCATTCACTTCACGCAAACTTTAAGGCTCATTCATTTCATTGCGACAACAAATTTTCATAGAATAGATATCAAAACTAGCATTCATCAAATTCAAATTACCGCTCAATTTCTTATGCAAGTAGTATGAAGAAAAGCGTCACTAACAAAAAAATTCTATCGAGGCAATCACATATGCTTGCTAAGGGCAAGTCCATAAACTCATGAAAACAAACTCTTAGACTATACGTCATAATCCGTAAGAGAAGAGGAGTTTTGACAGTAAAAATTTTAAAATTTACTTGTACAAATCTTGATGCTTAAGTAATAAATTATGGGGGTCATACCTTAGACGCTTCCTAAAAGTGAAATGCAAATGCCTTACTCACACATGCAAAAGAACTTGCGGAATAGGCACAAAGTCAAGAATTAAGTGGGTTTATTTTTATTTTGCGTTTATACAAATGCTTTCATGGGGAAACTTACCCTCCTAACCTTCGGCAATTGTAAAACTTTTTCTTGACCCAAAAAAACCAAATAATATTTTTGTGTTTATAAAAAAGCTTTCAAGGGGGAACTTACCTTCCTAATCCTTGGCTTTTGTAAACCTTAAAAATAAAAAAAATTTCACTTGCGCCCCCTTTTTTCTCTTTTTTTTTCAAACACTTTATTTGACCCCACACTTAATACTTGACAATGTGCCTAAGTGATAAATAATGGAGCATGAAGTGTGAGCTAAACAAATGCTAAGGCAAAATAGGAATTCTAAAGTCACTTAAAAGCAAAGAAGAACAAGTGCGAGGTTTTTATATGAAATCTGCGCTCGTTGAAACTTAACTTCATTTTTCATGCACGGAAAGAGCTTAAAAATAAATTGAACTAAGCTAGTCAAGATACCGAATCATTCGAATAAAATCATCACAAAGAATGTCAATCAACTTAAAGATACGATTCATGAATTCAAAGCACAACTCATCCCAAAATTTTTTTTGATGATACTGCTTAATTTCTTAGCAAACATTACTTCGTGTGATCAATACTTAAAGCTAGGATGACAGCAATCATGTGAGTATAATGCGCTCAAAATAAATATGTAGCATAGAATCATGTTGTTAAGGAAATAAAAGCGAAAGTGTAAACACCCCACACTTAGTCCCTAAGCAATATAAAGTAATAGAATTAAAGAGAAAGTTGCGAAGGAACTTCTATCGTGTGGAGGCAGCCAAATGCGCATCTGCCCATGCCCGTGAATGATGCTCTTGTCAGTTGCGATAAATCTGAAACTCAAGAAAAAGGTTAGCGCAACACTTGAATTCAAATATTTAAACAGCTAGCTATGACATATATATCAATACGAAACATATAGCTAGGCAAAAGATTGGAAAATAAATGTGCGACAATTCATACGATGAGTTTATTTAGATATGCTCATGTAAATCAAAAGTCATAACTAGTGTATTGTAGTGCTTGAAAAAGGTTTCGAACAAATGCGAGTAAAGTTTCAAAAATTTCCAAAATTAACTGAAAACAGTGCTGTTCAAAACTGCCCGAATAATAATTGATTCGGGGTCCATATAAAGTGATTGGACCAAACCATGGTCGAATCAAGGCAGTTCGGATAACATGAGCTTACCCGAATCAAAAGTGATTCACGCAACGAAAAGAAAGTGATTCGGCGAGGGTGGTCGAATCAAACTAGTTCGGATAGAATGGGTTCCCCGAATCAAAAGTGATTTGGGCAAGGCAAAAAAAGATGATTCGGTCAGGTTGTCCGAATCAACCTAGCAGTGGTGATAATAGCCTAGGCCGAATCATTATTCAAAGGAAAAATCTGCCAAATAAAAGCAACAAAAGTTCGAAACACACCTGTCTTGCAAATAAAATCACGGCGAAGGGCCTCAAAATACAAATAGACTAGTCAAGTAAATTACATAACAAAGATACCAACACAAGTCATGACAAACATAAAAGGAAACCTAAACATCATTCGTATGCTTTGAGCAGGTCTCGTGGTCCGAGGCTTCCTCCTCTTCATTGTCTCCACTGCTGCTCTCGGTGTCACTCCCAGTGTCTTCCCCACTATCACTCCCTTTGGTCAAGGCAATGGTCTCACCGACCCCACCTTCAACCATTGCTGAAATGGAGTCATCGCCCGCGTCTGAAGGTGGCATAGTCGGCTGAGGCGGTGGCTGAGAAAATGGTAATGGCGGAGGTAGAATATCAACAATGCCCAAATGAGCTGCCATATGCACCATGGCACCTCCTTGCCATGCAACAAAATCGTGGACCACGGTGGATAATACCTTGTGGGAGCGGATGAGTGACGTGTGAGAATCTGAACGGGAGTCCAATCGCGCGCTCATCAACCTCAGGTACTCACGTAGACTTGTCTAGGGCTCAACGAGAAGGGGAATGGTGGAAGATGTTCTAAAATCTGGAATGTGCTCGGAGGTATGGGCAAATGCAGGATTGGATTCTGGTGTCAGGGGTTGCTCGCTAGCGGGTCTAGGAGGTGTTGCTAACCGAGGAACCCCATGCTCTACTCGCTTCTTCGCTATCCGCTTCTCTAATTGCTTCGGCACATCTGTGCGAACAATCCACTCGCGAGTCCTCGCATTTATCATATGCATCTTGCGAAGACTCTCCAGGTTAAGTACCTTCTTGGGCAGAGGCGTGTCGTGGTCCAAAGTGAAACTCACATGCTTCGAGAGAAGCGTAATAACTGTCCCGCCACTAAAGCTCCCCCCTTGTACTCTGATTTCTGATCGGACTCAAATTGGAGTGTTAAGGCACTGACAATGCAAGCTGGTCTCCTGAAATAAATTAGAAGCATTAAGTCCAAATCTGAGGTGTTGACATACTGTCCACCATCCTTGTGGATGTGAATGGATGTCGTAATAAGACGATGAATAAGTCGCCAAACCGGGGACTAAATCATCAATGCTGGCTGAGGGGACGTGAAGAAATTTTGCCCAGTAATTTCCTCCCAGAACTTGTACCGATCGCTCCTCCTGAATTTTGGGTACTCACCATACTTAGTTCACCCGAATGCTTTCCTGATATCGATGGAGGGCATGTCAAAAACATGGCCGCCCAAACGGAATTTCCATAAACATACATGGCGCTCCCTCTTGCCCTTACAATGTGAGTCATATGAGCCATCTCCTCAAGTCGCTGAAAATGATGCCATAAATTCCTTAACCAGCCTCGAGTATGTAACCGGATCATCCATCAAAATATAGTGAAGATCACTAGCACGTACATAACAACAAATTTCATCCATAAAATCAAGATCACATAGGGTGGCATGATCCGGGTAAGTGGGCGCGAGTACCTCATATCCACTGGGCTGCGCCAACAGAGTCGTCATTTTATTGTCAGCAATCTAAATCTCTTCACTGAAAGGGAAGGGCGTCCTTGCCCTTTCCGCTCCAGCTTACGGGACTATAAGCAAATTAGATCGCGCGCGAGAGGACTCCCCCACTGGGCTGGCTTCCTCAGAGGAAGATGAGGATGTCTCCCTGGCTGGCAATGGCGGAGGAGATGATCGAATGACAATGGCAGCAGCAGCTCGCCTCGGCCTCGGTTTGGGTTTGGGTTGGGGTTTAGCTATTCCTTTACCCTTCTAATCAGCGGAAAGCCTTCGAGTAGGTGGACATCTCGGTTTCTTAGTTGAATTTAGGTTGGTGCGAGCCATGGGAGTGGTTTTGATGAAAACAGGCTATGAGGCTAAACTGATTCAGGTAGGGTAGAAGGTGATTCGCCCGGATCAGTTGTGAATCGGGCAAGGGAGGCGACTTAGAGAGTGGTTAGTGATTCTGGGAGGTGAAGTCGGCTAGGTCGGACGGTCGTGGCTAGGGTTACGGTAGAGTGGATTCTGGCTACGGTCGACTGACGGAGCAGTGCGAGTCCTCTTGTCGACGAATAGCATTTCCTAGCCTCCTCGGGTTCGGTTGATCCACAATTCTTGCTGGTGGTTGATATATATTCTCTATTATTTGTTGATCAACTTTAATTTCAAGAGGAGTATCAAAATCTGGTGTTGACATGGAACCTTGTTCTTGTGCCTTTTTCGTGCGCGCTCGGGTTTGCATTCAAACACCTACCAAGTGATCGAAGAAGGCGTTAATAAGTGTGAACTTAAATCCAAGTAGGCAAGAATAGCACACAAACACGCAATCACGATCAACAAATTAAAGAAAAAAAGTAAAGTAGACTAACTTAAAACAATACTAAAAAACTAACCAGTCTAATGGCTAATCCCCGGCAATGACGTCATTTTGAACGTTGTCGAAATTGTGGTAGTAAAAATACTATTCCAATCATGGTACGCAAACAATATTTGTAATCCGAGTGACCATGAGTCGAATCTAAGAGAAAAGCCTAGATCAGTCTAAAGCTAGCTAGTAATGCTTAATGTAAGTCTACTAAATATAATCTGGGGTTTTTCCTCTAAGCGAGGTATCTCTAGTAAATAATAAAGACAAGGTCAAATTTGGTTCAAAGTAAAGTAATAAAGAAAGCTAGTCGGAATCCAACTTCACCCCTAGGTCATGTGAATAGCAACACAAAACTTGCCTAAATCATGAGTTAATTTGATTGATAATTCTAGGCTAAAGTATCATGCATTCTAAGTTTAACTCTCGCTCCTTCTCTAGAATGGGAATGATACCTAAGTGACACAATTCTCAAACCCTCGCTCTATTGAACCATGTAGAACAAAAGTCTCCTAATCTCAACCTCTCGATCTAGTGATGGTTAACTCAAGTCCACTCTATATGTAGCCTAGTAGAATGCGAATGTCACTCTCGTGCACAAATGCTATCTAAAATTAACATGCTTGATCTTCTAAATAATCCGAAGTTCAATTCTCATTCCATCCCTAGGTGTTCTATCAATTCATATTCATTCATGCATTTCGTCAAACACTTGTTGTGCACAAATATGACATGAAGATAAAGCATGAGAACTTTCAATCAAACTTCACTCATATAGATAAAAGAACATGTTTTGCATTATAATCTAACCTAAGGGATCCATAAGGATCCCAACTACAATGGGACTACTCACACATGGTGATTTTGAAACAAAACATAAATTTGAATTGAAATTATTCACCAATTGAAGACAAACTAGTAGGGGTTGAGTAGACGGATGATGTAGAATCTCCAATTGTTGATGTCTTCTCCCAATCCTCCACAATTCTTCAAGTCTTCCGAGAGACATCGTCTAGGGTTTTCGTTTCTGGAAAAAGCCTATTCTAATTTTGCATCTCTTTTTATTTATACTGTTTTGGAAATTTAACAATTCACCCGCAGTGCCCGAATCACTTTTGATTCGGGTAAGCTTTGGTAAACTGATTCGGCCAGAGTGGTCGAATCAAAGTCTCAAAGCTGTTTCATGGCTCGGCGAATCACTTTGTCCTAGGCGAATCACTTTTGATTCGGTCAAGCCCTTCAATTGATTCGGTCAAAATCCTTATCGAGCCAAACTGATCAGTGCAGCACACTTCTTCCTTGCGCGAATCACTTTTGATTCGGTCAAGCCCTTCAATTTTCTTCTCGAGTCAGGTCGATCCGTGCAACAGGACGATGATTCGGCCAAGGTTGACCGAGTCATTTGTGAATTGGTCACTCTGTTGGCCGTGTTGGATCGTTAGTCAAGCATTCCCTCTTGAGTAACTCAGTTTTGGGTTACCCGAAAGGTATTGCAGTGAAAGTTCAGGTCGAGTTACCAGAGAGGTAATGCAGCGGGTAACTTAATAACAGCAGCGGAATTAAAAATAATAAGAAATACGAATACTCACGATTTGTAGTGGAAACCTAAATGTCAATCAAGCATTGAGTAAAAACACTACCTTCCAGTATCTGCTGGAAGGATTTGTGAAAGATGGATGGTGGCTTTATTTAGATTTCTTGTCAAGTACAAAACAAACAACTTATCACCTCCAACGCTTAAGCTATTTTTGTGTCTCTCCTTGACTCAATCTAACTCTCGGACAATTCTTCTTCCACTCTTGAACTTGACCGTTCAAGATCTCCGAGTACTCATCACGCTTTCTTGCTGTTTGCACTTTTTTCTCGTTCACTGAAGACCCCCTTTACGCAACTCCTAGCTTGGTTGCTTAAAAGAGCAGCGCGTAATCTCTCGAATATCTTGGATTGATGTACTTGATTTTCACGCCAGTATTCGGGTTGCTAAATCTGCCTCAATCCAAATCTCAATCAGATATCACTCGTGAGGGAGATTGGGTTGTTCCCCCTCAGATTATGCATCTCCAGCCTCTTCTTCTTGGGGAATTTGGTCAACAGCTTCCTCCGCAGGGTTGACATCGGGTGCTTCCTCGTGTGTTCCTTGGGGAGTGCAGTAAGTGTAATTGTCTATTCAAGTCAGTTAAAGTTCATCTTCCCCTAGAAGGAATTCAGGATTCGGTTCCTTTATACGATCACCTCCTCAACTTAGAACATTCATGGGGCCACAGAGATCCATATGGATCTTCTTGAGAGGGGCAGCTGTGCTAACTGTCTGCTCAGATTTAAAGGATACTCTTGTTTGTTTTCTTCTAACGCATGCATTATAGACTACGTATGTCTCGCTCCCCACTCTGGTTAGACCATCTACTAGACTGTCTCTGTAGAGTTTGTATAGCAATTTTAGGCAGACATGTTCGAATCTCCTGTGCCACAGCAGGGTGTCATCTTGAATGGTTGACAATTAGACTTCCTTGTCAGGTATGAAGTCTGGATCTACTATATAGAGTTCATTTCGTTGTACTCCACGCAGAGTGATCTTTTCTTCTCCCTTAACCGAATACCTTTCCTCTTCCATTGTTCCAGAAGAATATGTGTCCTATGGAACCTTCTTGAAGAGTGATGAACCTTGCTTGGTTTCCTGTCATATGTCTTGAGCATGCACTGTCTATGAACCAAGGCTCAGTTATTGCTCTTACCTGCAAGGGAAACGTTAGTTTTTTTGAACCCAGACAAACTTGGGTTTGTTGAGTTTAGAAGGATTAGTACGAATTTGACAAGTATCAGACAAGTCAATTTTACTCTTTGGGGTATTTCGTGGTTTCTCCATCCCTAAGTTTGAGTGGTGTCGAGGTTGAGTATACTTATGATGGGTTCTCTGTGAGGGAACACTTTTTGTCCTTTTCCGAGTTCCCTCGGGGGGAGATCTGGCTTTCTTTGGAGCACCCGTACCATAAGTTAGTTGGACCTTCTTCTCAGCCTCCTTCCACTTGGAACATTCTCTCTTATAATGTCCCTCAATTCCATAGTTCCAATACACACGATGGCACTTCAAACCTACATACCTTCTCATACCTGCTGGTATTGACTTGTGAATCTTTCGGGCCATCAGATCAACTTTGGGAGGGTCCTGATTCATGCTCTGTTTCTTCAAAATCTGATATGCTTTCCTTGCATTGAAGGGCACAGAATGTTCAGTGGGATATTCCATTCTCTGATCCTTTGATTTTGCATGAGAGCATTGACCTGCATCAGTGGAGAGTTCCTTTCCAGGTTTGGCAGTTGCAGAATTCAGTGTAGCTTCTTCATCTGAATATCCTATTCCTGCTCTGATGAACATTCTCTCAAAGGTCTTGCTCCCCTCCTCTAGCTTGAGAGCCGCTAGCTCCTTGATCAGTTTCTCTCTTATCACATTTTTGCTACCTCTTGCATTTTGTAAAGATTGAAGCAGCTCTCTGTTATCAGTTTCCAGTTGATTAACTCTATCTCGAAGAGTCAGCACTTCACAGATGCTATCCTCACAGGTGGTGCACTTTTGCTTGTGTGAGATTCTTTCTTCTTTCAGTTTCTCAATATTTTTAGACAATTTATGTACCTTCTGTTTCTCCCCAGCTATCTTCTCATCCTTAGTTACGATGGTATTTTTCAGCTTTTCATTTGTCTTTAGCAGTCCTCTTATTACTTCTACAAAATCAGAGTAAGAGTATTTTGAGTCATCAAACTGATCAAAATAGTTTACCTCAGAGGTGCCTGAGCCAGCCATCAAGCAGCCTTCCCTCGCCAGTGTCTATTCGTCGCTGTCTGAATCTGACTCTCCCCACGCGGTCAGCACTGCTTGCTTGGTTTTCTGAGCTGGAGGTTCTCCTCTCTTCTTACTGTTGCAGTCAAGGGATCGCTGTCCTTTCTTTGGGCAATGATAGGACACTAGGTCCTTATCGTCCAGTTTTTCACGCCTTTGATTGCAAGGACCTCTGTTCCCTCTGAGGGAAGCCACTCTAAAAACTCTGGTCCTAATGCCTTAATGTATGAACCCGGCGCGCGCCTAATGTCTTCACACGGCGCGGTAAATCTGCAGATTGAAACCCGCGGCAGCTATAAACCCTAATCCACATCAACCCCCAAAACTCAAAATTAACACCCCAAATCGAAACCGTAGCACCCCAGAACATGTATGAGTAACCTGCAACCAATAAATACAGCCAATTTCACCCTAAACTGCAGATCAAGCATAAACCCTAAAACTCCCAAAACTTGATATCCAGTTGCATATTGCATCAATTGAGTATGAGATAGGGTTAAGGAGTACCTGGCATGTTTAAGCAAGTGGAAAACTCCGTGAGAGTGTAGTGAAAACAAGAATTTGAACCTGGGGTGGTTTGATGAGTGACTGAATGAAAGAAGGAGGGGGCGCGCTCCAACCCTTACATGTTCCAAACGCGGCGCTCTGGGCCTGACGCGCGCCCGCTGAACACATTAGTTGCGCGCCACCTTCAGACATTATGGAAGCTAATGTGTGCTTCCGGCGTGGTACGTAATGTTGCTTGGGGACGCGGTACCTACTGAGATACGCCCCAAATTTGCCTCCAAACAATTCAATCCCTAACGGTATTCTAAAGGGAAGACTATATGAAACACTAAGTGGACAAACACTAAGAATTAAAATGAAAAGAAGAAAAAGAAAAAAAAAACATCGGGTTGCCTCCCGTAAAGCGCCTTTATTTTACATCATTGGCTCGACGGTACCTCAACTCAGTTATCGCCGTGAGGCTCGGCTAGCTCGCATTCTTGAGCACCTGGATGCGATCCATCGTAGTAATGCTTCACACGCTGTCCATTCACCTTAAACCGGTTGCCATCTCTCGGGTTCTCCAGCTCCACTGCCCTGTGATTGAAAATCTGCACCACCGTATATTGACCTGTCCATCTAGAACGCAACTTGCCAGGCATTAGTCGTAATCGTGATGAAAATAAAAGTACCTGCTGGCCAATCTCAAATGTCCGTTGTAGGATGAACTTGTAATGATAGAGCTTAGTCCGCGCCTTATAGTCTGATTGGCTCTCATAAGCCTCTAGACGCAACTCCTCTAGTTCACTCAATTGTAGCTTGCGTTCCATCCCAAACTTTGCCAAATTCATGTTGCATTGTTTAAGTGCCCAATACGCCCTGTGTTCCAATTCTACCGGTAAATGGTAGGCCTTGCCATACACTAAACGATAAGGAGAAGTTCTGATAGGAGTCTTGTAGGCAGTCCTATATGCCCACAATGCATCATTTAAGCGTAGACTCCAGTCTTTCCGTGTAGGCTTGACCATCTTCTCTAGGATTCCCTTGATCTCCCGGTTAGAAATTTCAGCTTGGCCATTTGTCTGCCCCTTGATCTCCCGGTTCAAAAACTGCCGTCCCAAACTTCCTCCAGAAACCCTAATTGAGATCGGGCTCTTGAAATTGATCTCGGGCCGCGGGATTGCTGACGTCATCATAAGCTTAACGCGCCCTAAGAAGACATTAGGTAGCTCGCCCGGAGAAGACATTAAGGTCCGGCGCGCAATACTAATGTTGTCTGCTGGCGCGGAACTCTCTGCAATGCGCACTCATTTCCGTTAACGTCGATTTTCTCCCTAAAAACACCATTTTGAGTCGCAAGTCTCTTTTCATGTATTCCGAACACCTGAAATTCAAGCAACACTAAGAAGTAACTATTCACATAAAAACATGTCGGAATAGTTGGGTTTAAATGGTCTAGCGAGTCGTATAAATATGCCCCATCAATGATGTATAGAAATATTCCTCTATATACACACATTGATTTACTAATATACTGAGCTGTGAAATAGGCTAAGATTGTGGATCGGACAAAGTTGTACATCTACTATAAATATTTGTATATTCATCTATTGCAACATAGAGAATAACATTCAATCTCAGTTTCTCAACTTGGTATCACTGCCATATCCTATCAATCACCACCATGTCTTCCAGCAGCACTCCCGTCCCTCAAACCAATGATGCAGCCATCTCCAACTCTACGGCCATCATGCCTGTTGGATCCTCTTTCAGTGGCTTTATCACTGTGCGGCTTAATCGCACAAATGTTTTGCTTTGGAAAGCCTAGGTCGTACCGATTCTTGCCGGTGCTATTTTGCTTGGTTACCTGGATGGTTCCATTATTGCTCTGACGCCGATGATCATTGAAACGGTTGGCGGCACTACTCATCAGGTAGTCAGCCCTACATGCCTTACATGGTATCGAATGGATCAGACGGTGCTCGGTATCCTAAACTCCTCCATGACAGATGATGTTCTCAACCAAATGATGGGCATTACGTCATCTGCCCAAGCTTGGAAAACTCTTCATCCTATGTTCTCGGCGCAGAGTAGGGCGAGCACAATCAACGTTCGCCCTCAACTATCAACAACAAAGAAGAAGGACAACTCCATCACAGAGTACTTCCAAAAAATGAAGAGTCTTGCCGACACCATGGCAACTATTGGCCATCCACTAACTGATGAAGAGCTGATCAGCTACATCATGGCTAGTCTTGGTTCAGAGTACGATGCTTTTATGGCATCTCTTACAGTTTTTAATGGTCCAGTAACCCTCATTGACTTTTATGCTATGCTCTTAACATATGAGGCGCGTCAAGAGCTTCATGTTCTGATAGATGATTTCACTACTTCCGCAAATAATGTTATTCGTCATAGTACCAATAACAACAATGGTCGTCGAGAGAATAATGGAAGTCGTTATAGCGGACGAGGCGGTGGACAGTCATGAGGACGTGGCCGAGGTCGTGGAGGAGGACGATCTAGGCCTAAGTGTCAAGTGTGTGGCATATATGGCCAAGAAGCGCTGCGCTGCAAAAATCGTTTTAATCATGCATATCAACCTGAGGAGCAGGTCCATATTGGCAATGCAGCAACTAAACATGGTTATGAAGGTGATTCAAATTAATATTTTGACACCGGCGCCACTGATCATCTCACTGGTGATCTAGATCGCCTAACTCTTCATGATCGCTACAATGGAAATGATCAAGTGCAAGTAGAAAATGGTGCAGGTTTGAAAATTTTGCATATTGGACATTCTAAACTACCTGGCTCCTCTTTAGCACTTACAAATATCCTTCATGTCCACAAATTCACAAACATCTTTTGTCGGTACATCGCTTTGTTTCCGACAATAATGTTTTTATCGAGTTTCATCCTCATTTCTTTCTTGTGAAGGATCAAATCACGAAGAAAATTCTTCTGCAAGGTAAAAGTCGAGGCAAATTATATCCTTTTCCAATGAGCAGGTCGGTCTCATCGTCATCTTCAAAGCGTCCAGTATTTTCAAGAGTTAAACTTACAATAAGTCAGTGGCATCAACGTCTAGGCCACCCTTCAAATAATATTGTAGACTCTATTGTTCGATCAAATAAACTTTCATGCTCTTTTTCAAAGGAGACTCTGTGTGTGATGCATGTCAGCGCGCCAAAAGTCATCAATTGCCCTATGTTATATCTACTCGTGTAACAGTCAAGCCAGTTGAACTTATTTATACTGATGTTTGGGGTCCTGCTCAAGCATCGTCTGGCGGTTTCAAATATTAGGTTAGTTTTATTGATGACTTCAGTCGGTTCACATGGATTTATCTACTTAAACATAAGGCTGATGTAGAGCAGGTGTTCTATACTTTCCAGACTTACGTTGAGCGTCTTCTCAATACAAAAATTCAAGCTGTTCAGTCTGATTGGGGCGGTGAGTATCACAGACTCCATCGTTATTTTCAGCACACTGGCATCTCTCATTGTGTCTCATGTCCTCGCACATCCCAACATAATGGAATTGCCGAGCATAAACACCGACATATAGTTGAAACCGGCCTTGCTCTTCTTGCTCATTCCTCACTCCCGATTCGATATTGGGATGAAGCTTTTCTCACGGCATGCTTAATAGCATGCCAAGCAAACTTCTCCGGAACATGGCACCTATTACTCGTCTCTTAAACATTCATCCTGATTATTCTTTTCTTCGAACCTTTGGTTGCGCTTGTTGGCCGAGTCTCAGAAAATATAACTCAAGAAAACTGGAATTTCGCTCCAAATTGTGTACTTTTATAGGTTACAGTTCTTACCACAAGGGTTACAAATGCCTGGATCGGTCCACAGGACGAATTTATATCTCTCGAGATGTAATTTTTAATGAACGAGTTTTTCCATTTTGCGTCTGGTGTTGCTCCGGATTTATCAACCCTATCCTCCCATGTTTCCTTTCCCATGTCTGAGCCAGTAGTACAAAATGATCATCAGCATCATTACAACTTATCATTGTTGCCTACTACCTCTTATCATACAGCCGCATCACCTATTTCCATGCAAATGCATGACGTGGATCCAGAAGCTGCTCCTCTAAACTTGACAAGTGACACACCTCCTCCTTGTGTTGAACCTGAGGTGAGGCTATCATCTTCAGCTCCACATTCCACTCCAAGTCTTGTTCCAACTTCAGACTTGGAAACAGTTACTACCCCAGCTTCTGAGCTCCCGGTTTTAATTAATGAACGAGCATATGAGATGATCACTCGTCTCCGCAACAATTTGTACAGCCCCGACGACTTACTGATGGTACAATACGCTATGATCATATGCGTCGAGCCTACGTCTCACCAGAAAGCGCTTGCTGATCCAGCTTGGCGCACGGCCATGGAGGAAGAGTTCAGTGCATTACAACTAAATAAAACTTGGAGCCTTGTGCCTCGCCCTTCTGGGGCTAACATTGTAAGATGCAAGTGGGTGTTTAAGACTAAACTTAAGGCCGATGGCTCCCTAGATAAGCACAAAGCTCGACTTGTTGCTCGTGGTTCACAACGCTACGGTATTGATTATTCGGATACTTTCAGCCCTGTTATTAAACCAGCCACTGTTCATCTTGTGCTATCTTTGGCTGTTACTCGTGGTTGGCATTTACGCCAAGTAGATGTCAGTAATGCATTTTTACACGGCCTCTTTCACGAAGATGTTTATATGCAGCAACCCCCTGGCTTTGAGGATTCACATCGACGAAACTTTGTGTGTAAACTTCACAAAGCTATATACGGCCTTAAGCAATCTCCGAGAGCCTGGTACTCTCGTCTATGTGATAAACTCCATCAACTTGGTTTTGTTTCCTCCAAAGCCGACGCTTCCCTCTTCATATTCCATCATGATGTTACCATATATATGCTTGTTTATGTCGATGACATTATCATTGTCGGCTCCTCTACTCATGCCATTGACTCGCTGCTCCGCCAACTCTCAACATCTTTTCTCGTTAAAGACCTCGGACGATTACACTATTTTCTTGGACTAGAGGCTGCTTACAATTCAAGGGGAATGACACTCATTCAGCACAAGTATGCCACTGACCTACTTCATCGTGCTCGTATGGAGAATTGCAAGTCAGTCTCTACGCCAATGACAGTCACGGAAAAACTATCTAGTAAACCTTGGTCAAGCCCTCAGTGATGATGATGCTTTTAAATATCGAAGCATTGTTGGAGGATTGCAATATCTTACATTGACACGGCCTGATATCTCCTTTGTGGTAAATAAAGTATGTCAATTTCTATCCAAACCTACTGATGTACATTGGGAGCAGTGAAAAGAATATTGAGGTACATAAAAGGAACTCTCGCTACCGGACTAAGTTTTCGAAAGTCATCTTCTTTGCTCTACAGTGTGTTCACAGATGCAGATTGGGCCGGTTGTTCAGATGATCGCCGATCTACAAGCGGATTTGCGGTATTCTTAGAACAAAATCTCATCTCTTGGAGCGCCAGGAAGCAACATGCGGTATCCCGATCAAGCACCGAAGCTGAATATAAAGCTCTAGCAAATGGTACAGCAGAGGTCACTTGGATCCAATCATTGTTGCGAGAATTGAGAGTCCCACAACCTCGACCACCTGTGGTGCGACAACTTAGGTGCAACCTATCTCACGGCTAATCCTATCTTTCATGCGCGTACAAAACACATTGAGGTGGATTTCCACTTTGTGAGAGAAAAGGTTGCACTGGGATCTCTTGATGTTCGTTTTATGTCATCGGCTGATCAAGTGGCTGATGCGTTTACTAAACCAGCAACAAAGATCATGCTCGACCGACTTAGGCGCAATCTCAACCTAGTAACTACCGGTTCAGATTGAAGGGGAATGTCAGATATCCTTGATAGAGCAAGTCAAGATATAATCAGCCTTAAAATCAGTCTCATGATGTATAGAAATATTCCTCTATGTACACACATTGATTTAGCAATATACTGAGCTGTGAAATAGGCTGAGATTGTGGATCGAACAAAGCTGTACATCTACTATAAATATTTGTATATTCATCTATTGCATCATAGAGAATAACATTCAATCTTGCTCAGTTTTCTCAACTCTCTGAACATAAATTGGCAGAGAGCGAAGAGAGCCTCACGGGAGAACAACTTGAAATTCAGACCAAATGATCAGAAGATAAGGCAAGCTACTACTGACTTGTTGTTTGAGAATGCTGTTCGAAAACAACAAGTAACACAAGAAGTGGTAAGGGATTGATTGTGTGACCACGATGCTACTCTCGGTAGAAAGTTCTGAGCTTCTGAACGAAATTGCATTCGAAAGAAAAACAGATTGAAAGTGAAGGAAGAAAAAAACATACTGAAAGTGAAAGAAGAGAAATGTCTCGAATCTAGGGGAGCCTAGAGCTCTATCATTAGAATGTTAGTACAAAGGCTCCTTAAGAATGGAAAGTTCTCTCAATATGAGACCTTATAACCTAAACTCATTTATATGAATTATTGTCAACCGATCCTGGTATAGCCCCAAATATAGCCATGTTCGTTGAACTAGATAACAAACTCGGTTTCTTTTGTTTACTGCAATTACTCATTCTAACTTCTTCCTCAACATCCCTTTCCTCTAAAGCTTCTCCCTTTTGGAGTTGGAACCGTAGGCTGACTCGAACTGTTTTCATTCATCCTTCACGGAAATAGCGATTTATTTAAAATTGACAAAATTGAAATTTTCCCTAAATGAAAACATATACACAAGTTACTAAAAACTCTAGCAAACAGACGCACGTCGTACTGTCCACGTATAAGTAAATCCTAAACGAAGACCCTCGGAACAGAGTTTGTGTTGTGTTGATGGTGGTGAGGGTTGCAGTCGGTCTCCCTGATCACCAGCTTCACCCCTTTCCCGCCACCGTTGGCTAACGGATGTATTCCATGCTCCAACCCCTTCATGTATACCCTTTTCTCCCTCTCCGCCTCGAACGAAACCCCATGCCTCTTCTCAACATCTGTAACAATTCATTATCGATGAGAATTCGCCAAAGATTGTTTTGTTTAACGTACGGTAGCTACCTACCTGCTTTGAGGTGGTCGTACAGCTGACCATCTCTAGTGAGCGCCATCATGACCCGAGGCAGCCCCAGAGGCAGCTTATCACCTTTATCCACCTGCCAAAAATGGAACACCTTACCATACGTCATCACCACCTTCTCCATGTCCTGTCTCTGGATCGGCCCCGGGATCCCCGGCATGAACAGCACCCCACTTTTCACTTCGTACTCGTGCGAGTGCCACAGCGCCTTTTCCTCGTCTGGCAGAGTCCAGAAGAGGTTCTCGGACACGATATACTCCAGACCGATGAGTCGGGCATTGGCGTCAGGGCCATCGTAGATGAGGCACTGTCGCATCTCCTCGTTCTGGTGAGCGCAGAAGTGGTGCGCCTCAACCTGCCGCGTCATGTCGTCTCCATAGAAATGGAACCTGCGTGTATATAAATGATAACTCTCTTCCATCGGCAACACTTGATAAGTTCAGTTTGGGACTTACGCGCAGAGGTGTTGATGGATCTTGTTGATGGGGCCAAAGGCTTGAATAGCGGCGGAGGCAGTGTCGACCAGGCCGGTACGGATCTGGGTGGGTTCCCCAGGGACTTCACGGGGTGCGGAAGCTGCGTGAGTTGCCATTCGATCGGATTATACTTGCCTAACACGAATTGATTGGATCAGTTGTTGCTATGAAATGAGCTTCTTCATATTTGTGATGCTTCGATGGACATGCTTGCAGGGTAGACACGTGGCTCTACGTGTGAGCCTGGCTGCAGTTTTGTAGTAGAGGTGGCGATGTTCGTAGTGCTACAGATGTCAACTGTGTTGGAGCTACCAGAGATGGACACGTGTGAAGTTAAACTTATTGGCATGCAGGGTTATGATACAAAATTTTTCTTGTACATAGTTGTTGTTCCACATCCTTGACTTAATAAAAAAGATGTTTAATTAAAATTTTCAAACAGTATAATTTTAAAACAAATTGTTCAGATAATTACATCATATATTTACCATTAAAACTACTTTGCCTTCCAAAATGGATATTAGATTGAAAAGCATATACTGGGCCGTTTGGCAAATTGCAGGTTTATGCTGTTTCGGGTCGGATCGGATCCCACACCAACACCAATTTACCCCAACCCAGAAGTTTCTCCAATCTATCGTTTCATTTTCCATCCAAAGCTCCATCGAATCGAGTAATCGACCAACCCACGGGATCCTTCCCTCTCCCAGATCTGACATCCGCAGCCGGTGGCAGAAAAATCTGTCGTGCTCCAGGTTTTTATTCTTCTTCTTTTGGTCTTATTTTCCAGATGAGTATGGAGTTGGTTTTGATATGATTCCGTTAACTAGCGGATTTTGATTTGATGGGTTGGCAAACAGCTGATTGCACCCTTGGAATTCACAACGAAAATACCTACATGCCTTGATCATCATGTGTTTGCATCTGATAGAAAAATTTGTGATTGTGCTTGTTTTGCTCTTCGCCGTTACCAAACATTTTGTTATAAGGTATTCTCGTTGGTTCCGCAAGGCTGTGCTGTTGTGTGTTTCATTCTTGGTGAGTTCATCCTTGCTTCCATTGGGCTGCCTTCATTCATGCTATGTTTAAGGCTGTGTGAATCATATAGCATAATCTTATTCTCATCTGCAAAATATCAGCTATTTGGGATGGATCTGATGGTATGGCATCTATAGCCAGTGTTAGTTATTTGGGGTTTATTGCGACTGAGTTTGAAGTTTTTTCTCATTTCAAAGTTTAGTGCAACTTTGAAGTGGACTGAAAATTCCATAACACAGCCTTTTGGCTAACTATTTTGTTCCTGACAAAATATTAATTTACATTAATTTGAATTTTGTTCCTCTATACATTAATTACCTACGTATTTCTATATATATTTCTCATGCTTGTGCGAAAATGGCATCCACGGCATTTCTGTATTATGTCTGGTCTCTCTCCGACTCCTTCAGGATACCATTTTTTTTTTTTATCTATCTGTTGAAATTAAATTAGTACAATCAGGTTGTGTTTGCAAAGAATGCAAAACTATTCATGCAGACAAAAACCATAAAACATGTCTGCTGAAAACTTCTTTTATTGACTCTGAATTGCAGCTCTTTATTCAAATTAATGGGAGCACAGTGGAGCCTTTGATTCCTGATTTATTATGTCTCTGTGGACAAATTCTGCGTGTGAAAGTTGAGCCCATTCTAGTGGGGTCAAATGGGTGCACCAAAGCTTTCTGGGATGCAAAAACAAGTGCTCAGTCTGTATAGAGGGTTTTTACGAGTTGCTCGTGATAAGTCCTCCCAAGAGCGTTCGAAGATAGAATCCCTTGTCAAATCTGAGTTCCGCAGTAATGCGATAGGAGTTGATCGCAAGAATTTTGTGTATATCGAGTACCTACTCCGCAGAGGGAAGAAACAACTTGATCAGCTCAAAAGTCCAGACATAGTTAGTCTATCATCAGTGAACATCAGTTTTCCTTCAATGAATGAACCACAAAGCTAGATTGGAGTATTGAAAATGTTACCGTTACAGCTCTCACCAACGACTTCATTGTCCTCATCAAACCTGTTCTTTTCTTGTACATGTGAAAACCACTGGGTACTGCTACAATAAAGGCAGGGCTTTTGGTTTTTGAGTGAGACTGACAATCGCTTAGTATTTTGGAAAAGAAATCTGAAATTCTAGAAAGCTGGTTGAACTAGGCAGTCAATGCAGTTGAATTGTTCTACATTTCAATGTACAATGAAAATTAATTGATTCTGGGGTTTTCAGGTCATTGAACATTGAGTTTACCTTGCAAAAGCTGGGACGGTCTGAAACAACCAGAAAATACAGGCTTAGGCTGCAATCAGGCATGAAAGATGGTTGCTTATCAACATGGGTGGAAAGAATTCAGCCGCGCTTAAATAAACGCGTGAATAATGGGCTACCAATTGTAGTTCACTAGGGTTTATTCGACTACCCAAGTTCCCTGGAGCAACAAAAATTAATTTGGCAATCCAATGGCGATGCCCCGCCTTCAATATGTAACTGTGAGCTATTAAGGAACTATTAGCTGATTATGGTGACCCAATACTGTAAAAGAATGAATTGGGTTTGATAATTTGATGGTTTGCATACTTTTCTTAACTAGAAATTATGGTCAGCTCGTACCATGTTACAGGAACCTTGAGCCAGGAAAATCAGTTAGGTGTCGGCCGGGCCCCATCTAACAAATACCCGGCCAGAAGATGAATCTGTGAAATATCCATCTATACGACTCATGGAGTGATGCAATGAAAGCAAACTTTAGTAAAGAACATATCTCATCTAGCTCAATTAAAATCAGCAAGTTGCATGCCTCATCATTAGTTTGTACGGCATGCACTGCACACATTAAGAATATAAATTAAACATTGGGTTTAAGGCTAGGAAAGGGCCCTACAAACCCCAGCCAACATTTCAGCTTGTGCCGACATTTTGTTAGCATCATCGCATGGCATGCATGTGTCATGCAGCAACTCGTCCTCAACCAAAACGTACACATTTGAATTAACATTAATCATCTGGAAACAGAAGCAGTTCACCAATATAATGTTGTCAACAAATATTAACTTCCTCAGCTATATATATATATAGCTGAGGAAGTCCCAAATAAGGCCTAAATCATGCCATCTAATCAGCTACTGTGTGTCCATAAATGCACAAACCCCTAAACTTGTGTTATCAAGCAGATCATCAAAACTTACTTGCTTCTTCAGCATTATTTCAACTGCACTTAACATGGGTTGCGAAGATCTCTTGGTATCCAATGTGTGCCAGATTTTTGAGAAGCTCTCCTGCTTGGACAGCCTCAAACCCTCCAAAGAGGTCAACATGCTCTTCACTCAACTGGTCCAACTGTGCGTCCCACCAAGCCCCGTTGATGTCACCAAGCTATCTGAACAAGTGCAAGAAATGAGGTCCAAGCTGATCAAAATTTGCGGCATAGCCGAAGGACTGATGGAGAGTCATTACTCAGCTATATTGGGATCATTTGAATCCCCACTGGACCACCTTCATCTCTTCCCTTACTACACTAACTACATCAAGCTTGGCCAACTTGAGTTCAACATCTTAAGCCAGCACTACACTAGCGTCCCCACACAAATTGCTTTTGTGGGTTCCGGTCCACTCCCGCTCACTTCTGTAGTTCTTGCCTCTAGGCATCTCCTGGACACCACTTTCCATAACTATGACATTGACGAATCAGCCAACTCACTTGCCTCTAGCTTGGTTTCGTCCGATCCTGACCTTTCCAAAAGGATGATATTCCACACAATGGACATAATGAACGTGACGGGTACCCTGAAAGAGTATGATGTTGTATTCTTGGCTGCCTTAGTTGGCATGGACAAGGAGTCCAAGATACGTGTCATCAATCATCTGGCTAAGCATATGGCCGTGGGTGCCATTTTGATGCTAAGGAGTGCTAACGGAGCCAGAGCTTTCCTATACCCAGTTATTGATCCAACTGATCTACCTGGATTCGAGGTGTTGTCCGTATACCATCCCACTGATGAGGTTATCAACTCAGTGGTCATAGCAAGAAAGAACAAAGTGCTCGACGGTCATGAAACATTTATGCTGCCCCGAAATTGTTCACAGGTCCATCAAGCGGTAAACTACAATGGTAAAGTGATCGAGGAAATAGCCACTACTGCCGAATAGTTACTTTGATGGGTAAGCATCTCCATTGCATGCCCTAAATTGTACTGCTCATAAGTCTCAAAAATATCCGGGACAAAATGTGTCTGTTTGTTTCTTATTTCTGTTGTTTTGTTTCCTCAATCAAAAGCATGGGTACTGGGTATCATTTTGACAGCGCTGAAATCAATAAAGTCAAAAGCATTTGAACTCTGTTTATACTTGTTGCATCATTAGTGAGAAACTTTCTTTTAGTTATCACTCAGTTTTATCAATAAAGACTTTATCATATTTTTAATTTTCAATCAAGTCAGCCTTTACCTAGCATTTTAACTGGTCAAAACTATAAACCTTACTGCTAGAATTTGTTAATGAGAAAAATTTAGGCTCGTCTCTATTTGGCCAGAAACTTCTTCCTCCATGGCCCTTTCATAATTCTCGTCTAAATCTTCTCCCTTTATTTAGTTCGAGCCCTGGGCTGACTCGAAATGTTTTTCATCCTTTGGGGAAATCATAGACAAACCATTGTTATTGATTAAAAGCAACAACGAAAAAACATAGCGATTTGTTTAAATTGGCAAAACTTAAAATTTTCGTAAATGAAAACATATGCACACATACAAAAGTTACTACAAACTCTAGCAATTAGACACATCTTATACTGTCCATGTATAAGTAAATCCTAAACAAAGACCCTCAGAATAGAGTTGTTGTTGTGTTGATGACGCATCTTATACCGTCCATGTAACGTGAAAGAAAGTCTGCATAAGAAAAGTCTTGGGTAATCTAGTTGCATGTCTCTAAAGTCAGTTACTTTTGAAAGTAATGAAACTAGAGAACGATATGGTAAAATGGACCATAATCCATATTATATTTTAAAATCGAGATATTTCCATCTGTATCGTAATTATTTATTGAATATGTACACAATATATTGCAAGAATAAATTATAGTCAATAAGCTTTCCAAAAATTAGATCATACTGTTAAGATAATGACATTCTTGACAAAAACAACACAAGAAGATGCTACAGCACTCTCTAGAGATTGCAGCTGGAGCATCTTCTGAAGATTGACAAAACAGCAACAAGGCACAAGACGATGCTATAGCATTCCATGGCAAATAGAATCCTAGGCAAGCTTGCTGAAGTGAAACAACATAAGATGCTATAGCAACCCTTGGTGACTTGAAGCTAGAGTAGAATGGCCGATCATCTTGGAGTTATACGGAGAGCGCCTGGAGAGTTGCTGCTGGTGTCACAAAGGTCCAGGAAGCCTTGCAGTCATTTTCAAGTGATCAACAGACATCATCACGCGGTCTGAAGAGATCATGAAAGATAGAGGTTTCTAAATGCCGGTTTAGGAAACCAAATCTCAACAACTCCGCAAGAATCTAGGAGAATATCCAAAAGGTGTAGAGTTGTCCTAAAGGAATTTGAATTTCCAAAAAGTTGATCAGCGCTGAAGCTATAAGAGTAATGCAGAGGCAGAACAACAACGAAAATGGAAAAAAAGCAGAACACACAACAAGAGATACACGCACGGGCAAAGAGAAAAAACTACAGAGTAGTTTTGCTAAGTTGTGTTGAGCGCAGAGAAGATGAAAACTTGAGGTTTGATCTAGCATTGATCCACAAAACTCAACTGGAGCATGGCTGGTTGAAGGATCAATCAGTTGCTTCGAAAGAACAGCCGCGGATAGATGCTGTTGCAGGCTGTTGAAGAATTGGATGCTTCTCCCTGATAGCGACAGAAGGTCATTGATCGAGGAGGAGCACGGTCTGAGTTTGGAGAACTCAGAGGGAGTCCGATTGTATGGCAAAGAGTGGTAGAAGAGTCGTCACAAAAGCTACAACAATTCCGGTGAAGAAGTTGCTATAGGATAGGCTAAGTCTGAGGGTAAGGTCTCTAGCTGTTCATTACTAGAAGTGTGTAGTCAGTACGAAGCGAGTCTGTGTGATCAGACTGCAAGCTAATATGAGTGTGTTCAGATTGAGCGTGGGTTTCTGCTAGTGTAGGAGTAAAGATCGACTAATGTTGGCTGAGACAGTGTGTCTTGTACGTCCGAGCATCTAGTGGAATCTTGAGAACCGAGAGTAGTCCTCCCCAGACGTAGGCAGTCGCCGAATTGGGTGAACAAATTGCGTGTTGTCTTTCAGGTGCAACCAGAGAAACATATTCTGCAAGTGACTTAAAGTTTGCTATAACAACCACTGTAACTCGTCACCAGCAACGCATCGCATAATTTTAATTGGTATCAGAGCCAATCACTCGACACATAGAGTGAGATTTGGGCAAGCGTTGCTGACACCTACGGCCGCCATGAAGGAAGGACAAAGTACTAGCCGATCCCTACTGCTTGAAGGAGGAAACTACGGCTAATGGAAATCTCGGATGAAAGCTTTTCTAAAGGCTATTGATGAAAAGGCATTGAGGGCAGACATAGTAGAATGTTTACACCCACTGATCATCAACACTACGGTAATTGCTCGGAACAAGCGAGAAAACAAATGGACTGCTGAAGGGAAAGCTATAGCATCCGGCAACTCCAAAGCTCAAAATGCTATTTTTGATGCTGTTGATGCTAACAATTTCAGGCTGATCTCAAATTGTGACATTCGGTGTGGGAGATTCTAGAGACAACTCGTGAGGAATGAGGGAACTAACAAGGTAAGACCTCAAGAATTCAAATGATTACCTCCAGGTTTGAAAGCTTGAAGATGCTGGAAGGAGAAACCATTTCAAAATTCAATGCCATGTTATGTGACCTGTCTAATAAAGCTCATGCCCTCGGAGAACCGATTCAAGAAGAGAAGGTGGTCAGAAAAGTCCTTCGATCTCTGACATTAAAATTTGACATGAAGGTCACAGCTATAGAAGAAGCTCAGGATATCAAAAAATATGAGGCAAGAGGCTCTGATTGGTTCACTGAGACAGTTCGAGATGAAAGTTATAGAGGATGCTACACCATCTTCTCAGAAAAACCTTGGGTTGAAAGCTGAGACAAAAGTGAAGGAGACTATTCCAGAAGATGTAGGGCAAGAACTGTCACTTCTAGTCAAGAACTTTGGTAAGTTCATGAAGAGAATGGATCAAAACCCTTCGTATGCAGGTCAGTCATCTACGGGGAGAAATCAATCTAGAAGAGGAGAAAATGTCCAGAGAAGAAACAAGGATGCTGAGCAAAGCAAAGAAGAAAGAAAAGACAAACAGAAGGGGATCCAATGCTAGGAGTGCGAAGGATACAGACAATCTGAATGTCCGAGCAGCCAAAGAAAGAACAACAAGTACTGACTGTCAACTAGAGCGATGAAGACAGTGACGATGAAACTGAGCACAAGGTCAATGTTGCCCTGACCACTGTAATTAATAGTCACAATTCATATTCAATAAATTCAGATATTGTCTATGGGATTGTTGAGTTTGACAGCTGTGATGAGGAAGAAATCTCAGAAGAATCAATTGCCAGAAAGTTCAACTTAATGCACGAGAAGTGCCTACAAGTCATCGAGACGAACATGGGTATGTTATCAAATATATCTGAATTGGAAGATGAACGAGACAAACTGCAGAAGATCATCACCTCCCCGACTGAGGTATAACAGACAGATGATGTTGAGGTCATGAGAAAAGTTTGCTAACAAAGAAATGTACAAAAGCCACCCAACAGAGAGTCAACCATTCTGGATGAGATTCTGGCCTACCTGAGGTATGGGGGTGGAACTGCAGGACATGGACACACAGGCGAAGTAAGCACTGGAGTGACTACATTTGTCAAAGCTAGGGAGCCCGAACAAGCTGAAAGAGCTGCAAGTGTCCAGGAGAGCCTAGTCACAGCTATAAAGCCTGTTCGAAAAAAAATGCCCAGAAAGAAAAACAAGTGGACGCTACAGCAACCTCTAGATCAATCTCCTGCTAGGAGGTCCAGCAAAAAGAGGGGGAGATGCTATTTCTGTGATCAGACAGTGAAAGTTATACGTCTGTTCTACTCGGGCTGTTCCAGATCACTTGTTAACTATTTCACAAAGCTATAACAGATTGTGTTTTGATGATTGTTAGTCGCAATAGAAACAGTATGAAAAACAGTAAACAACACAGGATATGTTTATCCTGTTCAGCTCACCGAGCCTACTTAAGGGGGTTACTCGGAACCCCAAGTGGGAATCACTTCACAATGTATTCGATCAAGTACAATAGATTTTTAAGTAACTTGTCTTCAATCGTTACCATTATGTAGTTGAACTAATGTGAGTGCATTTGACTCCCTCAGACAGAGATCCTTCTCTTCCCACCTCGATCTGTTTCCCACAGACGGGTAATTCTCTTCCCGAGAATGTCAGAATCGTAACACAGTCTGTTCAACGCTTTTCTTCAGCTCGGGACGATCAAACTCTTGCTCTGTCGGTTTTCAGACGATCTCTGATGATGATCGCCAATCTACAACTCCGTTCTCCTTCGCTCTCCGATCAGATTAATTGTCTCGATGATCATGATCGCGCGTCGTTGTGCGCGTCAAATATAATCCTTCCTCTTCCACTCAGTACAGCGGTTAAGTAAGGGTCGATCTCCACAGGGAGCAAATAGTAAGTCTTTAGCTAGCAACCTACACTTACGAAAATGGGGGGGGGGGTGTGTGAGTGATTGAAATGCGCGATGCGCAAGTGAACAGTAACTAGTGTAACGCAGGAAATTTGCACTAGACGTGCGCGAGCAGTAGAGATTAAATACTATGATTATGAAAAGCATTGGGCAGACAATCCTCTATGAGTGCATTCCTTATCATCGACTCTAAACGTCTATAGTTTTCGGTTTACTTGGGTTAGTGTCCGGTCAAGGCTTTCTAACACGTGCGAATGTTCCGTTCAAAGTTCATGTGCTATTAATCCTTAGAACATAGACTAAAACAGCTGCGAATCCGTTCAAAGTAGCAACTGATCACCCTAGCTCGTTACTCCTAGTTGTCACCGTAAAGCTATCAACTAGTTTAACATATGACAAGCAAGCAACACAAGTAAGATTGCGGTTCAAGGCTTCCCCTACTCATGCAACTGGCTGTCTCCGTATGCACAGGATTAATACAAGTAAGTAAACTATGCATTAAGCTCAAGTCTCAAAGAAAATACATCATAGATTCATGCCCAACCAACACTAAGAGTTTAGCTAGACATGCTAGTGATAAACATCATAGAATAGTAAATAATGACTAATGTGTCTGAGAAAACAGTAGCAAACAGTGCGTGCAGCTTGTCTTCTCGGCTGGCGAAGTCGGCTGGCGCAAATCCTCTCAACAAGTCCGTGTGTTTTCCAGTTCTGCTGCGCAGTGCCTCTTGGTGATCTTTGGTGCGTCTCCAGAAAGTCTCTTTTTTCCTCTCCTTTGCCCTAGCCTTCCTCTTGTTTATATACTGCTTGGGAAGCTCACTTTTGGCAACTACCAAATCTGGTCACGTCAAGATTAGGCAGTACTGGACTTTGCGCTTGGCGCACGGCATCGGCTAGCGCATGGGCTAGCGCACCTCTGCGACTCTCGCCAACTTCTCTCCTGTTTGTGCTGCTAGCTCCGCAGGCGGATCTTTCACTCCTAGAACGCTGCCTGTTAGCGCGTAACCGACTCAAAGACTCGTTTTGCCCTGTAATACAAAAACACTAGAAACGAGTAATCTTGCTCATAAAATATTGCAAACAAGCATAGGGTTATGATCTAAATAATGCGTACAAATAGCCTCTATCAAACCCCCCACACTTGCCCCTTGTTCGTCCCGAACAAGCACTGAAGCGCGGATACAATTACCTCTTCTGGATTTTAGTGCACAGTCTTGCACTCTGATGCAAATGCACAATTGCTCAACTCGCACTGCTCTATCACCTGCGCACAACTGCACTCAACAGTTCTAATATAATAATTTCGAAATTCATTACCTCTCAGCCGGGATGAAGATTTTTTGATGGCTGGGAGATAGCTCTTCTTAGGCTCCAGGCTGCCAGCTCCTACTCCGAAGATAGGTATATGGTGGATAACGCAGCTTCTTCCAGTGCGTGATTCGTCCGCGCACTTCCTGGGAGCCTGAGCTTTCTGATGATTTCCTTATGGTCTTTGCGCATGTTGATGCTTGTGCGCATGCTGATTCTTTTGTAGCGCGTATCATCTGCTGGTATTTTTCTTTTGTACAGCTTTCTCTTTAATTTCTTACATTCCCAGAGCAGTTCCAGTCTCAGCCTTCGGATAGCAGCTATGGAACTCGCCCCGCTCTCTCTCCTTTGGTCTGTCAGCGCACGCGTTTACATCCGCGCCTGCCTTCCTTAGCTCGATTTCCAGAGAGAAGGTGGTCTGTTTTCCCACCTCGCCACGCTATGGGTATTTCGCCTTTGGCATCTGCGTGACTGAGCGCGCTCTTTTGTTCCGAAGGCTGCGAAGCACCGGCCTCCACTAACGCTCTCGACCATATACCTTGCCTTCGAGGCAAAAGCGACTAACCGCCTCTCTGGAGCATTTCTGTCAACTCCACATCCCCTGCATATCCCAACTAACAGGAGCAAAAAACGAAAAAATTATACTAAAACAGTAGATAGCCGCGCACGCAATATGGATAGCGCAAAACAAGCTGGAGCGCATGCGCATCCTGCACTCTAGCGCACTACTGCTACTATTCTCTTTAACTTAAACTAAGCTACACTAAAATGCTCAAAAACGTGAAAAGTGAATGTAACGCCCCCCCCCCCCCCCCCCCCACACTTGAACAGAGACGTGTCCCCACGACTCAAGCGCAAGCGCATGGAGAGCGCACACATGCATGTAATGCAAAAATAAAGAACATAAGAACAAAAACAAATAGTAAATAAAATATGCAAAAGTAAAAACGTGTCGGGTTACCTCCCGACAAGTGCCTTTGTTTAACGTCGTTGGCTCGACTGTACCTCGTTACGTGCCAAAATGTGTGCCAGCGACCTCCCCCACTTTTGCTCCTGAGTGACCCTGCGCGTGTGTATGTGTTGTGTTCTTCTTGGTCCTGCGCAAAGGGTGAGAAGGGAAGTCAGCATGGATAATATGTGAGAAATCTGCAGTAACGAGGGTGGATGAAGAGGAAGAAGAAATGTAAGCAATAGGTTCCAGTTCTCCCTCTGGTGCATCTGGTGGCGGCTCTGGCGCAATGCTCATGCGCCATCCAGTCTGAATGCGCTTGGGAACTAGCTCGCCCTGCGCATTCTCTTCCACTGTGATTCCTCCTTTCTTTGGCACAACATGCACCGGACTGACCCATTTGCTGTCCGAGATTGGGTAAATGACCCCTGCGCCAAGCAATTTCAGGACTTCCTTTTGCACTACCTCCATCATATTTGGATTCAACCTGCGCTGAGCCTCTCTGGATGGTTTGGCACCATCTTCCAATAGAATCCTATGCATGCACACATCTGGGCTCACTCCGCGCAGATCGGCAAGTGTCCATCCTATGGCGCGTTGGTTCTTGCGCAGTACCTGCTGTAAGCGTGCCTCCTGCTCCTCTTCTAATCCTTTCTTTATGATCACTGGCAGGGTGTCCTCATCTCCCAAGAAAATGTATTTGAGGTGCTCTGGGAGTTGCTTCAGTTCGATCTTGGGTGCCTGTTCAATAGAGGGCAAGATTTTGTTAGCGGTGCAAATATGAACTATATCACGTACCTGTGTGGGTGCTGGTTCCGCACTGCTCAGCTCTTCCTCTTGCTCCTCCAGCTCTGCCTGTGTCAGTAGCTCTGGTCCTACGGTTGCGCTCGCACATTGCTCTTCTGTGACTAAATCGTCAATGCTGTCCATTGCGTGCACTGTAGCGTCCTCATGTGGATGCTGCATCCCCTTGAATATGTTGAAATGGATTTCTTCGCCATCTACCTCCATGGAGAGCGTGCCCCTCCACACGTCTATCTTTGTGCGCGCGGTCATCAGAAATGGTCTGCCTAGGAGGATCTGCGCACCGCTGGCGCTTGATTCACCCTCCATTTCGAGCACATAAAAATCTGCTGGGAACACCAGCTCTCCTACTCGAACTAGGACATCTTCTATCATGCCTGCAGGTTTTTTGCACGATCTATCTGCTAGCTGAATGGTGAGACCTGCAGGCTTTAGTGGTCCAAGGCGCAATGTCGTATATAGGGAATGAGGTAGCAAATTGATGGATGCGCCTAAATCGATCATGCAATTACTCACTGTGGTCTTACCTAGCGTGCATGGAATAGTAAATGTACCTGGATCTCGGCACTTAGGTGGTACCTTTTGTTGCACGATTGCTGAGGCCTGCGCATTTAGCATTACCTGTGCGCATTCCCCCTTCCTCCTTTTGTTTGTGCACAGCTCTTTTAAAAACTTTGCATACCTGGGAATCTGCCGAATAGCTTCAATGAGGGGAATATTGATTTCCACCTTGCTGAAAAACTCATAAAGCTCCTTGTCCAACGCTTCCTTTCTAGCCAATGGTGCCTGCATAGGGAAAGGTGCAGGTATGTTAGTACAATTTATGTCCTTGTTTCTGGACTGAGACATACCTGGCGTGTTGCCCTGCTGGTTTGTGGCTGGCGCTTCTGGTTGCGCATCTTACTCTGGTTGCGCATTCTGATCTGCTAGATCCGGGACTTGCGCAACTGGTTGTGCGGGCGCCTGCGCGGTCTGCTCTGTTTCTACTGTGCGCCCAGTCCTCAGTGTCACTGCATTGACTCCTCCTTTAGGGTTCTGAATCACTTGCGAAGGCAGGTTGCCATCGCTCTTTTTTAGCTCATATACTGTGGTTGCGATCTGTGATAACTGCTTTTCGATGGACTCGAACCTTTTGTCATATTTCTCGTCATTTTTGCGCACTGTGTCTGCTAGCTGCCCCACGATATCTTCTAGGGATCGCCTCGGTTGCTGGTTGTTATGCGCTGGTGCGTCATTGCGGCGATGCGGTGGATTGTAGGGCGCAGCTGGTTGCGTCTGCTGTGGCGCGCGCTGATCAGTGGACTGCCTCTGGAAATTGTTCTCTTCCCTCCATCTGAATCCATTTGCGGCAAGCCCAAAGCGCGGCTGATTCTGACTCTGCGGCCCTCTGTTGTCCCATCCTCCAAGAGCGTTGACATCTCCAGATTCTTCAAAAAGTGTTGGGCATTCATCTGTCTTGTGCTCGGTGGACTTGCAGAATTCACATACCTTTGGCACAACTGGTTGTGCGCTCTGCGCACTCATCAATTTCTGCAGCATGGCCTTCATTTCCTTGATCTCAGCGCTTGCTTCTACCTGATGCACAGAGCGAGCACGACTATTTTCAAGCGTTAGTTGATGTCTTACCTGCCCAGCAGAGTCTTCTATCAGCTGCCACGCATCCTCTGGGTACATGTTGCAAATGTCCCCGCCTGCGCATGCATTCAGTAGTCGCAGCTCCATGGGAAGCAGTCCATTCAGAAAGTTCTCTATCAGCACATTCTGGGGCAGGCCGTGATTGTAACAGTTGGCCTCCAGCTCCCTGAAACGCTCGTAATATTCTGACAGAGACTCCCCTGCGCTCTGCCTTGGCGCGGCCAGTTCCCTTCTGAGCAGCGCAATCTTTGCTGCTGGATAGAATTTATCTAGGAATTTCTTCTGTAGCTGCTCCCATGTGTGAATGGATCCTGCGGGTAAATTCATCAACCAATGTCTAGCTATATCACACAATGAAAATGGGAATGCCTTCATTTTCAGCGCCTCATCACTCTCCCCTTCGGTCTTCATGTTCTCGCAAATGACTAGGAACTCTCGCACATGCTTGACTGGATTTTCGTTGTTCATCCTGTGGAACTTGGGCATGTGATGGATGAGCGAGCTCCTTAGCTCAAAATGTCCGTCTGGCGGAAGCACGATGCACCAAGGCTGGTTGACAGTGATCGGGGCTGACATCTCGCGCACTGTCCTGCGTCGCGCGACTGGTTGGACGGGTGGCGCATGGTATGGTTCGGCAGCCATCCGTGATTCGACCTCGCGCTGCACTTCCTCTCTGAACAGGGCTGCGCGGTTGTGTGCCCTTGTTTCCTCTGGGGTTCTGTCCCCTAGGTTATCTCCAATGATACTGTTATCGTCCATACCTGCTTTTTTTGAATCTCAAAGAAAAATGATATTAAAAGGCAACGAAGCTGTTGCGTCTGTCAGAGCGCAACTAGAATCTGCGCAGCGCAACTGTTTCAAGGTTGCGCAGGCTGATGTGATTGCGCGCTGTCAGAAACAACAACGAGAAAACAAACTGAAATAACTAGTTACTAAAAATGAAAAAAAATGTAAGCTAGCTAAAACTTAGCTGTGTTGCTCCCCGGCAACGGCGCCAAAATTTGATCGCGCATCGTTTTGCGCGTCAAATATAATCCTTCCTCTTCCACTCAGTACAGCGGTTAAGTAAGGGTCGATCTCCACAGGGAGCAAATAGTAAGTCTTTAGCTAGCAACCTACACTTACGAAAATGGGGGGGGGGGGTGTGTGAGTGATTGAAATGCGCGATGCGCAAGTGAACAGTAACTAGTGTAACGCAGGAAATTTGCACTAGACGTGCGCGAGTAGTAGAGATTAAATACTATGATTATGAGAAGCATTGGGCAGACAATCCTCTATGAGTGCATTCCTTATCATCGACTCTAAACGTCTATAGTTTTCGGTTTACTTGGGCTAGTGTCCGGTCAAGGCTTTCTAACACGTGCGCATGTTCCGTTCAAAGTTCATGTGCTATTAATCCTTAGAACATAGACTAAAACAGCTGCGAATCCGTTCAAAGTAGCAACTGATCACCCTAGCTCGTTACTCCTAGTTGTCACCGTAAAGCTATCAACTAGTTTAACATATGACAAGCAAGCAACACAAGTAAGATTGCGGTTCAAGGCTTCCCCTACTCATGCAACTGGCTGTCTCCGTATGCACAGGATTAATACAAGTAAGTAAACTATGCATTAAGCTCAAGTCTCAAAGAAAATACATCATAGATTCATGCCCAACCAACACTAAGAGTTTAGCTAGACATGCTAGTGATAAACATCATAGAATAGTAAATAATGACTAATGTGTCTGAGAAAACAGTAGCAAACAGTGCGTGCAGCTTGTCTTCTCGGCTGGCGCAAATCCTCTCAACAAGTCCGTGTGTTTTCCAGTTCTGCTGCGCAGTGCCTCTTGGTGATCTCTGGTGCGTCTCCAGAAAGTCTCTTTTTTCCTCTCCTTTGCCCTAGCCTTCCTCTTGTTTATATACTGCTTGGGAAGCTCACTTTTGGCAACTTCCAAATCTGGTCACGTCAAGATTAGGCAGTACTGGACTTTGCGCTTGGCGCACGGCATCGGCTAGCGCACCTCTGCCGACTCTCGCCAACTTCTCTCCTATTTGTGCTGCTAGCTCCGCAGGCGGATCTTTCACTCCTAGAACGCTGCCTGTTAGCGCGTATCCGACTCAAAGACTCGTTTTGCCCTGTAATACAAAAACACTAGAAACGAGTAATCTTGCTCATAAAATATTGCAAACAAGCATAGGGTTATGATCTAAATAATGCGTACAAATACCCTCTATCAGATCACTACATTTTTTCCGGTCACACATATATAGATTAGATACACATTTTCATTCTTTAGAAAACATGATAATATTCGATCATGCTTTCCTATAGGTACAGATCTAATCTTCGGAGCGCAGAATCTAGGAGAATATATCTTCTCAATATCTCCAGAATATCTTCAGAATATTTCTTTGCTGATGCGCTATATTTGCCGATCTCGATTGATCTTATTTCAACGCCTGTCTGAACAGTCACTGTCTCAGCTTCTATCACAGTCGAGTTTCTTTGCCCTGTTTGTCAAAAATATGTCATTGAAGAATCCATGAACTACCTAGATCTAACAAACAAGATACTTCCAGAGAAACTATTCGATCCTGAATAAGTACTGGAAGCCTCAGAGAGTAACATCTGCCGGACAAGTCAGGGCAAACATAAAGAACTCACGGTGAGCTTATGAAATTCACAGATCACGGATGTATGTGAATAAGGGATATCGTTTTATTGTGCAGGACACCTTTAGAAGCATTGGAGGGTTGACTAATCCGAGAAGGAGACACAAAAAGAAAAGAAACAAAAACATCTCATCCACAGCCGAAAAGAGAAGCAAAGCACCAGAAAAATTCAAGTGTTAAAAGCACTAGGTACATGTGTCAAAGGACACAACTATGGATGAACAGCCGCCAGCCATCCCCACGGAAGCACAGGATGAGGGTCAGGCTAATGCACCAAAAACTACCTAGGATCTAGGAGAGGGAGCTAAATAGAGTGCTATAGCATTCTCTAGCAACGTGAGACTATAACTTGTGAAACTTGAGTTGGCGCATTGGGAAGTGATGAGGCGTATTTATACGACTCGTTAACCATTTAAACCCAACTATTTCAGCATGTTTTTATATGAACAGTTACTTTTTAGTGTTGTTTGCATTTCAAATGTTCGGAATACATGAAAAGAGACTCGTGGCTTAAAATGGTGTTTTTTAGAGAGCCGAATGCGAAAATCGACATTGAATTGAGTGTGCATCTTAGTAAGTTGCACGCCTGAAGAAGACTTTAGGGTCGCGCGCCAGAAGCTTAATGTCTTCTCTGGGAGCTCGACTTAATGTGAGCGTATGGTAGATTTAATGTGAACGAACGGACGGATGACGGGATCCAGGAGTTTTTTGGGAACAAACAGACGGATGACGGGACCCGGGAGAGAGATGAAGTCTTGCGAGAACAGTGTTTTCTGTCGTGAACAGTGTTTTCTGGTGATGAACAGTGCTCGTTAACAGTTTTTTTTCATTCCTATTAATTTAATGTGTTTTTCAGTCATGACTATGAGTAGCTAAATTTCTATTTCAGTTTAGAGTTTTCAGTTAGTGACATACATGTTTGAGACTCAAATTTAATGCCCGTTTCTATTCAATTCTAGTTCTGGATCTTAAATTGCATGAATTGTTTTTGCGGTTAGCGTATACTTTGTCGTGAAACTAATCCAATTATCAATTCTGGTTATTTATGCTTGTCAAAACTTTATCGTCGAAACAAGTAGTAAAATACAGGTTTAGTATCATCTTTGTCGGGGTACTCTATGTTATTACTTTTGTCGGAATGACCACATGCTTGATTAGAATCACAATCTTTAGAAGTCAATGATAACAGTCACTATTGAATTCCCTGGCCTGAATACCTCTCTTAATTGATATTCACGTGTTCTTACTTTCTTTCTTACTTAAACCTACTAAAATCCCCCTTTCGTTCAGTATTGATAGGAAATCGCTTCACAGTCAGTTCTCTTGGGTTCGACCCTTGCTTGCCGCTACACTAGCTAGAGCTTGAAAATATAAATTACAAGTTTGGCACACACGACGACGCGTGTCAAATTTTGGCGCCGTTGCCAAGGAACTGCTACAGTGAAGTGTTTCTTCTCCTTTTCTTTTTATATTTAGTTTTTGATTATTGTTTGTGTTATTCTTTTGTGTTGCGATAAATTGCTCTTTGCAGTATGTCACACGCAGGTAGTGTTAACTGTGATGGCCGCCAAAATAACGAACAAAATCAGGTCAACAACAATCGTCTTTTACCGCCACTAGGGGATCAGAATATGCAAGTTCAGCAAGTTCCACCACCATTTTTCGAAGAGCCTGAACGTGTGTTTAGAGCACGCCAGAGGGAATTTCGTGAAAGAGAATTTATGGCCTTATTTACTGGGTACTAAAGTAATTGTGTTCTCTGATCATGCTGCTATTAGGTACTTAACGACGAAGAAAGAGGCTAAAACGCGGCTGATTCGTCGGATTTTACTGCTACAAGAGTTTGATCTAGAAATCAAGGACAAGAAAGGAGTCGAGAACACAGTTGCTGACCACCTAAGTGGACTAGTGAGGGAGGAGGAAGCTGAGCAGATCACTGAAACATTTCCAGATGAGCACCTCTATGCCATTACAGGTAAAATACCATGGTATGCTCACATAATGAACTACCTGGTTGGAGGTAAATGCCCACCTCTCTTCTCTAAAGCTCAATGTTTGAAACTTAAGCATGATGCTAGATACTATATCTGGGATGATCCATTTTTGTGGAAAATAGGCGTAGACCAAATACTTAGGAGATGCATCCTCGATGATGAGATTTCTTGTGTGCTTTATTTTTGGCATGAGCATGCATGTGGTGGTCATTTTGGCCCTAAAAGAATAGCTAGGAAAATACTAGATAGTGGATTTTACTGGCCACATATCTTTAAAAGATTCATATGAGCATTGCAAATGGTGTGATAGATGTCAAAGAGTAGGAAACATATCCGCAAAAAATGAGATGCCTCAGATGCCTATTGTCGTTGATGAAGTGTTCGATATATGGGGCATTGACTTTATGGGTCCACTTCCTGCATCACATGGTTATTTATACATTTTAGTGGTTGTAGATTATGTGTCTAAGTGGGTAGAAGCTAAGGCTACTCGTTGTGATGATGCTAAAACTGTAGTGGACTTTCTCCGCAATAACATATTTTGCAGACACGGAGTGCCTAAAGCTATAATCAGTGATCAGGGGACGCATTTCTGTAATAGGATGATGGTTACCACACTCAAACAATATCATGTCCATCACCGTACATCCACAGCTTATCATTCGCAGACAAATGGCCAAGCCGAAATTTCTAACCTGGAGATCTAGGGAATCTTAGAGAAGATGGTCAAGCTTACACGGAAGGACTGGAGTTTGTGCTTAAATGATGCATTGTGGGCATATAGGACCGCCTACAAGACACCCATCAGAACCTCTCCTTATCGTTTAGTGTATGGCAAGGCCTGTCATTTACCGGTAGAATTGAAGCACAGGGCCTAATGGGCACTTAAGCAGTGCAACATGGATTTGGAAAAGGCTGGAATGGAACGTAAGCTACAATTGAGTGAGCTACAGGAGTTGCGCCTAGAGGCTTATGAGAGCCAATCAGACTACAAGGCTCGGACTAAGCTCTATCATGATAAGTTCATCCTACGACGAACATTTGAGATTGGCCAGCAGGTACTTTTATTTTCATCACGATTACGACTAATGCCTGGCAAGTTGCGTTCTAGATGGATAGGTCCATACACGGTGGTGAAGATTTTCAATCATGGGGCAGTGGAGTTGGAGAACCCAAGGAATGGCAACCGATTCAAGGTAAATGGACAGCGCGTGAAGCATTACTATGGTGGATCGCAACCAGATGCTCAAGAGTGCTAGCTAGCCGAACCCCATGGCGATAACTAAGTTAAGGTACCGTCGAGCCAACGACGTAAAACAAAGGCGCTTTGCGGGAGGCAACCCGATGTTTTTTTTTTTTCAAATTGTTTTTTAATTCTTAGGTTGTGTCTAGTTAGTATTTCATAGAGTCTCCCTTGTTAGAATGTCATTAGGGACTGAATTGTTTGAAGGCAAGTTTAGGGCGTGTCCCAGTTTGTACCGCGGTCTACAACAACATTACGAACCGCGCCTGTAGTATACAATAGTTAGCACTCTTAATGTTGGCGTGGGGCGCGCTTCACGCTCAGCACGCCGCGTTTCAACTCTATAAAACTTGGAGCGCGCCTCATATTCACCCAACTCTTATTTTGGCGCTCCTCAAACACCCCAGGTTCAAAATTTCGTTTTCACTACATTCTCAAGGTGTTTTACAACTACTTAAACACCCCAGGTACTTCTTCATTCCATCCCTTGCTCAATTCATGCAATATTCTACGGGATGTAGGCTTTTGGGTGTTTAGGGTTTATGCTTGATCTGCAATTTTGGGTGAAGTTGGATGTTTTTATTGGTTGCATGTTAACTATACATGTTCTGGGGTGCTAGGTTCCTGATTTGGGGTGTTAATTTTGAGTTTTGGGGTTGATATAGATTAGGGTTCATACCTGTCCCGCACCTCGATTTCCAGATATCGCGCGCCTTCTGAGTACATTATTCGCGCGCCGGTATCATACATTAAGGCGTTGACCGCGCTTTCTAATGTCTTCGTCCGACGCGTTACCCGCCTCTGCGTTGACAGACAATTATTTTCGCTTGTTTCATTTTCAGGATGGCGCCAAACAGGGATCCTACATTCGAAGAACTTTACGAGCAGTTCGCTCGGAAGCAGTGCGGTGCCAGTACTTTTGCCGACAAAGAGTTCATACGGGCTAGCGGTCTATACGATCTTGTATTGCAGTTGCTCACAGGAGCTGGCTGGCCCGGACTCTTGACCATCCATTCAGAGACGGACGTGGAAGATGTCCGGGAGTTTCTTGCATCATTTAATTATGTGGGCCGCGCAGTCCATCTCGGTATCCGGTACAGACATCGCAGTCAATTTTATATCACTCACCCGCCTTAGCTGCGTGAATTATTTGGATGGCAGGTGGATGCCTATAACTGGGCGTTTAGGAGGAGAGCATTTTCTCAGACCTGGAGTGACCTCTCTGAGGTTGGAACGGTCTACAACCCAAGCACCAGCAAAGCACGCAGTATTCGTGTCCCGGCCTATTTCTACATCCAGAAGCTCCTTTCTGGGTCAGTCTTCGGGCGCGACGATGGGGGCGACAAGGTTCCTCTATTCGAGATGCACGTGTTTCATTCCTGCCACACCAAGTTGCCTCTCGATTTTGTAGATGTGCTAAGCAAGTTCTGGAGGAGGAGATTGTCGTGTGGAGGTATATACTGCGGAGGCCTTATCACCTATATGTTGTGCCGCCTGCATGGTCACCCGGTCTTGGATTCGCACCATCTTGTCCCGCCAACGTTTCTCACACGAGAGGCTTTCATAGGGATGCGCACTATCACGTATCGTCCGCGGCGGCCTGATCAGTTTGCATGGACATATCATTTGGATCGGAGGTACCATGAGCTGCTTTAGATAGATAGGCGCCGCAGGCAGCCAGCAGCGACAGAGCAGGCTGAGTCTTCAGCTGCCGATTCCAGGAGAGCCGTGCTTAGGACAGCTCCCAGGGATAGTGAGCATCCACCACCGACCTTCGCCCAGGCATAGTTGGACGCTACGTTCAACGTTTATAGGGTGTTGGATTATTTCATGCCGCCTGGGACACAGCCAGTACCAGCACCGCTAGGGTGGTTTTCAGGACAGCCAATCCCTCTGGAGTACGTGATTTCGCAGGAGTCTTCATCATCTCCCAGTGGATCCATAGACGACTCTATTGAGTTCTAGGGGAGTTTCTATTTTCTTTCTTATTTATTTATCATTTATGTTATTTGGTAGTGTGTTGCATGACTCGCCTTTGAGCATAAGTCGATCCGTGAGGACACGGTTATGTTCAACAGTGTGGGGTTGGGTAGTAGAGTCTGTCGTGTCAGCACGTTTACCTTTATTAACATGCATTAGTGGTAGTTAGGGCACGTTTTTTTTCTTCAAATTTGTATATGCTACGATGAAGACACTGATTGTATGAGATGATGTTCGATTCTATGAGGTTTTGATGTGTATGCTTTGCATGATTTCTGAAATTTTGTGATGCTAGTTACTAGATGTTATATGTGCTTTTGAGTTGAGATATTACAGGATGTGGAGTTGACAGTAAATGTTCTAGAGGGACTTGACAAACATTCGAAGGTTCAGGGGATTAGTCGCGTAGCGCATTGAATTTGTGGAGGTTGGCATTCCAAGTTATGAGGGTTCAGACTTTCACTCCATCATTGCAGCGTATATGCAATGGTGGGACGGGAAAATAAACCGTCCTATCTCTAGTCCTAGTAACCGGGAATCGGTGGGTAACCCCTATCCTGCCTCGAGCTGAAAGGATAATTATGAGAAAGAGCGGGACGCGCTCCATATGCTGCTATTCGAAGGCGATGATTTGAACGGTTCAAAGAGCAAATGTAAAAAGGACAAGCAATTCACATTGGAGAGCAAAGCTCAAAAAGAAAATTCAGCCAAATGTGAAAGAGAAAAATCAGAAAAGCAATCGAGTAGAGTGAAGTCTTCGGACCAAACAAAACAAGAAAGTTCAAGAGCTGTCCTACAAAAGAGAAGAAGAAAGAGTTGAGTTCCTTATAGCTTGGATTTCTCATGTGCCAGAGAAAGTGAACTCAGTCTATGCGCATGACTATGACGTCGCGCTGAAAAATAGAGTCAGGAGTCTAAAGAGGACTATCTCCCAATCATCCATTGAATTCCATTTCTTGACCTCTCAAGTAACATGTATCATTACGGGTTCTTGCTGATTATTATTGAAGAATGAATGTGAGTATATGTTG
Source organism: Umbilicus rupestris (assembly GCA_963678935.1). Classification (NCBI taxonomy): domain Eukaryota; kingdom Viridiplantae; phylum Streptophyta; class Magnoliopsida; order Saxifragales; family Crassulaceae; genus Umbilicus; species Umbilicus rupestris. The sequence continues at coordinate 5,592,586 of OY787627.1, forward strand.
ATGAACCGATTAGCGAGGACATCTCAAGTAAATTCAGTATTTAGTCGTTGGCATATTAGAATTGCTTGAGTGTTGCGAGTCTTGCTTTTGCTCTTGTTCGGGAGGAACAAGTCTAAGTGTGGGGTGGTTTGATGAGGCGTATTTATACGACTTGTCAACCGTTTAAACCCAACTATTTCGGCATGTTTTTATGTGAACAGTTACTTTTTAGTGTTGTTTGCATTTCAGGTGTTCGGAATACATGAAAAGAGACTCGTGGCTTAAAATGGTGTTTTTTAGAGAGCCAAATGCGAAAATCGACATTGAATTGAGTGTGCATCTCAGTAAGTTGCGTGCCTGAAGAAGACTTTAGGGTCGCGCGCCAGAAGCTTAATGTCTTCTCTGGGCGTGCGACTCAATGTGAGCGTACGGCGCGAAAACGTGATGACGTCAACATCGGCCATCGGCCCGAAAGCAAATTTTGAAGCCTAATCTCAATTAGGGTTTCAAACCTGGAATATAAGGAGTTTTTTGGGAACAAACGGACAGACGATGGGATTCGGGAGAGAGACGAAGTCTTGCGTGAACAGTATTTTCGGTCGTGAACAGTATTTTTCGGCAGTGAACAGTAATGTCGTGAACAATTTTTTTCATTCCTTTTAATTTAATGTGTTTTTCAGTCATGACTCTTAGTAGCTAAATATCTTGAAATTTCAAGTGTCTCTACTTATGCAGATTCGTGAACTAGCAGTTGCTGCAGCACACTCTTGTTCACTTAAATGTAGGCACAGCAGACAATGAATAGGACACAGATTTGTTCACCCAGTTCGGCCAATCTGCCTACGTCTGGGGAGGACTATTCTCCAGTCCTCAATCCACTCAACCAAAGGTTCAGATCACACTAGGTTACAACTCACGCAACCTATGCTACTTTAACCCCGTGTGGACTACTCAACACAATCAGAACAAGCTCTGATTTGTGCCAGCACACCCTCTACAATATGTCAGTCTAGAATAGCTACAATCCTCTTCAAGAACTCAGCCTATTCTAGCCTACACTACTCAGCAGGGTTGCTGCAGCAACAGCTGTAACACCAGCTGAAGCACTCTGTCCGCGTCGCTCCAAGGCCTCCTGCCGAGCCGATCGAACCACTCCAAGAGCGCTGCACACTCTGAGTAACTCCCCCTCACTCAGTGACCACCTGCCACTAGTGAGTTCTTCCGCACGAACCTCGACCGAGCCTTCCACCCGTCGGCTCTCCCGCGGCTGCCTTTGATCAACCAACAAGCTCCACAGCTCTAAATTGGCTTCCAGATCAAAGCACGAATCAGTCTCTGCAAGACCTGACTCTCTTCTACAATACGCACCACAGCTCTGCGCTCAACGCTCTGCCCGTGTGTGTTGATCGAAGAACAACTTCCGTAGCACACCCAGAAAAACCTATCTCTGAATTTCGTGTCTACGCTCGTGTATCACTCAGCTTCGATCACCCTCTTCAGCCCTCAAACCTTCTGCTTAAATACCCACGCCACTTTAAGCAATTTCCAGATTTAGGCCATAATCCCACAAGATCAATTATCTCCTAAAATCTAGGAGATTAGATTTGATTAATATCTTCAATGCCAATCTTCTTTTCGGACAAGTGAACCGTGCTGGAAAAATGCTTAGCAGCATTTTAGAAAAAACTCCTAAGAGCAAGAACACAAACTGCCATACCTTCAAAACGCACCCAGCACAAACTGTTACTCGGACAGATGAACCAGCACTTGAACCAGCACCTGCTGCAGCACCCCTGCTGTATCTGTTGCTAGCTGTTCTGCTTGATTGCTTGAGCTGCAGCAGCTCCTTGTTCACAAATGACATATGTTGGTTTTGGCAAACCTGCCACACTTGCATTATCAATCTCCCTCTTGGCATTTTGACAAAACCACTTCATAACTCCACTTCTCAGCCTGCTCTTTCTTCTCCCCCTTTTTGGAACAAATGACGAGGGGGTGTCTCTGCCGGGCGCACTTATGACGGCAATACACAGAGCCCGAGAGAGGCTCTCAGGTCTTCAAACCGAACTGCATCCAGAGCTTTGGTGAAGATATCAGCAAGTTGTTTGGCAGACACAACATGCTGGAGCGAGATGACTTTCTGTTCAACAAGGTCACGGATGAAGTGATGACGGATGTCAATGTGCTTGGTTCTACTGTGCTGGACAGGGTTCTTGGATATGCTGATGGCACTCATATTGTCACAGTAGAGAGTCATGGCATCTTGAGCAACCCCATACTCACTCAGCATTTGCTTCATCCACAACATTTGTGCACAGCAGCTCCCAGCAGCAATGTACTCAGCCTCGGCAGTGGATAGAGAAATGCTATTCTGTTTTCTGCTGAACCAAGAGACCAGGTTATTCCCCAAGAAGAAACATCCTCCCGAGGTGCTCTTCCTGTCTTCTGAGCACCCTGCCCAGTCTGCATCACTGAATCCAACCAGATTAGCCTTTGTGTCTTTAGTATACCATAGGCCATAGCCCACAGTTCCCCCGACATACCGAATAATGCGCTTGACCAACTGCATATGGCTGTCTCTTGGACTGGCTTGGAATCTGGCACAGACTCCTACTGCATAGGAAATGTCAGGACGGCTGGCAGTCAGGTAAAGAAGGCTCCCAATCATGCTTCTGTAGACAGTCTGACTTACTTCCAAACCTTGCTCATCTTTAATGGCTTTCACATGAGTAGCAGCAGGAGTACGCTTGTGACTGGCTGAGTCGAGCTGGAATTTCTTCACAAGGGCCTTGCTGTATTTGCTTTGAGCAATAAAGATCCCGTCCATTTTCTGAGTAATCTCCAAACCAAGAAAATAGGAAAGTTCTCCTACCATGCTCATCTGAAATTCTTGCTGCATGTGTTGCACAAACTGCTTCACCAGGTGCTGGGACTTTGATCCAAAGACAATGTCATCCACATATATTTGAGCAATGATCACATCAGACCGAGTTCTTTTGACAAACAAGGTTTTGTCAGCTCCCCCTCGGTTGTAGCCATGATTTTCCAGGAAGATTGTCAATCGCTCATACCAAGCCCGAGGAGCCTGTTTCAGCCCATATAAAGCTTTCTTCAATTTATACACCTGTTCTGGATGATGAGGATCTTCAAAACCTTTTGGTTGAGAGACATAGACTTCTTCAGAGAGATCTCCGTTCAAGAACGCACTTTTAACATCCATTTGATATAATTTGAATCCCAGGCAGCAAGACATTGCTAGAAGCAGTCTGATGGCCTCCAGGCGAGCTACTGGAGCGAATGTTTCTTCAAAGTCAAGACCTTCAATCTGAGAATATCCCTGGGCAACCAGTCTGGCTTTATTTCTTGTAATGTTGCCCTTTTCGTCAGTTTTATTTTTGAACACCCATTTTGTGCCGATGATGTTTACCCCTTTAGGTCTGTCTACCAAATCCCAGACATCGTGCCTTTCAAACTCTGCCAACTCCTCTTGCATAGCCATAATCCAGAATTCATCACTCATGGCCTCCTTGAAGTTCTTTGGTTCAAGACTGGACATGAAGCATGTATTGAGGTAGGCATGGCCTCTGGTTCTTCTTCTATCTGAGGGATTCCCAATCACATTTGTCAAGGGATGATCCTTCTGTATCTTCTTTGGGGGCTGCCTTGAAGGTGGATCAGGAGCTTCAGTGTGAAAATCCTCAGACAGACTCTCTGCTTGGTCATCTGGAATCTCTGCTTCAGCACTTGCTGTAGCATCTGCTGGAGCCGCAGCTTGTTCACTTCTGGTCTGTCTATCAGACATTTCTTCAGGATCAGAGTCTTCTTCACCAGTGTCAGACTCAGAGTTAGGTGCTTCATCTATATCTTTGACAACCACATTTATTGATTCCATGACAGTCTTTGTTCGCTGGTTGAACACACGATATGCCCTGCTGTTTGTTGAATATCCCAAGAATATTCCAGGATCACTCTTTGGATCGAGTTTCTTTCGATACTCCCGGTCTCTCAGAATGAAGCAGTCACTTCCAAAGATATGAAAGTACTTAACAGTGGGCTTTTTCTGATTCCAGAGCTCATAGCAGGTCTGCATGGTACCTCTTCGCAAGGTAACTCTATTGATGATGTAGCAGGCGGTATTCATGGCCTCTGCCCAGAATTTCAGAGGAATCCTCTTAGCATGGATCATTACCCTGGCCATTTCTTGAATTGTTCGGTTCTTCCGTTCCACCACACCATTTTGCTGAGGAGTAATAGGAGACGAGAACTGATGTGTTATACCCCTTTGTTGACAGAACTCATCCATGTCTTTGTTTTCAAATTCTCTGCCATGATCACTGCGAATGCTGCTGATTCTAAGATTCTTTTCTTGCTCTAGCCGAGACACCAGAGACACAATGACACTCACAGTATCTGATTTTTCTCTGATAAATTCAATCCAAGTGAATCTAGAATAGTCATCAACACAGACAAATGCATACCTTTTCTTGCCTAGGCTCTCCACTTCCATTGGTCCCATCAGATCCATATGGATCAGCTGAAGAGGCCTGATGGTACCAATATCTTTGACCCGAGGATGTGAAGCCTTCTTTTGTTTCCCAATCTGACAGTCTCCACAGATGGAGTCTGTTTCTCCTTTCAGCAGTGGAATTCCTCTGACCAGCCCTTCTGTGGCAATTCTCTTTAGAGTTCTCAGGTTAACATGTCCCATCCTTTTGTGCCATAAGGTCATTTCCTCGGCCTTTGTCAGCATACATTTCTGAATCCGTGAGTTTGAACTCACATTGAGAAGGTAGCAATTGCTCTTGGATCTGGCTCCTTCCATTATGCACTTTCCAGATTTATCGAGAACTTGGCATGAGTCTCTTGTAAACTTAACTTGTTTAGTTCCATCACACAACTGGCTGATGCTGATAAGATTAGCCTTTAATCCTTCCACCAAAAGAACATTGCTCAGATTTGGCATTCCTTCTACAGCCAAAGTTCCTCTTCCCAGAACCCTTCCTTTCAGACCATTACCAAACTTCACATTTTGTTCCAGACAGGGAGTAATATTCTTCAGAAAGGATCTTTCTCCTGTCATATGGCCTGAACAGCCACTGTCAAAGTACCAGCTTATCTTGTCTGAGGTGCTAGCTGTGCTGACAAGGGCGAGGAGCTGAGTCTGCGCATGTTTCTGCTTGGCAGATTCCCTGGGCGATGTAATTCTGGCATGAGCTGAGGAGCAGTTTCTTTGAATATGTCCTCTGCGACCACAGCTGTAACATTTCTTAAACTTCAAAGCTCTCTTGTTACGGTGAAATAGACATTGCTGCAGCAAGTCCTGGTTCACTCCTTTTTGTGTTTTTGTGCCTCTTCTTGCTGACCTGTATCTGGCCATGTTGCATTCATCTTCACTCAGATCTTCACTTTCACTGGCAGAAAGAGCTTTCTTTTTCATCCGTTTGCTGGTGCAGTTGATCTGTCGATGGCCGTAGCCTGCACAATTCCAGCATTGGACTCCTTTCTTCACTTCGTTCTTTTCTTCTTCACTCTGAGCTGGTTCCTTACCTTTCCTTTTGTTTTCACCGCCCCTCCTGAATTGTTTTCGCGAAGAAGATCTTTTCTCAGTTCTGGATTCCATGTTTTTCAGAAGCTTTCCGAGGTTCTTAACCAGCATGTTTATCTGATCATCTGGATCTGTCTGCTTGCTTTCTGCTTCTGCCTTCAACCCAACATTCTTATCCTGGGAGGTGGTGTCTCCTTTGACCAGTTTCATCTCAAATTGTTTGAGAGACCCCATCAGCTCTTCCAACCTCATGAATCTGACATTTTGTGCTTCTTCAATGGCTGTCACCTTCATGTCAAATTTTGTAGGCAGCGATCTGAGCACCTTTCTGATAAGCTTTTCTTCTGGGATGGGCTCACCAAGGGCATGAGCTTCATTTGCAAGATCACAGAGTTTAGCATTAAACTCAGTGACTGTTTCTTCATCCAGCATCCTCAGATTCTCAAATTGTGTGGCAATTATCTGGAGTCTTGACAGCTTCACTCTATCAGTTCCCTCATGGGCAGTTTGCAGAATCTCCCATGCTTGCTTGGCCATGTCACAGTTTGAGATCAACCTGAAGTTATTAGCATCAACTGCAGCAAAAATTGCATTCAAAGCCTTTCAATTACCAGTTGCTGCAGCACCTTCTTCAACAGTCCACTGCTCTTCAGGTTTTATTCTTGTCACTCCTTGCTCATCTATGGTGATTGGGGGAGACCACTGAATCACAACAGCTCTCCATGTCTTCTCGTCAATGGCCCTGAGAAAGGCCTTCATCCTAGCTTTCCAATAACCATAGTTGCTCTCTTCCAGAAGTGGAGGTCTACTCGTGCTCTGTCCTTCCTTCATTGTCTTGTCTACTTCGGAGACACTGTAGGACCTTTTAAACTCTGTGTGTCGAGTTCCCGCTCTGATACCAATTGAAATTTCAAGTGTCTCTACTTATGTAGATTCGTGAACTAGCAGTTGCTGCAGCACACTCTTGTTCACTTAAATGTAGGCACAGCAGACAATGAATAGGACACAGATTTGTTCACCCAGTTCGGCCAATCTGCCTACGTCTGGGGAGGACTATTCTCCAGTCCTCAATCCACTCAACCAAAGGTTCAGATCACACTAGGTTACAACTCACGCAACCTATGCTACTTTAACCCCGTGTGGACTACTCAACACAATCAGAACAAGCTCTGATTTGTGCCAGCACACCCTCTACAATATGTCAGTCTAGAATAGCTACAATCCTCTTCAAGAACTCAGCCTATTCTAGCCTACACTACTCAGCAGGGTTGCTGCAGCAACAGCTGTAACACCAGCTGAAGCACTCTGTCCGCGTCGCTCCAAGGCCTCCTGCCGTGCCGATCGAACCACTCCAAGAGCGCTGCACACTCTGAGTAACTCCCCCTCACTCAGTGACCACCTGCCACTAGTGAGTTCTTCCGCACGAACCTCGACCGAGCCTTCCACCCGTCGGCTCTCCCGCGGCTGCCTTTGATCAACCAACAAGCTCCACAGCTCTAAATTGGCTTCCAGATCAAAGCACGAATCAGTCTCTGCAAGACCTGACTCTCTTCTGCAATACGCACCACAGCTCTGCGCTCAACGCTCTGCCCGTGTGTGTTGATCGAAGAACAACTTCCGTAGCACACCCAGAAAAACCTATCTCTGAACTTCGTGTCTACGCTCGTGTATCACTCAGCTTCGATCACCCTCTTCAGCCCTCAAACCTTCTGCTTAAATACCCACGCCACTTTAAGCAATTTCCAGATTTAGGCCATAATCCCACAAGATCAATTATCTCCTAAAATCTAGGAGATTAGATTTGATTAATATCTTCAATGCCAATCTTCTTATCGGACAAGTGAACCGTGCTGGAAAAATGCTTAGCAGCATTTTAGAAAAAACTCCTAAGAGCAAGAACACAAACTGCCATACCTTCAAAACGCACCCAGCACAAACTGTTACTCGGACAGATGAACCAGCACTTGAACCAGCACCTGCTGCAGCACCCCTGCTGTATCTGTTGCTAGCTGTTGTACTTGATTGCTTGAGCTGCAGCAGCTCCTTGTTCACAAATGACATATGTTGGTTTTGGCAAACCTGCCACACTTGCATTATCATATCTGTTTCAGTTTAGGGTTTTTAGTTAGTGACATACATGTTTGGGACTCGAATTTAATCTCCATTTCTATTCAATTCTAGTTCTGGATCTTAAATTGTACGAATTGTATTTTGCGGTTAGCCTATACTTTGTCGTGAAACTAATCCAATTATCAATTCTGATTATTTATGCTTGTCGAAACTTTGTCGTGGAAACAAGTAGTAAAATACAGGTTTAGTATGTAATCTAGGTTATTACCTTTATCGGAATGACCACATGCTTGATTGAAATCGCAATCCTTAGAAGTCAATGATAACAGTCACTATTGAAATCCTTGGGCTGAATACCTCTCTTAATTGATATTCACGTGTTCTCACTTTCTTTCTTACTTAAACCTACTAAAACCCCCCTTTCGTTCAGTATTACAGGAAATCACTTCACAGTGAGTTCTCTTGGGTTCTACCCTTGCTTGCCGCTACACAAGCTAGAGCTTGGAAATATAAATTACAAATTTGCACACACGACCATGCATGTCAGGAAGTCAATACGTGTTCACAAAATTTTGTAAAAAAGGAGGAAAGGTGAATTAACGGATTCGACCTAGGGTTTGTGATATCTCCGTCGTCTTCAACCTCCAGAATATCTCACCTCCGACTAAGCAATGAACATGGTCCGAACAAGAGGAGAAGGTGTCTAACCGCAAAGAGGGGACCAGGAAATGGAAAGCCAGTGATGTACCCCTGAAACTAGCACCTGCGGTTGACAAAAAGCTATGAAGAGGAGCTCCTCCCTTCAAATCAGGGATTCGGAGAATGATCCCATGCTGACCTAGAACCCAACTGCCGGTCAGCCAGACGGAGGTGAGGGTCCTTCTGCGTCAAAGCGGTTGGTTAATATCAACGAGTACCTGTCTGCAAAACTGGATGAGGAGCCACTGTCCACTAGCAAAATAACTAACCCGACTGCACAAGAGGATGCTGAAGCATCCTGTGATGCGCGCACCAAGAAGGGTGCTGATAGCCAAGTCACAAATGCTTCAGCCTCCTCCTCTATGAATGTGTCAATAGAAGGGGAAGGAAGTGAACAGAAGGAAGACACCGACACAAAAGACGGTGATCATGAGACCAGATCGAAGAAAGACTTGGATAGGCAGATCACAGTTGTTCCACTCCTCCATTAGAAGATGATCTCTCAATAGAACTAAGCAGTGAAGAAGAGGACGCAGAAGAAGAAGAAAAAGCTTCCTCGGTAAAGGCAGCTGACAAAGGGAAAGAGCCGATAGCCATTGACTCCTCTAGTGAGGAACCTGATTCAGAATCAGATGATTTCAGGGTTGCCCCAACCCCTTAAAACCCCCTACCAATGCCTTCCCAGGAAAGGATTGCTCTCCCCCACCCAGCCACACAGCCTTGATTGGCTTTGAACATCAAGGCATTTGGTTCAAAAACAAAAAATGTCGCCGGGTTATGGGAAGTTGCCGTAGAACGGTGATCCCAGATAAGCTGCTGGAGACTGGGAGTTTTAGAGTGCTTGAGGTGATTACACTTGATAATGTAATGGTGATCAAATTGACAAAACCCGCCAGAGTGAACAAGCAGGGTGCACAAGAGGTTGCTATAGCATCTTGTGTAGCAGAAGAGTTGTAGCATCATGTGCAGCAGTTTTTCGCGTGAAGAACAAACTCTCCAGATCAATGCAAATGTAGTAGAGAATATTCTAGAGCCGCCTACCTGCCGCAACAAGCAAGATACCTGATAATACCAGATAATGCCATATTTGGAAGGTGAGGATCTTTTCTTAGATTCCGACAAAATAGGAGAGAAGGGAGCTTTCCAATTGTGATATTGATCAACCCACAAAGATCCAAATATAATCTAGCCATAGCAAAGGATAGATTATCGGTCGAATCATCAAGAGACCTCCGTCAGGCAAGAGAATAGAGCAACCAAGTGCATTACAGAGCATTGGGCAAAGTAGAGATCGATCGTCACTCAGGGCAGAGCGTGCGTTCAGAGTATACTGAAGAGACGACTGAACGAGACGTGGAGAGTCTATTCAGTAGGTGATCGGAGAAGCTCAGTGGAGTAGTAAGCTCACTGATAGATCACGGTGAGTCGAGGAAGCTTCGAGAGTGTCTAAAGAACTCGTGACTACAGAAGGCTCACTCCCATCAGTGACAGATGGTTATAGAGCAAGGGGGAGTATTCCGGAGTGTGCAGTGCTAACGGAAGTGTTTGATCGGCTCAGCAGAAGGCTTGGAGCGTGATAGAGGCTATTTGTACGCATTATTTAGATCATAACCCTATGCTTGTTTGCAATATTTTATGAGCAGGACTACTCGTTTCTAGTGTTTTTGTATTACAGGGCAAAACGAGTCCTTGAGTCGGATACGCGCTAACAGGCAGCGTCCTAGGAGTAAGAGATCCGCCTGCGGAGATAGCAGCACAAGCAGAAGAGAAGTTGGTGAGAGTCGGTAGCGGTGCGCTAGCCGAATGCCATGCGCCAGGCGCAAAAATCCAGTGACCAGATTTGGAAGTTGCCAAAGGAGAACTTCCTGGGCAATATATAAACAAAGTAAGTCTAGGGTTTCAAGGGAGAGACATCACAGCCGTCAGTGGACAACGCACATCAGAGAGAGCGGCAACACTGGAAAACACACGGACTTGTTGAGAGGACTTGCGCCAGCCGACTGCGCCAGCCGAGAAGACAATCTGCACGCACTGTTGCTACTGTGTTTCTCAGACATATTAGACCTTATTTACTATTCTATGATGTTTATTACTAGCATGTCTAGCTAAACTCTTAGTGTTGGTCGGGCATGAATCTATGAAGTATTACCTTTGAGACTTGAGCTTAATGCATAGTTTATTTACTTGTATTAATTCTGTGCACACTGAGACAGTTAGTTGCATAAGCAGGGGAAGCCTTGAACCGCAATCTTACTTGTGTTGCTTGCTTGTCGTATGTTAAACTAGTTGCATGAGTAGGGGAAGCCTTGAACCGCAATCTTACGGTGACGACTAGGAGTAACGAGCTAGGGTAAGCAGTTGCTACTGTGACAGGATTCGCAGCTGTTTTAGTCTAGTTCTAGGATTAATAGCACATGAACTTTGAACGGAACATGCGCACGTGTTAGGAAGCCTTTACCGGACACTAACCCGAGTAAAACACAAACTATAGACGTTTAGAGTCGATGATAAGGAATGCACGCATAGAGGATTGTCCGCCCAATACTTCTCATAGTCATAGTATCTAATCTCTACTGCTTGCGCACGTCTAGTGCAATTTCCTGCGTTACGCTAGCTACTGTTCATTTGCGCATCGCGCATCCCAATCTCACACAACCCCCATTTTTAGTGTAGACGACAGGATTGAAGACTGAACTACTTGCTCCCTGTGGAGATCGACCCTTACTTAATCGCTGTACTGGTGGAAGAGGAAGGATTATATTTGACGCGCACAACGACGCGCGATCAGAGCGACGCGGACAAAATCGACACAAGCTATACGGCACAAGGGTGTGATGTAGCAACCTACGGTAAATACTGTCTTAATTCAAATAGGCTAGGTATGTGAGACGAATAGCTATTGTCTTAATTCAAGCTGTCAAGAGTGCATTCTTAAATGGGGTTCTAACTGAAGAGGAATATGTGGCTTAACCAAAAGGCTTTGAGGATCCTCACCATTCGGGACATGTTTATTGATTAAAGAAGGCTCTTTATGGGTTAAAGCAAGCTTCTAGAGCATGGTACGAGAGGCTAACCATCTTCATAGAGGAGCACGGCTATGAAAGATGAGGAACCGACAAGACTCTCTTCATCAAAAGAACCAGGTCAGATCTGGTCATTGCTCAAATATACGTAGATGACATTGTTTTTGGTTCTAGTTCCCAGCAGCTAGTGAAAAAATTCGTAGACCACATGAAGACTGAGTTCCAGATGAGCATGGTCTGAGAGTTAACATACTTCCTTGGGTTTACAAGTGTCCCGAAAAGATGACGGCATCTTTGTCTCTCAGAGCAAGTATAGCAGAATCTGGTGAAAAAATTCCAACTGGGCAAGGAAAGTCACAAGAGAACACCAGCAGCCACACACCTCAAAGGATCTAAGGATGAAGCCGGGGAAGAAGTAGATCAACCAACATATCGAAGCATGATTGGAAGTCTCCTATACCTCACTACCAGCAGACCTAATATCTCGTACTCAGTGGGAGTCTGTGCAAGATACCAAGCGTGCCCGAAGGAAAGTCATCTGAAACTTGTCCAGCGAATCATCAGGTATGTTGAAGGCACGGTGAACTATGGGTTTTGGTATACTAAAGATACGAGCGCAGACCTGGTAGGAGACAGTGATGCAGATTGGGTAGGATGCGTAGAAGACAGAAAGAGCACTTCTGGAGGCTGTTTATTTCTCGGAAATAATTTGGTGTTCTGGTTCAGCAAGAAGCAGAATAGCATCTCCATGTCTACTGCAGAAGCGAAGTCTATTGCACCAGGGAGTTGTTGCGCTCAAATGGTCTGGATGAATCTAATGTTGGCAGAATATATGATGAAGCAGAGTGCCATGATACTCTACTGTGACAACATGAGTTCCATCAGCATTTCAAAGAACCCGGTGCAACACTCATGAACCAAGCACATTGACATACTGCATCATTCATCAGAGACCTGGTGGAAAAGTAGATCATCACTCTTGAACATTGATCGCGCGTCGTTGTGCGCGTCAAATATAATCCTTCCTCTTCCACTCAGTACAGCAGTTAAGTAAGGGTCGATCTCCACAGGGAGCAAGTAGTTCAGTTTTAGTCAGTGACCTACACTTACGAAGATTGGGGGGTGAGTGATTGGTTTGCGCAGTGCGCGAGTAACAGTGTGAAACGCAGAGAAATGCACTAGGCGTGCGCAGGCAGTAGAGACTAGATACTATGACTATGAGAAGTATCGGGCGGACAATCCTCTATGCGTGCATTCCTTATCACTGACTCTAATATGTCTATAGCTTAATTTCACTTGGGTTAGTGTCCGGTCAAGGCTTCCTAACATGTGCGCATGTTCCGTTCAAAGTTCATGTGCTATTAATCCTTAGAACATAGACTAAAACAGCTGCGAATCCTGTCACAGTAGCAACTGCTTACCCTAGCTCATTACTCCTAGTTGTCACCGTAAAGCTATCAACTAGTTTAACATATGACAAGCAAGCAACACAAGTAAGATTGCGGTTCAAGGCTTCCCCTACTCATGCAACTAGCTGTCTCCGTACGCACAGGATTAATACAAGTAAGTAAACTATGCATTAAGCTCAAGTCTCAAAGAAAGTGCATCATAGATTCATGCCCGACCAACACTTAAGCGTTTAGCTAGACATGCTAGTGATAAACATCATAGAATAGTAAATAATGACTAATGTGTCTGAGAAACAAGTAGCAAACAGTGCGTGCAGCTTGTCTTCTCGGCTGGCGCAAATCCTCTCAACAAGTCCGTGTGTTTTCCAGTGTTGCCGCTCTCTCTGATGTGTGTCGTCCAATGATGGCTGTCATATCTCTCTCTTGAAACCCTAGACTTCCTTTGTTTATATATTGCCCAGGAAGTTCACCTTTGGCAACTTCCAAATCTGGTCACTGGACTTTGCGCCTGGCGCACAGCATTCGGCTAGCGCATCGGCTAGCGCACCGCTACTGACTCTCGCCAACTTCTCTTCTGCTTGTGCTGCTATCTCCGCAGGCGGATCTCTCACTCCTAGAACGCTGCCTGTTAGCACGTATCCGACTCCAGGACTCGTTTTGCCCTGTAATACAAAAACACTAGAAACGAGTAATCTTGCTCATAAAATATTGCAAGTAAGCATAGGGTTATGATCTAAATAATGCGTACAAATAGCCTCTATCAAACTCCCCACACTTGCCCCTTGTTCGTTCCGAACAAGCACTGAAGCGCGGATACAATTACCTTTTCTGGAGTCTAGCGCACAGTCTTGCACTCTGATGCGAATGCGCAATTTGCTCAACTCGCACTGCTCTATCACCTGCGCACAACTGCATTCAACAGTTCTAATATAATAATTTCGAAATCCATTACCTCTCAGCCGGGATGAAGATTTTTTGGATGGCTGGGAGATAGCTCTTCTTAGGCTCCTGGCTGCCAGCTCCTGCTCCGAAGATAGGTATATGGTGGATAACGCAGCTTCTTCCAGTGCGTGATTTGCCCGCGCACTTCCTGGGAACTTGAGCTCTCTGATGATTTCCTTATGGTCTTTGCGCATTTTGATGTTTGTGCGCATGCTGATTTGTAGCGCGTATCATCTGCTGGTATTTTTCTTTTGTACAGCTTCATCTTTAATTTCTTATATTCCCAGAGCAGTTCCAGTCTCAGCCTTCGGATAGCAGCTATGGAACTCGCCCCGCTCTCTCTCCTTCTGTCTGCGCCGGTCAGCGCACGCGTTTACATCCGCGCCGGCCTTCCTTAGCTCGATTTCCAGAGAGAAGGTGGTCTGTTTTCCCACCTCGCCACGCATTGGGTGTTTTGCCTTTGGCATCTGCGTGACTGAGCGCGCTCTTTTGTCCCGAAGGCTGCAAGGCACCGGCCTCCACTAACGCTCTCGACCATATACCTTGCCTTCGAAGCAAAAGCGACTAACCGCCTCTCTGGAGCATTTCTGTCAACTCCACATCCCCTGCATATCCCAACTAACAGGAGCAAAAAACGAAAAAATTATACTAAAACAGTAGATAGCAGCGCACGCAATATGGATAGCGCAAAACAAGCTGGAGCGCATGCGCATCCTGCACTCTAGCGCACTACTGCTACTATTCTCTTTAACTCAAACTAAGCTATGCTCAAAAACGTGAAAAGTGAATGTAACGCCTCCCCCCCACACTTGAACAGAGACGTGTCCCCACGACTCAAGCGCAAGCGCATGGAGAGCGCACACATGCATGTAATGCAAAAACAAAGAACATAAGATCAAAAACAAATAGTCACACAGCACAAACAATAGCACAGGGTCACAAAAATATGCGGCACAAATGTTCAGCACATAATATCCAATAAGACGCAGCAAAATAAAAGACACCACCCTAAAGAAAACCAACGGTCGGGTGAAAAAGTGTTGGATTTTTTTCTAAGTCCTGCCTTATATACCCCCCTGGCTAGCGCTCCTGACCTGCGCAGTGCTAGGCGCCCGGTCCCGCGCACTACTGCGTGACTCAAAGAACTACCAAGTCCTAAACTAGCTTAAAAAACTAAAAAACAAACACAAAACAAACAGAAAAATAAAATAGGCGGAAATAAAACGTGTCGGGTTACCTCCCGACAAGTGCCTTTGTTTAACGTCGTTGGCTCGACTGTACCTCGTTACGTGCCACAACGTGTGTCTGCAACCTCCCCCACTCTTGCTCCTGAGTGTTCCTGCGCCAGCGTGTGTGTTGCGATCTCATTGGTCCTGCGCAAAAGGTAAGATGGGAAGTCAGCATGTGATAAATTATGCATAACGAGGGTAGATGCAGAGGGAGAAGAAATGTGAGCTATGATCTTCAGTTCTCCCTCTGGTGCATCTGGTGGTGCCTCTGGCGCGTCAGCTGGCGCATCGATTATCTCTGGTTCTGCCAAGTCAATGTTGCGCGCTGCGCCATCCCAAGGTTCTCCTAAGTAACGTTTGACTCTCTGCCCATTAACCTGAAAACGATGCCGGTGCCCGTCTTCTAACTCGATTGTTCCGTAGGGGAAAACCTTGGTGATGGTGTATGGTCCCGTCCACTTGCTGCGCAACTTTCCAGGCATGAGCTTCAGGCGTGATGAAAATAACAATACCTGGTCTCCTGGTTCAAATGTGCGCCGGAGGATATGCTTGTCATGATACGCTTTGGTGCGCTCCTTGTAATCGCGCAGTCCCTCATAGGCGTCCAGGCGCAGCTCTTCTAGTTCGCTCAGCTCAAATGAGCGTGCTTTTCCTGCCTCATCCAAGTTCAGGTTGCAAATACGCAAGGCCCAATATGCCTTGTGCTTGAGCTCCACTGGCAGGTGGCATGCCTTCCCATAGACCAGCCGAAATGGTGAAGTCCCATTGGGCGTCTTGTGCGCAGTGCGGTATGCCCATAACGCATCATCCAGACGCTGGCTCCAATCTTTGCGCGATGGCCTCACAGTCTTTTCCAAGATGCGCTTGATTTCTCTGTTAGACACTTCGGCCTGCCCATTCGTTTGTGGATGGTAAGCGGTGGACGTCTTGTGGCGCACCCCATAGTGTTTGAAAACTTGCACCACAATCCTGTTGCAAAAGTGCGTCCCCTGGTCGCTGATGACTGCCTTAGGTACTCCATACCTGCAAAATATGTTAGTTCGGAGAAAGTCAGCGACAGTCTTACCATCATCCTTGCGCGTGGCCTTAGCTTCCACCCATTTGGATACGTAATCCACGGCCACCAGTATGTACTCGTAGCCGGCAGATGGGGGAAATGGACCCATGAAGTCGATTCCCCAAACATCGAACACTTCATCCACCAGAATCGGGGTCTGCGGCATCTCGTTGCGCGCGGATATTCCTCCTGTGCGCTGGCACCTGTCGCAATTCCTGCAATGGTCATACGCGTCTCTGAAGAGGTGCGGCCAAGAGAATCCGCAGTCCAAGATTTTCCTGCTCGTGCGCTTGGGACCAAAGTGCCCTCCACATGCGTGCGCATGACAAAACATCAAAACAGAGTTAATCTCATGGTCAGGCACGCAACGCCTTAATATCTGATCTGGACCTATTCTAAGCATGTAAGGATCATCCCAAAGGTAATGCTTGGACTCATGTTTCAATCGCATGCACTGAGTTTTATTGAAATGCGGAGGAAACGCACCTGTGACCAGGTAATTTGCGATATGCGCATACCATGGTACCTTACCTGTCAGCGCCATCAGGTGCTCGTCAGGGAATGTCTCCTTGATCTGCCCTGGCTCCTCCTCCTTGACGATCCTGCTCAGGTGATCAGCGACTGTATTTTCCGTGCCCTTCTTATCTTTGATCTCCAAGTCGAATTCCTGAAGCAGGAGCACCCAGCGCATCAGGCGCGGCTTGGTCTCCTTCTTGGACATGAGGTAGCGGATAGCTGCGTGGTCAGTGTAGATGATGACTCTTGCGCCTAGGACATAAGCTCGGAACTTCTCCAGCGCAAATACAATTGCCAGAAGCTCCTTCTCCGTGGTGGTGTAGTTCCTCTGCGCAGAGTCCAGTGTGCGCGATGCATAGTAAATGGCGTGCGGCTTCTTGTCCACGCGCTGCCCCAAGACTGCACCCACTGCGTAATCACTTGCGTCACACATCAGCTCAAATGGCAGTTTCCAGTCTGGTGCGCGCATCACTAGCGCACTGGTCAGTGCTTCCTTCAGCGTATCGAACGCCGCCCTGCACTCATCAGTAAAATCGAAACACACATCTTTTTGCAACAGGTTAGACAGGGGTATACAAATTTTAGAGAAATCCTTAATAAAATGCCTGTAAAACCCAGCATGCCCTAAGAATGATTTCACGTCGCGCACGTTGGTGGCATAAGGCAGATTAGAAATGAGATCTATTTTAGCTTTGTCTACCTTAATACCCTCCTCTGAAATGATATGTCCTAGTACTACTCCGTGCGTGACCATGAAATGACATTTATCGTAATTGAGCACTAAATTCTTAGAGATGCAGCGCGCTAAAACTTTATCTAGATGAGTTAAACATGCATCGAAGGTACTCCCATATACAGTGAAATCATCCATGAACACTTCTATGCATATACCAATCATATCAGAAAAAATGCTCATGACTAAGCGTTGGAATGTACCTGGCGCGTTGCACAGCCCAAAAGACATGCGCCGAAACGCAAACGTACCGAACGGGCATGTGAATGTGGTCTTCTCTTGATCCTCCGCAGCTATGGGTATCTGGTTGTACCCTGAATATCCGTCCAGAAAATAAAAATAAGGCTTACCTGCTAAGCGATCCAGCATCTGGTCCATAAAGGGTAGCGGGAAGTGGTCCTTGCGCGTGACAGCGTTCAGCTTCCTGTAGTCGATGCACATGCGCCAGCCAGTTTGAATGCGCTTGGGAACTAGCTCGCCCTGCGCATTCTCTTCCACTGTGATTCCTCCTTTCTTTGGCACAACATGCACCGGGCTGACCCATTTGCTGTCCGAAATTGGGTAAATGACCCCTGCGTCAAGCAATTTCAGAACTTCCCTTTGCACTACCTCCATCATATTTGGATTTAATCTGCGCTGAGCCTCCCTGGATGGTTTGGCACCATCTTCTAACAGAATTCTGTGCATGCACACGTCCGGGCTCACTCCGCGCAGATCAGCAAGAGTCCATCCTATAGCGCGCTGGTTCCTGCGCAGTACCTGTTGTAAGCGCGCCTCCTGCTCCTCTTCTAATCCCTTCTTGATGATCACTGGCAGGGTGTCCTCATCTCCCAAGAAAATGTACTTGAGGTGCTCTGGGAGTTGCTTCAGTTCGATCTTGGGTGCCTGTTCAATAGAGGGCAAGATTTTGTTAGCGGTGCAAATATGAACTATATCAAGTACCTGTGTGGGTGCTGGTTCAGCACTGCTTAGCTCCTCCTCTTGCTCCTCCAGCTCTGCCTGTGTCAGTAGCTCTGGTCCTATGGTTGCGCTCGCACACTGCGCTTCTGTGACTAAATCGTCAATGCTGTCCATCGCGTGCACGGTAGCGTCCTCATGTGGGTGCTGCATCCCCTTGAATATGTTGAAATGGATTTCTTCGCCATCTACCTCCATGGAGAGCGTGCCCCTCCACACGTCTATCTTCGTGCGCGCGGTCATCAGAAACAGTCTGCCTAGGAGGATTTGCGCACTGCTGGCGCTTGATTCACCCTCCATTTCGAGCACATAAAAATCCGCTGGGAAGACCAGCTCTCCTACTCGAACTAGGACATCTTCTATCATGCCTGCAGGTTGTTTGCACGATCTATCTGCTAGCTGAACGGTGAGACCTGCAGGCTTGAGTGGTCCAAGGCGCAATGTCGTATATAGGGAATAAGGTAGCAAATTGATGGATGCGCCTAAATCGATCATGCAATTACTCACTGTGGTCTTACCTAGCGTGCATGGGATAGTAAATTTACCTGGATCTCGGCACTTGGGTGGTACCTTTTGTTGCACGATCGCTGAGGCCTGCGCATTTAGCATTACCTGTGCGCATTCGCCCTTTCTCCTTTTGTTTGTGCACAGCTCTTTTAAAAACTTTGCATACCTGGGAATCTGCCGAATAGCTTCAATGAGGGGAATATTGATTTCCACCTTGCTGAACAACTTATAGAGCTCCTTGTCCAATGCTTCCTTTCTAGCCAATGGTGCCTGCACAAGGAAAGGTGCAGGTATGTTAGTACAATTTTTGTCCTTGTTTCTTGACTGAGACATACCTGGTGTGTTGCCCTGCTGGTTTGTGGCTGGCGCTTCTGGTTGCGCATCTTGCTCTGGTTGCGCATTCTGATCTGCTGGATCCGGGACTTGCGCAACTGGTTGCGCGGGCGCCTGTGCGGTCTGCTCTGTTCCTACTGTGCGCCCAGTTCTCAGTGTCACTGCATTGACTCCTCCTTTAGGGTTCTGAATCACTTGCGAAGGCAGGTTGCCATCGCTCTTTTTCAGCTCATACACCGTGGTTGCAATTTGTGATACATGCTTTTCTATGGACTCGAACCTCTTGTCATATTTCTCGTCATTTTTGCGCACTGTATCTGCTATGAAATTTCAAGTGTCTCTACTTATGCAGATTTGTGAACTAGCAGTTGCTGCAGCACACTCTTGTTCACTTAAATGTAGGCACAACAGACAATGAATGGGACACAGATTTGTTCACCCAGTTCGGCCAATCTGCCTACGTCTGGGGAGGACTTTTCTCCAGTCCTCAATCCACTCAACCAAAGGTCCAAAGCACACTTGGTTACAACGCACGCAACCTATGCTACTTTAACCCCGTGTGGACTACTCAACACAATCAGAACAAGCTCTGATTTGTGTTAGCACACCCTCTACAATATGTCAGTCTAGAATAGCTACAATTCTCTTCAAGAACTCAGCCTATTCTAGCCTACACTACTCAGCAGGGTTGCTGCAGCAACAGCTGTAACACCAGCTGAAGCACTCTGTCCGCGTCGCTCCAAGGCCTCCTGCCGAGCCGATCGAACCACTCCAAGAGCGCTGCACACTCTGAGTAACTCCCCCTCACTCAGTGACCACCTGCCACTAGTGAGATCTTCCGCACGAACCTCGACCGAGCCTTCCACCCGTCAGTTCTCCCGCGGCTGCCTTTGATCAACCAACAAGCTCCACAGCTCTAAATTGGCTTCCAGATCAAAGCACGAATCAGTCTCTGCAAGACCTGATTCTCTTCTGCAATACGCACCACAGCTCTGCGCTCAACGCTCTGCCCGTGTGTGTTGATCGAAGAACACCTTCCGTAGCACACCCAGAAAAACCTCTCTCTGAATTTCGTGTCTACTCTCGTGTATCACTCAGCTTCGATCACCCTCTACAGCCCTCGAACCTTCTGCTTAAATACCCTCACCACTTTAAGCAATTTCCAGGTTTAGGCCATAATCCCACAAGATCAATTATCTCCTAAAATCTAGGAGATTAGATTTGATTAATATCTTCAATGCCAATCTTCTTTTCTGACAAGTGAACCGTGCTGGAAAAATGCTTAGCAGCATTTTAGAAAACCTCCTAAGAGCAAGAACACAAACTGCCATACCTCCAAAACGCACCCAGCACAAACTGTTACTCGGACAGATGAACCAGCACTTGAACCAGCACCTGCTGCAGCACCCCTGCTGTATCTGTTGCTAGCTGTTCTGCTTGATTGCTTGAGCTGCAGCAGCTCCTTGTTCACAAATGACATATGTTGGTTTTGGCAAACCTGCCACACTTGCATTATCAATCTCCCCCTTGGCATTTTGACAAAACCACTTCATAACTCCACTTCTCAGTCTGCTCTTTCTTCTCCCCCTTTTTGGAACAAATGACGAGGGGGTGTCTCTGCTGGGAGCACTTATGACGGCAATACACAGAGCCCGAGAGAGGCCCTCAGGTCTTCAAACCGGGCTGCATCCAGAGCTTTGGTGAAGATATCAGCAAGTTGTTTGGCAGACACAACATGCTGGAGCGTGATTACTTTCTGTTCAACAAGGTCACGGATGAAGTGATGACGGATGTCAATGTGCTTGGTTCTACTGTGCTGGACAGGGTTCTTGGATATGCTGATGGCACTCATATTGTCACAGTAGAGAGTCATGTCATCTTGAGCAACCCCATACTCACTCAGCATTTGCTTCATCCACAACATTTGTGCACAGCAGCTCCCAGCAGCAATGTACTCAGCCTCGGCAGTGGATAGAGAAATGCTGTTCTGTTTTCTGCTGAACCAAGAAACCAGGTTATTCCCCAAGAAGAAGCATCCTCCCGAGGTGCTCTTTCTGTCTTCTGAGCACCCTGCCCAGTCTGCATCACTGTATCCTACCAGATTTGCCTTTGTGTCTCGAGTATACCATAGGCCATAGCCCACAGTTCCCCCGACATACCGAATAATGCGCTTGACCAACTGCATATGGCTGTCTCTTGGGCTGGCTTGGAATCTGGCACAGACTCCTACTGCATAGGAAATGTCAGGACGGCTGGCAGTCAGGTAAAGAAGGCTCCCTATCATGCTTCTGTAGACAGTCTGACTTACTTCCAAACCTTGCTCATCTTTAATGGCTTTCACATGAGTAGCAGCAGGAGTACGCTTGTGACTGGCTGAGTCGAGCTGGAATTTCTTCACAAGGGCCTTGCTGTATTTGCTTTGAGCAATAAAGATCCCGTCCATTTTCTGAGTAATCTCCAAACCAAGAAAGTAGGAAAGTTCTCCTACCATGCTCATCTGAAATTCTTGCTGCATGTGTTGCACAAACTGCTTCACCAGGTGCTGGGACTTTGATCCAAAGACAATGTCATCCACATATATTTGAGCAATGATCACATCAGACCGAGTTCTTTTGACAAACAAGGTTTTGTCAGCTCCCCCTCGGTTGTAGCCATGATTTTCCAGGAAGGTTGTCAATCGCTCATACCAAGCCCGAGGAGCCTGTTTCAGCCCATATAAAGCTTTCTTCAATTTATACACCTGTTCTGGATGATGAGGATCTTCAAAACCTTTTGGTTGAGAGACATAGACTTCTTCAGAGAGATCTCCGTTCAAGAACGCACTTTTAACATCCATTTGATATAATTTGAATCCCAGGCAGCAAGACATTGCTAGAAGCAGTCTGATGGCCTCCAGGCGAGCTACTGGAGCGAATGTTTCTTCAAAGTCAAGACCTTCAATCTGAGAATATCCCTGGGCAACCAGTCTGGCTTTATTTCTTGTAATGTTGCCCTTTTCGTCAGTTTTATTTTTGAACACCCATTTTGTGCCGATGATGTTTACCCCTTTAGGTCTGTCTACCAAATCCCAGACATCGTGCCTTTCGAACTCTGCCAACTCCTCTTGCATAGCCATAATCCAGAATTCATCACTCATGGCCTCCTTGAAGTTCTTTGGTTCAAGACTGGACATGAAGCATGTATTGAGGTAGGCATGGCCTCTGGTTCTTCTTCTATCTGAGGGATTCCCAATCACATTTGTCAAGGGATGATCCTTCTGTATCTTCTTTGGGGGCTGCCTTGAAGGTGGATCAGGAGCGTCAGTGTGGAAATCCTCAGACAGACTCTCTGCTTGGTCATCTGGAATCTCTGCTTCAGCACTTGCTGTAGCATCTGCTGGAGCCGCAGCTTGTTCACTTCTGGTCTGTCTATCAGACATTTCTTCAGGATCAGAGTCTTCTTCACCAGTGTCAGACTCAGAGTTAGGTGCTTCATCTACATCTTTGACAACCACATTTATTGATTCCATGACAGTCTTTGTTCGCTGGTTGAACACACGATATGCCCTGCTGTTTGTTGAATATCCCAAGAATATTCCAGGATCACTCTTTGGATCGAGTTTCTTTCGATACTCCCGGTCTCTCAGAATGAAGCAGTCACTTCCAAAGATATGAAAGTACTTAACAGTGGGCTTTTTCTGATTCCAGAGCTCATAGCAGGTCTGCATGGTACCTCTTCGCAAGGTAACTCTATTGATGATGTAGCAGGCGGTATTCATGGCCTCTGCCCAGAATTTCAGAGGAATCCTCTTAGCATGGATCATTACCCTGGCCATTTCTTGAATTGTTCGGTTCTTCCGTTCCACCACACCATTTTGCTGAGGAGTAATGGGAGAAGAGAACTGATGTGTTATACCCCTTTGTTGACAGAACTCATCCATGTCTTTGTTTTCAAATTCTCTGCCATGATCACTGCGAATGCTGCTGATTCTAAGATTCTTTTCTTGCTCTAGCCGAGACACCAGAGACACAATGACACTCACAGTATCTGATTTTTCTCTGATAAACTCAATCCAAGTGAATCTAGAATAGTCATCAACACAGACAAATGCATACCTTTTCTTGCCTAGGCTCTCCACTTCCATTGGTCCCATCAGATCCATATGGATCAGCTGAAGAGGCCTGATGGTACCAATATCTTTGACCCGAGGATGTGAAGCCTTCTTTTGTTTCCCAATCTGACAGTCTCCACAGATGGAGTCTGTCTCTCCTTTCAGCAGTGGAATTCCTCTGACCAGCCCTTCTGTGGCAATTCTCTTTAGAGTTCTCAGGTTAACATGTCCCATCCTTTTGTGCCATAAGGTCATTTCCTCGGCCTTTGTCAGCATACATTTCTGAATCCGTGAGTTTGAACTCACATTGAGAAGGTAGCAATTGCTCTTGGATCTGGCTCCTTCCATTATGCACTTTCCAGATTTATCGAGAACTTGGCATGAGTCTCTTGTAAACTTAACTTGTTTAGTCCCATCACACAACTGGCTGATGCTGATAAGATTAGCCTTTAATCCTTCCACCAAAAGAACATTGCTCAGATTTGGCATTCCTTCTACAGCCAAAGTTCCTCTTCCCAGAACCCTTCCTTTCAGGCCATTACCAAACTTCACATTTTGTTCCAGACAGGGAGTAATATTCTTCAGAAAGGATCTTTCTCCTGTCATATGGCCTGAACAGCCACTGTCAAAGTACCAGCTTATCTTGTCTGAGGTGCTAGCTGTGCTGACAAGGGCGAGGAGCTGAGTCTGCGCATGTTTCTGCTTGGCAGATTCCCTGGGCGATGTAATTCTGGCATGAGCTGAGGAGCAGTTTCTTTGAATATGTCCTCTGCGACCACAGCTGTAACATTTCTTAAACTTCAAAGCTCTCTTGTTACGGTGAAATAGACATTGCTGCAGCAAGTCCTGGTTCACTCCTTTTTGTGTTTTTGTGCCTCTTCTTGCTGACCTGTATCTGGCCATGTTGCATTCATCTTCACTCAAATCTTCACTTTCACTGGCAGAAAGAGCTTTCTTTTTCATCCGTTTGCTGGTGCAGTTGATCTGTCGATGGCCGTAGCCTGCACAATTCCAGCATTGGACTCCTTTCTTCACTTCGTTCTTTTCTTCTTCACTCTGAGCTGGTTCCTTACCTTTCCTTTTGCTTTCACCGCCCCTCCTGAATTGTTTTCGCGAAGAAGATCTTCTCTCAGTTCTGGATTCCATGTTTTTCAGAAGCTTTCCGAGGTTCTTAACCAGCATGTTTATCTGATCATCTGGATCTGTCTGCTTGCTTTCCGCTTCTGCCTTCAAACCAACATTCTTATCCTGGGAGGTGGTGTCTCCTTTGACCAGTTTCATCTCAAATTGTTTGAGAGACCCCATCAGCTCTTCCATCCTCATGAATCTGACATTTTGTGCTTCTTCAATGGCTGTCACCTTCATGTCAAATTTTGTAGGCAGCGATCTGAGCACCTTTCTGATAAGCTTTTCTTCTGGGATGGGCTCACCAAGGGCATGAGCTTCATTTGCAAGATCACAGAGTTTAGCATTAAACTCAGTGACTGTTTCTTCATCCAGCATCCTCAGATTCTCAAATTGTGTGGCAATTATCTGGAGTCTTGACAGCTTCACTCTATCAGTTCCCTCATGGGCAGTTTGCAGAATCTCCCATGCTTGCTTGGCCATGTCACAGTTTGAGATCAACCTGAAGTTATTAGCATCAACTGCAGCAAAAATTGCATTCAAAGCCTTTGAATTACCAGTTGCTGCAGCACCTTCTTCAACAGTCCACTGCTCTTCAGGTTTTATTCTTGTCACTCCTTGCTCATCTATGGTGATTGGGGGAGACCACTGAATCACAACAGCTCTCCATGTCTTCTCGTCAATGGCCCTGAGAAAGGCCTTCATCCTAGCTTTCCAATAACCATAGTTGCTCTCTTCCAGAAGTGGAGGTCTACTCGTGCTCTGTCCTTCCTTCATTGTCTTGGCTACTTCAGAGACACTGTAGGACCTTTTAAACTCTGTGTGTCGAGTTCCCGCTCTGATACCAATTGAAATTTCAAGTGTCTCTACTTATGCAGATTTGTGAACTAGCAGTTGCTGCAGCACACTCTTGTTCACTTAAATGTAGGCACAACAGACAATGAATGGGACACAGATTTGTTCACCCAGTTCGGCCAATCTGCCTACGTCTGGGGAGGACTTTTCTCCAGTCCTCAATCCACTCAACCAAAGGTCCAAAGCACACTTGGTTACAACGCACGCAACCTATGCTACTTTAACCCCGTGTGGACTACTCAACACAATCAGAACAAGCTCTGATTTGTGTTAGCACACCCTCTACAATATGTCAGTCTAGAATAGCTACAATTCTCTTCAAGAACTCAGCCTATTCTAGCCTACACTACTCAGCAGGGTTGCTGCAGCAACAGCTGTAACACCAGCTGAAGCACTCTGTCCGCGTCGCTCCAAGGCCTCCTGCCGAGCCGATCGAACCACTCCAAGAGCGCTGCACACTCTGAGTAACTCCCCCTCACTCAGTGACCACCTGCCACTAGTGAGATCTTCCGCACGAACCTCGACCGAGCCTTCCACCCGTCAGTTCTCCCGCGGCTGCCTTTGATCAACCAACAAGCTCCACAGCTCTAAATTGGCTTCCAGATCAAAGCACGAATCAGTCTCTGCAAGACCTGATTCTCTTCTGCAATACGCACCACAGCTCTGCGCTCAACGCTTTGCCCGTGTGTGTTGATCGAAGAACACCTTCCGTAGCACACCCAGAAAAACCTCTCTCTGAATTTCGTGTCTACTCTCGTGTATCACTCAGCTTCGATCACCCTCTACAGCCCTCGAACCTTCTGCTTAAATACCCTCACCACTTTAAGCAATTTCCAGGTTTAGGCCATAATCCCACAAGATCAATTATCTCCTAAAATCTAGGAGATTAGATTTGATTAATATCTTCAATGCCAATCTTCTTTTCTGACAAGTGAACCGTGCTGGAAAAATGCTTAGCAGCATTTTAGAAAACCTCCTAAGAGCAAGAACACAAACTGCCATACCTCCAAAACGCACCCAGCACAAACTGTTACTCGGACAGATGAACCAGCACTTGAACCAGCACCTGCTGCAGCACCCCTGCTGTATCTGTTGCTAGCTGTTCTGCTTGATTGCTTGAGCTGCAGCAGCTCCTTGTTCACAAATGACATATGTTGGTTTTGGCAAACCTGCCACACTTGCATTATCATGCTAGCTGCCCCATGATGTCTTCCAAGGAACGCCGCGGCTGCTGGTTGTTCTGCGCTGGTGCGTCATTTCGGCGGTGCGGCGGATTGTAGGGCGCAGCTGGTTGCGTCTGCTGTGGCGCGCGCTGATCAGTGGGCTGTCTCTGGAAATTGTTCTCTTCCCTCCATCTGAATCCATTTGCGGCGAGCCCAAAGCGCGGCTGATTCTGCCTCTGCGGTCCTCTGTTGTCCCATCCTCCAAGGGCATTTACATCTCCAGTTTCTTCAAAAAGTGTTGGGCATTCGTCTGTCTTGTGCTCAGTGGACCTGCAGAATTCACATGCCTTTGGCGCAACTGGTTGTGCGCTCTGCGTACTCATCAGCTTCTGTAGCATGGCCTTCATTTCCTTGATCTCAGCGCTTGTTTCTACCTGATGCACAGAACAATTACGACTACTTTCAAGCGTCAATTGATGTCTTACCTGCCCAGCAGAGTCTTCTATCAGCTGCCACGCATCCTCTGGGTACATGTTGCAAATGTCCCCTCCTGCGCATGCATTCAGTAAGCGCAGCTCCATGGGCAGCAGTCCATTTAGAAAGTTCTCTATCAGCACATTCTGGGGCAGGCCGTGATTGTAGCAGTTGGCCTCTAGCTCCCTGAAACGTTCATAGTATTCTGACAATGACTCCCCTGCGCTCTGCCTTGGCGCGGCTAGTTCCCTTCTGAGCAGCGCAATCTTTGCTGCTGGATAGAATTTGTCTAGGAATTTCTTCTGCAGCTGCTCCCATGTGTGAATAGATCCTGCGGGTAAATTCATCAACCAATGTCTGGCTGTATCACACAACGAAAATGGGAATGCCTTCATTTTCAGCGCCTCATCACTCTCCCCTTCGGTCTTCATGTTCTCGCAAATGACTAGGAACTCTCGCACATGCTTGACTGGATTTTCATTGTTCATCCCGTGGAACTTGGGCATGTGATGGATCAGCGAGCTCCTTAGCTCAAAATGACCGCCTGGTGGAAGCACGATGCACCATGGCTGGTTAACAGTGATAGGGGCCGACATCTCGCGCACTGTTCTGCGTCGCGCGGCTTATTGCACGGGTGGCGCATGATACACTTCAGCGGCCCTCCTTGCTTCAACCTCGCGCTGCACTTCCTCTCTGAACAGGGCTGCGCGCTTATGTGCTCTTGCTTCCTCTGGGGTTCTGTCCCCCAAGTTGTCTCCTACGACACTGTTATCCTCCATAACCTGTTCCGAATCTCAAGGAAAAATGAAATTAAAAGATAACTAATGTTGTTGCGTCTGTCAGTGCGCAACTAGAATCTGCGCAGCGCAACTGTTTCAAGGTTGCGCAGGCTGATGTGATTGCGTGCTGTCAGAAACAACAACGAAAACAAAACAAACTGAAATAAATAGTTACTAAAAAAGGAAAAAAAAACGTAAACTAACTAGAACTTAGCTGTGTTGCTCCCCGGCAACGGCGCCAAAATTTGATCGCGCGTCGTTGTGCGCGTCAAATATAATCCTTCCTCTTCCACTCAGTACAGCGGTTAAGTAAGGGTCGATCTCCACAGGGAGCAAGTAGTTCAGTTTTAGTCAGTGACCTACACTTACGAAGATTGGGGGGTGAGTGATTGGTTTGCGCAGTGCGCGAGTAACAGTGTGAAACGCAGAGAAATGCACTAGGCGTGCGCAGGCAGTAGAGACTAGATACTATGACTATGAGAAGTATCGGGCGGACAATCCTCTATGCGTGCATTCCTTATCACTGACTCTAATATGTCTATAGCTTAATTTCACTTGGGTTAGTGTCCGGTCAAGGCTTCCTAACACGTGCGCATGTTCCGTTCAAAGTTCATGTGCTATTAATCCTTAGAACATAGACTAAAACAGCTGCGAATCCTGTCACAGTAGCAACTGCTTACCCTAGCTCATTACTCCTAGTTGTCATCGTAAAGCTATCAACTAGTTTAACATATGACAAGCAAGCAACACAAGTAAGATTGCGGTTCAAGGCTTCCCCTACTCATGCAACTAGCTGTCTCCGTACGCACAGGATTAATACAAGTAAGTAAACTATGCATTAAGCTCAAGTCTCAAAGAAAGTGCATCATAGATTCATGCCCGACCAACACTTAAGCGTTTAGCTAGACATGCTAGTGATAAACATCATAGAATAGTAAATAATGACTAATGTGTCTGAGAAACAAGTAGCAAACAGTGCGTGCAGCTTGTCTTCTCGGCTGGCGCAGTCGGCTGGCGCAAATCCTCTCAACAAGTCCGTGTGTTTTCCAGTGTTGCCGCTCTCTCTGATGTGTGTCGTCCAATGATGGCTGTCATATCTCTCTC
Source organism: Umbilicus rupestris (assembly GCA_963678935.1). Lineage (NCBI taxonomy): Eukaryota > Viridiplantae > Streptophyta > Magnoliopsida > Saxifragales > Crassulaceae > Umbilicus > Umbilicus rupestris. The sequence continues at coordinate 5,621,175 of OY787627.1, forward strand.
TTGAAACCCTAGACTTCCTTTGTTTATATATTGCCCAGGAAGTTCACCTTTGGCAACTTCCAAATCTGGTCACTGGACTTTGCGCCTGGCGCACAGCATTCGGCTAGCGCACCGCTACTGACTCTCGCCAACTTCTCTTCTGCTTGTGCTGCTATCTCCGCAGGCGGATCTCTCACTCCTAGAACGCTGCCTGTTAGCGCGTATCCGACTCCAGGACTCGTTTTGCCCTGTAATACAAAAACACTAGAAACGAGTAATCTTGCTCATAAAATATTGCAAGTAAGCATAGGGTTATGATCTAAATAATGCGTACAAATAGCCTCTATCAAACATGTTGTGACAGATAAGCAGCTGGCAGAAATCTTCACCAAACCATTGGATGGAGCACGATTTGAGACACTGAGATCCACCTTGGGACTCTGTGTTTTAACCGACTAGTTATCTCAACTCCCCCTGATCATCTATAACAGAAAGGGGGAGAACATGGCGGAGACAAGGGAGGTCAAGCCACCATTGGAAGACGAGCGCTCACATCATCAGTAGACATCAAGTTTTGTCAAAAATGCCAAGGGAGAGATTGATAAAATAATGGCATTCAAATTGACAAAACCTACCAGAGTGAAAGCAGGGTGCACAAGAGGTTCCTATAGAATCCTGTGTAGCAGAAGAGCTGTAGCATCCTGTGCAGTAGTTTTCCGCATGAAGAACAAAGTGTCTAGAATTGTTGAGCAGATCAATGGAATACTTCTAAATGTAGTAGAGAATATTTCTGAGAATATATCAGATGATGCCATATTTGGAAGGTGAGGATCCTTATCTAGATTTCGACAAAATAGAAGAGAAGGAAGCTTTCCAATTGTGATATTGAGAAACCCACGAAGATCCAAATATAATCTAGCCATAGCAGAGGATAGATTATCGATCGAATCATCAAGAGACCTCAGTCAGACAAGAAAGCAGAGCAACCAAGTGCATTACGGAGAATTGGGCAAAGTAGAGATTGATCGTCACTCAGGGCAGAGCGTGCGCGGAAAGCAGAGTGAAGAGAAGACTGACGAGACATGGAGAGTCTGTTCAGTAGGTGATCGGAGAAGGTTAATGGAGTAGTAGGCTCACTGATAGATCACAGCTAGTCGAGGAACCTTTGAGAGTGTCTGAAGAACTTGTCGACGGCAGAAGGCTCACTCCCAATCAGTGACAGGTTGTCACAGAGTAAGGGGGAGTATTGCGGAGTGTGCAGTGCTCGCAAAAGTGTTCGGCTCAGCAGAAGGCTTGGAGCGACGCGGACAGAATCGACACAAGCTATACGACACAAGGGTGTGTTATAGCAACCTACGATAAATACTGTCTTACTTCAAATAGGCTAGGTCTGTGAGCAGAATAGCTATTGTGTTAAGTCGAGTGATTAGTAGGTAGCGGAGGCTGATCTAATGTGGTTAGATCGAGCCCTCATTCACTGTAGCTAGGTTAGACGTAGAGATTGTTTGAGCATAGGCTGAACTGAATCTGTGTATGAGAAACTGTGGCTAATGAATGGTTGAGGACTCGAGACCAGTCCTCCCCAGACATAGGCAGTTGGCCGAATTAGGTGAACAAATCGTTGTGCGTGATTTCTTCTAGGTACATCGCGGTACAGGAGGTTGTTATAGCAACCTGCTGGTACACTCTCAGCAAATGAAGGCGCTGCAATTTCAACACTGTTGAGAGAGGTAAATCTATTATTTTTCTTGACTGCTGCCAAAAGCTTTAATCTACATTTGGTTAAGGAATTCCTAGTGAATCTATCGGAGGATTTTGGTAGACTAGGAAGATCGACTTTTGGAGTTAGTATGGTGACGAAGCTGAGAGTGGTGATCACGCCGTCAGTGATCAATAGATATTTGGGGTTAGAGGAGGATGCCAGTCCTACAGTAGAGGTACGCTTAAATGCACTTGCTGCGACGCTCACTTAAGGGTTGTGTAAGAGGGTGGGTTACTCACAACATGGGAGCTGCTAACCTGACAACCAAGTACTCCATTCTCTACTCCTTTGCCGTGCGAAACTGGATGCCCAACTCACACAGAGGAAAGGTTTGCAAAGCTATGGGCCAGTTGCTGTTCAGTATCAGTAAAAGGAAGGTGGTAATCTCGGACATATCACATTCTACCAGATAGCTGCTCATGCTGAGAATCCAAAATCAAACTTGAGCATTGACTTTCGCTCGCTGATATATGAGATCCTCATAAGCCATCATTAGGAGTTGAGTGTGATTTCTAAAGGAATGTCCAAAGTTCCCCAGCTATTTCTGATGAACTACAAGCTTTTTAAAATAAGACATATACTGGATGTAGTTGAGGGGGAGCCAGCTCTAGAGCCAGCACCTAAAGATCCAAAGGATGCTGAAGCTTTCCCTGAAGCACAAGCTCCCGCTCTGGATGCTGCTCTGCGAGCTCGGATGATCAGCCATCTCAAGTCTGAATATGCTCATCTAACAGTGGAGGCCAAGAAGAATACAATGCGGAGAATGCAGATCAGAAGCCTCCTCTGAGACTTGGAGTATCCAAAAGCCAGCAGCTCAGCCCTAGCAGCCTGTGATTCCTAGAAACCTGACGCGCGTCGTTGTACGCGCCAAACTTGTATTTATAATTCCAAGCTCTAGATAGTGTAGCGGCAAGCAAGGGTCGAACCCAAGAGAACTGACTGTGAAGCGGTTTCCTGTGAATACGGAACTAAAAAGGGAGGTTTTGAGTGGATGGTCGCAAGAACGAATGTAATAAAAGTACGAATGTCAATCGAGAGAAATATTCAGCTCAGGGAATTCAATAGTGACTATTATCATTGACTTCTAAGGATAGCCATTCTAATCAAACATGCGATCATTCCGACAAAGGTAATAATCTAGAGTATCCCGACAAAGGTGATACTGAGCCTGGATTCTACTACTTGTTTCCACGACAAAGCTTCAACAAGAGTTAATAATCAGAACGGATGAACGGATAGTTTCACGACAAAGTATACGCTAACCGTGCAATACAATTCAGGCAAATTAAGATCCAGAACTTACGAATGAATAGAAATATGCATTAAATCCAAGTCTCAAACATGAATGTCACCAATTGAAAACCCTAAACTGAAGTAGAAGTTTAGCTACTCATATTCATAACTACAAAATACATTAAACTGAAAGGAATAACAAAAACTGTTCGAAATTACTATTCACAACCGGAAAACACTGTTCACTGCCGGAAAGTAATGTTCACGCCGGAATCACTGTTCACGCAATCTCCCAAAATTCCGTACGTCCTCTGTCTCCTCCGTCGTTCCAAAACTCCTCTGTGTCGTCGTCAACTGCCGTCCCAATCTTCCGAAACCCTAATTGAGATCGGGCTGTAAAATTGATTTCGGGCCGCGGGCCCGACTGCTGACGTCATCATAAACCTAGCGCGCCCCATGAAGACATTATTCCGCGCGCCCAAAGAATACATTAACTCTCGGCGCGCGACACTAATGTTGCCTGCTGGCGCGCGACTCACTGCAATGCACTCCCATTTCCGCCAACGCCGATTGCTTCCGTAAAAACACCATTTTGAGCCGCAAGTCTCTTCTCATGTATTCTGAACACCTGAAATGCAAACAACACTAAGAGGTAACTGTTCACATCAAAACATGTCGAAATAGTTGGGTTTAAATGGTTTAGCGAGTCGTATAAATACTCCCCATCAAACCACCCCACACTTAAACTTGTTCGTCCCGAACAAAGAACGAAAGCAAGACTCGCGACACCAAAACAATTCTAACATGCCAACGACTAAACACTGACTTTACTCGAGATGTCGTCACTAATCAGTTCATCAACATATACTCACATTCATTCTTCAATAAAGATCAGCAAGAAACCGTAATGATACATGTTACCTGAGAGGTCAAGATGTAATTTAAGGGATGACTGGGAGATAGTCCTCTTTAGACTCCTGACTCCATTCTTCAGCTCGAGGTCATAGTCGCGCGCATGTACTGAGTTTGCTTTCTCTGGCACGTGAGAAATCCAAGCTACGAGGACTCAACTTTTCTTATCCTTCTTCTTTTGGTCGGACAGCTTTTGAAACCTTCTTGTTTTGTTTGGTCCGAAGACTTCACTCAACTCGATTGTTTATTTTTCTGACTTTTCTTTCTTTCACATTTGACTGGATTTTCCTTTTGAGCTTTGCTCTCCAATGTGAATTGCTTGTCCCCCTTATTTCTTTGAACCGTTCCAATCATCGCCTTCGAATAGCAGCATATGGAGCGCGTCCCGCTCTTTCTCATCATTATCCTTTCAGCGCGAGGCAGGATAGGGGTTACCCACCCATTCCCGGTTACTAGGACTAGAGATAGGACGGTTTGTTTTCCCGTCCCACCATTGCATAAACACTGCAATGGAGTGAAAGTCTCACCCCTCATAACTCGTAGTGCCAACCTCCACAAACCCAATGCGCTACACGACTAATCCCTCGAACCTTCGAATGTTTGTCAAGTGTAGCTAGTGTAGCGGCAAGCAAGGGTCGAACCCAAGAGAACTGACTGTGAAGCGGTTTCCTGTGAATACGGAACTAAAAAAGGAGGTTTTGAGTACCTCTATGAGCTTTTGTTCTTGTTCATCCTCAAGTCCGCTCTTAATGATCACTGGGAGAGTGTCATTTTCGCCCAAAAATGCGTACTTCAAATGTTCAGGGAGAGGTTTCAGTTCTACAACCGGTGCCTGCACAAAAGAAGGCAACGAAGAATTAGTTTCAAATAACTGAATTTGATTAACCTCATACCTGGGCGTCAGAGGACGAGAAATGTCGAGCTGTGCGAGTATGGCACGTATGTCCTCGTAGAGAGCGTAGGAATCCTCCTGTGTAAAAATGGCGCTCTCCAGTGCTATCCTCAATAGGTCTTCACCGCTGGTGCCTTGTATTTCATGTACTACATCGTCCAACGCATCCAATGCATTTACCGTCGCGTGCTCAGGTGGGTGTTGCATAGCCTTGAATAAATCAAATTTTATTGTCTCGTCTTCCACCTCCATGGTCAGCACCCCTGAGTCGCAATCAACCTTCATCTTTGATGTTTTCAAGAAGGGGCGACCAAGTAGGATAGGTGGATGATCAGCCGGATCACTACTGTCCATTCTGAGCACGTAGAAGTCAGCTGGGAAGATCAAGTCACCAACCTGCACTAAAACATCTTCAATGATACCTTCAGGTCGCTTACAAGATCTATCTGCCAATTGAATCATTAGTCCAGGTGGCTTCAAAGGTCCAATGCATAATCTCGAATACAAAGAGTAGGGTAAAACATTGATAGACGCACCGAGATCAAGCATGCAATTTTCGACTCTAATGTTGCCTATAACACAAGGGATGGTAAACATACCTGGGTCTCCACATTTAGGAGGTATCTTCCTTTGAATAACTGCAAAAACATTAGCATTAAACATTACCTGCTCAGGTTGAGTTGAACGGCGGCGATTAGTGCACAAATCCTTGAGAAATTTAGCGTAACGTGGAATCTGCTTAATCGCCTCGAGTAGAGGAATATTGATTTCAACTCTTTTGAAGAGATCCCATACTTCTTTATCGATCACTTGTTTCTTAGGGGCCTTAACCTGCAATGGAAACGGCAAATGGGGGTCAGTACGGCAAAGTTTGGGATTTTCGTCAGTGGGTAACGCGCCAGTAGTAGACTTTAGGTTGGCGCGCCGGCTGTTAATGTTCTCATCCGGTGCTCGATTATTGTTGTCCTCGGACGCGGTCGTTGTGTTGACCGCGTCGTCTTCATACATTATTGGCGCTCCGGGAGAAGACATTACCGCTCCGCGCGTCTGGCTAATGTTGTCAGCCGGCGCGGAACTCACTGTTTCCGTTCCCCTATTTCCCTCTTCTGGACCCTTGAGCACCTTCCCTCGCCTCAAAGTCATAGCGCTAACATTTCCCTTCGGGTTGGGGACCGTTTGAGATGGCAATTTGCCCTGGTCATTCTTCAACTCGTTGACGACCGTGATCAACTGCGACATTTGCTTTGATAACTCCGCAAGAGCACCATCCGTCTTCGCTTGGTATTGCTGAAAATTCACTGCAAGATCATTAACAGTTAACGGGTTATTCTGACCTGACTGATTATAGTTCTTTCTCTGTTGGTACTGATCAGCACTGTTGTGACCCTCTTGTTGTTGACGAAATGGTGGACGATAAAACTGGTTCTGCTGTTGAGGCGCGGCTTGCTCCTTAGGAAATCCACCTTCATTCTTCCAACTATATCCATTCGCGGCTAATCCAAACTTCCTCTGAGGTGGTCTGTTATTGAAATTCTGATATCCTCCTAAAGCATTCGCCTCTGCTGAATTGTCTTCGTACAAGGATGGACACGAATCAGTCTTGTGGTTGGTAGCACCACAAAATTCACAAGGCTTCACCACATTAGCTTGTCCCACCATCATCTTCTGCATCATGTCCTTCAGCTCTTTGATTTCTGCAGCCATGTGGTTGTTGGACGAGTCTGCCTGTGATACATTCCTTGTTCTGCTCGTATCCTCCCTTCGACTGATCTCCTCCCTGAAACGAGCACTCTCAGCAGTTTCAGTAATCAAATTACGTACCTCAGAAGGTGTGAAGTTCAGCACTGTGCCACCCGCTGCAGTATCCAACATCATACGCTCGAGAGGTCTCAATCCATCCAAAAGATACTCCACCAACATCCTTTCCGGGACTCCTAAGTTACAGCAGCTTTGCTCCAATGCGTTGAACCTCTACATGTAGTCATACATCGACTCGCTTGGTCCTTGTTTGATATTAGAAAGTTCTCTGCGCACTTGTGTTGCCTTTGCTGGCGGGTAGTATTTGTCTAGAAACTTCCGCTGCATTTGGTCCCAGGTGCGAATACTACCTGAAGGAAGAGACAGAAACCACGATTTTGCTAAGTCAGTCAAACTCAAAGGAAATACTCGAAGCTTAAACCTGTCCTCGGAAGCTGCGTAGGGTCTCAATGTTTGGCAGATTCCGGTGAATTCTTGTAAATGCCTCGTCGCTACCTCTCCCGGTAATCCGCCAAACTTGGGTAAGTGGTGCACCACAGAAGTCTTTACCTCAAAATCGTCCTCTTCTGCACCAGTATTGATGCACCATGGCTGCTCATTGAAGTCTGGTGCAGCCAGCTCTCTCATTGTTGGTTCCGGTCTTTGGGCACGCCTGTATGGCTGATGCCCGTAAGGCTGCTGCTGCACATATTGCTGAGGCGGTGGGTTAGGCTCATTGAAACCTTCTGCTCGTGCCCCTGCATCCCTAGCCATAAATTCCCTTTCGCGAAGTTCCCTCTGGCGCGCTCTAAATACTCGCTCCGGCTCTTCATAAAATGGTGGCACCTGCACATCCGGATTTCCCGGTGGTGGTAAAGGATGGTTGTTGTTGTTGTTGACCTGATTTCGTTCATTGTTTTGGCGGCCATCACCGTTAACACTACCTGCCTGCGACATGCTGGAAAGAGCAATTTACCGCAACAAAAAAAAACACAAAGAAATAATTGAAAACTAAATATAAAAAGAAAAGAAACTCTTCACTGTAGCAGTTCCCCGGCAACGGCGCCAAAATTTGACGTGCGTCGTTGTACGCGCCAAACTTGTATTTATAATTCCAAGCTCTAGCTAGTGTAGCGGCAAACAAGGGTCGAACCCAAGAGAACGGACTGTGAAGCGGTTTCCTGTGAATACGGAACTAAAAAAGGAGGTTTTGAGTGGATGGTCGTAAGAACGAATGTAATAAAAGTACGAATGTCAATCGAGAGAAATATTCAGCTCAGGGAATTCAATAGTGACTATTATCATTGACTTCTAAGGATAGCCATTCTAATCAAACATGCGATCATTCCGACAAAGGTAATAATCTAGAGTATCCCGACAAAGGTGATACTGAGCCTGGATTCTACTACTTGTTTCCACGACAAAGCTTCAACAAGAGTTAATAATCAAAACAGATGAACGGATAGTTTCACGACAAAGTATACGCTAACCGTGCAATACAATTCAGGCAAATTAAGATCCAGAACTTACGAATGAATAGAAATATGCATTAAATCCAAGTCTCAAACATGAATGTCACCAATTGAAAACCCTAAACTGAAGTAGAAGTTTAGCTACTCATATTCATAACTGCAAAATACATTAAACTGAAAGGAATAACAAAAACTGTTCGGAATTACTATTCACAACCGGAAAACACTGTTCACTGTCGGAAAGTACTGTTCACGCCGGAATCACTGTTCACGCAATCTCCCAAAATTCCGTACGTCCTCTGTCTCCTCCGTCGTTCCAAAACTCCTCTGTGTCGTCGTCAACTGCCGTCTTAATCTTGCGAAACCCTAATTGAGATCGGGCTGTAAAATTGATTTCGGGCCGCGGGCCCGACTGCTGACGTCATCATAAACCTAGCGCGCCCCATGAAGACATTATTCCGCGCGCCCAAAGAATACATTAACTCTCGGCGCGCGACACTAATGTTGCCTGCTAGCTCGCGACTCACTGCAATGCACTCCCATTTCCGCCAACGCCGATTGCTTCCGTAAAAACACCGTTTTGAGCCGCAAGTCTCTTCTCATGTATTCCGAACACCTGAAATGCAAACAACACTAAGAGGTAACTGTTCACATCAAAACATGTCGAAATAGTTGGGTTTAAATGGTTTAGCGAGTCGTATAAATACTCCCCATCAAAGCCCCTGTCATTTTTGACAAAAGGGGGGGGGGTGAAGATTCTATTGAACTGACCTTGCTCCTGACATTTATCTTGTTTTTATTTTTGAGGAACTCTAAACTTAGTTGTAATGCATTTTTTAGCTAGTGGCTATTAAGTGCTTCATGTGTGAAGTAGCCCTTGCCTAGACTAGCAAATTGGTCAAGTCGTGCCTAGGTCTAGTTGAAATTGATAACTTTGTTGCTGAGGTTTTGTCAAAAATGCCACAGGGGAGATTGTTAAGGTAATGTCATCCTTGACAAAACAACACAAGAAGATGCTACAACACTCTCTGGAGATTGCAGCTAGCGCACCTTCTGAAGATTGACAAAATAGCAACAAGGCATAAGAAGAAACAACAACAAGGTACAAGATGATGCTATCACATTCCTTGGCAAACAGAATTTGAGGCAAGCTTGCTATAGCAACCCGTGGTGACCTGAAGCTAGAGAAGAAAGACCAATCATCTTGGAGCTACACGGAGAGCGCTCGGAGAGTTACTGCCGGCCTCGCAAAGGTCCAGGGAGCCTTTCAATTGTCCTTAAGTGATAAGCAGACATCATCAAGCGGTCGGAAGAGATCAAGAAAGATAAAGGTTTCTAAATGCCTATTTAGGAAACCAAATCTCAACAACTCCACAAGAATCTAGGAGAAGATCCAAAAGGTGCAGAGTTGTCCTAAGGGAATTAGGATTCCCAAAAAGCTGATCAGCGCTAAAGCTATAAGAGTAATGAAAACGCAGAACAACAACATCAATCGATTAGAAGCAGAACACACAATAAGAAATACACGCCCGGGAGAAGAGCAAAGACAACGAAGTAGTTTTGCTAAGTTGTGTTGAGCACAGAGAAGATTAGAACTTGAGGTTTGATCTAGCATTGATCCACATAACTTAACTGGAGCGTGGCTCTTTGAAGGATCAATCAATTGCTGTGAAGAACAGCTACGGACAGGTGCTGTTGCAGGCTGTTGAAGAACTAGACGCTTCTTCCTGATAGTGATAGGAGGTCGTTGATCAAGGGGGAGCACTGTCTGAGTTTGGAGAACTTAGCGGGAGTCCAACTGTATGACAGAGAGTGCTAGAAGAGTCGTCGACAGAAGCTACAACAATTCTGGTGAAGCAATTGCTATAGTATCCGCCCGGTACACATTGAAATAGAATTGGCTAAGTGTGAGGGTCAAGTCTATAGCTGTTCATTACTAGATTTGTGTAGTTAGTGCGAAGTGAGTTTGTGTGATAAGGCTGTGAGCTAATCTGAGTGTGTTCAGATTGAGCACGAAATCCTATTAGTGTAGGAGTAAAGATCGACTAGCATTGGCTGAGTAAGTAAGTCTTATACATCCGAGCATCTAGTGGAATCTTGAGGACCGAGAGTAGTCCTCCCCAGATGTAGGCAATCGCTGAATTGGGTGAACAAATTGCGTGCTGTCTTTCAGGTTTGGCCAGAGAAACATATTCTGCAAAGTGACTTAAAAAGTTTGCTATAACAACCGCCGTAACTCGTCACCAGCAACGCATTGCGTGATATCACATACTATTTAAGTTTATCTTAATGATAACACATTTAAATTACTTGGACCCCCTTTGTATTCAGATAAATGTATAAACAAAAGTGTGCACAAAATTATTATTATATCCCAAAGGTATATCGGAAACTATCTGGTTCATTGTTTATGCAAAAGTAGGATCAAGATGGCCTTCGTCCATAATCGTTACTAGACAGTGTTTGTCATGTACACCAACATAACTAAATGACATGGATTCATCGTGATGTGTAGCATGCGAATTAGATGAAATGTGATATGCACATGCCTATTTTCAACTTGGCTTCTCAAAAGTGAGATCAACAAATTATACAGAGTGTATGTTGTAAACACAAGTTTTACAGAAGATAATCCAAATGTATAGATTGAAAATTTTGTATATTTCATAGAGTCTAAATACAAAAATAAAAACTCCTACTAAACATGAATATCTCAAAACAAGATAACACCGATGTGAGCTGCATGCTCATGAAAGACATTGGGTGAAAATGCTTTCGTAACGGGTCCGCTATCATGGAATTTGTCCCAATATACCCTATGAGTATTCGGTCATTCTATATCCTTTCTTTCACAACCAGAAACTTGACATCAACATATTTTGATTTTGCTCTTGTATTATTGGCATACAACATTACTGACTTAACATGACAGTAATACCTCAGTGGCCTTTCAGTATCACTCAAAATACGTAGTCTGGTGAAAAATTTTGTAGCCATATGCCATAATTTGATGCCTTAAAACAAGATACAAATTAAGTTGCCATAGAGATGGAGCAACGAGCATCTAATCGGCACACCTCCAGGAAATGGCCTCTCTAGCTAGCAAACAGATATAGCTTGACGCTGATGATTGGTAATGAAATCTTTGCAGCGCCTCTGAGTTGCAGATTGTGTACAAGCAGTTACTATAGCACACTCTTGTACCGACAGATCTTTTACATCAAGACAAAATTTTGAACAATGATTTGTTCACCCAGTTCGCCCAACTGCCTACGTTTGGGGAGAACCTTGCAGTCCTCAATCCACTAGATCTCAAGAGATTCTCGTACAACACAGACTCGACTCCGTGACTCTCTATGCTACTCGATCTCAACTAGGAATTTTCACACACAATCAGAACAACCTCTGATTTGTGTCTCACGCACCTACACTTAAATTAATTCAGAATAGCTAACCTTCTGTCCCAATAGACTCAGCCTATTCTAATTATTACAACGTGACCGTAGGTTTGCTATAGCACCCGCTGTAGCAACTAGCTGGTGCAGATTCTTTCCGTGTCACTCCAAAGCCTTCCCCCGAGCTGATCGAACACTATCCTCAGCTATCCTTCTCCGGGATGCTCCCCCTTACTATCACTAGCAAGAGTCAGGCCTCCGCAGATTGTCCGAGTTCCTCCACTCGACAACTCTGCCGCCGCCTGCCTTGATCAACCAACAAGCATGTCCTGCTCTGAATTGGTCTTCTTTGATCAAGCTCTGATCAGACTCTTCAAGTCTTCGATCAGCCTTTGCTCCAACCACTCAGCTATGCGCTCACGCTCTGCTCTCGGTGGTGATCGAATCTTCGCATGCACTTGAATCTCTCTCTCGGTATCTGATTCGATGCCTTTGATGCTCTGCCCAGCCTCTTTTAAATAGGAACTACATGCTCCATCAATATCAAATTTAGGAAGTTCCTAAAAAATCTCAACAAGATCCTTATCTCCTACTTTTTAGGGGATTTGATTTCCCAATCAAATCTTCAAGTTGTGGCACTGAATCTTCTCGCGGATATTCTGAGAATATTTAGAAGCCTCCCGTTGCACTGCTACTTCATATCTGGGCAGATTATTCTTCGTGCCAAACTGCTGCTCTGCTGCTACACCTCCTTGCTACCTCCTTGCAACTGCTTGTACTCTAAACTTGTTCACTCTGGCTAGTTTTGCACCAGTTGCTATCTTGACACTGGTAGCTGTATCATCTTGCTTTCAATCTTCACGATACTCTACCAACCTGTTGCGATGCTGGCAGCAACCCTCCATACGTTCTTTGGACTGCTCCAAGTTGATCAACATGTTATTGACTCTGGGAATCTTCTCAATTGCATTTAGAAGGCTTCCGTTGCTCTTCTCTTTAATTCTGGGCAGCTTGTTCTTCACATAGAAATCTGCTATTTAGGATGCTACACCTCTCTGCTACACAGGTTGTTGTAGCAACGCCTTGTGCACTCTGCTTGTTCACTCCGGAACGCTCTGTACCAGCTGCTGTCTTCACATGCTTGCTGTAGCAGACTCTTGTGCACCTTGTAGAAGTTTGTCAATAATGCCACATACCTTAACAGGTAATATTTGTAACCTCTATAGCAATCAAGAAAGTATTATTAAGGGTACACTGTATTCAAACAATATTTATGAACCTAGTAAGTACCTAGGGTTCTCCAAGGAACTAAGGCAATACAAAAATTATGATATGGTATTTCTAAACTGTCCTAACAGTTAAGGTTTTAGGTTTTAGAAATACTATTTTGAGTTAGGAGATATCAACAAATAGAGGATCAGTTTTAAGAAAGCCTAAAACGCATACAACCCATCATGCAAGTAGAGCACAAAATATATCATAATGGATAAACAAACTCATTATATAATGAAAATAGAGTTCTACAAGTCATATGATAGTAAATTAATAGGAATACAATGAGATTAAGGTACAAAGTTTAGTTTCGTCACAATGAGTCTTCCTTTCAAGCTCGATCGTTGCTCTGTATGCTCCAAAAGGCTCACTGCTTGAAGCTTCTTCTTTCTAGTTCTTCTCCACACTCAAAGAATAGGATTTGAGGTGCAAATCTTGAATGAAGAATATTAAGAATGAGCTTCTTTTGGCGAGAAGAATATACCAGAAATGAGGCATCGCCTAGACTTTTGGCGAGGCATTGCATGGAGTATGTGAGGCGTCGTCTGGAGTAAGCGAGGCTCATTTATGGCTCTTCTTGGTCTCTGATAATGCAAATGGCATTTTTGTTCATCACACTTCAGCTCATACGAGTTTATCTGCAAGTCCTGTTTTTTGTCCTGTGAAGAGCCAAAGAACTTCAAGGAGGCTATGGGCTACAAATATTGGATACTGGCAATGCAGGAAGAATTAGCAGAATTCGAAAGCATGCTGTAAGGGATCTGGTTGTCAAACCAGAAGGAGTGAACATCATAGGAACCAAGTGGATCTTCAAGAACAAGACTGATGAGAAAGGAAATATCACAAGGATAATGCCAGACTAGTTGCACAAGGGTACACCCAGATTGAAGGCTTGGACTTTGATGAAACATTTGGACCAGTAGCCCGATTAGAAGCCATCAGGCTTCTCTTGGCTTTATCCTGCTACTTGGGATTCAAACTCTACCAGATGGGCGTCAAGAGGGCATTCTTGAATGGTGAACTATCAGAGGAGGTATATGTGGCACAACCTAAAGGTTTTGAAGATCCTCACCATCCGAAGCACGTGTACAAGCTTAAGAAGGCCATGTATGGGCTAAAGCAGGCCCTAGAGAATGGTATGAGCGGCTAACTATTTTTCTAGAGAAGCACAGATATGAAAGAGGTGGAGCTGACAAGACACTCTTTGTGAAAAGAACCAGGTCAGATCTGATCATGGCTCCATATCTCAATAGTTGGTAAAGCAGTTCGTGGACCACATGAAGAATGAATTCAAGATGAGCAAGGTGGGAGAACTAACCTACTTCCTAGGACTAGAAGTATGCCAAAAGAATGGCGGAATCTTTATATCACAAAACAAATATAGCCAGAATCTGGTAAAGAAGTTCCAGCTAGATAAAGTTACACCAGCTGCCACCCATATCAAAGTTGTCAAAGATGAAGCTGAAGTTGAAGTGAATCAAGCTACATACCGCAGCATGATTAGAAGCTTGTTGTACCTTACAGCCAGTCGTCCTAATATCTCCTATTCAGTGGGAGTCTGTGCAAGGCTCCAAGCCTGCCCGAAGGAGAGTCACATGCAGCTGGTCAAGATAATGATCAGGTATGTTGGAGGGACCCTGAACTATGCCCTATCGTACACCAAGGACACAAATAGAAACCTGGTGGGATTCAGTGATGCAGACTGGGCAGGATGCACAGAAGACACAAAAAGCACATCTGGAGGTTGTTTCTTCCTGGGGAATAACCTGGTATCATGGTTTAGCAAACAGCAGAATGATCGCGCGTCGTTGTGCGCGTCAAATTAATTCCTTCCTCTTCCACTAGTACAGCGGTTAAGTAAGGGTCGATCTCCACAGGGAGCAAGTAGTTCAGTTCTAGCCAGTGACCTACACTTACGAAGATTGGGGGGTGAGTGATTGGGTTGCGCAGTGCGCAAGTAAACAGTTGTAAAATGCAGGGGAATGCACCAGATGTGCGCAGGCAGTAGAGATTAAATACTATGACTATGAGAAGTATCGGCGCAGACAATCCTCTATGAGTGCATTCCTTATCATCGACTCTAAATGTCTATAGCTTGATTTTACTTAAGTTAGTGTCCGGTCAAGGCTTCCTAACATGTGCGCATGTTCCGATCAAAGTTCATGTGCTATTAATTCTTGCACTAGACCTAAACAACTACGGATCCGATCAAGGTAGTAATTGCCTATCCTAGCGCGTTACTCCTAGTTGGTACCGTCAGGATATTCAACTAGTTTAACAGACAACAACAAGCGACAAGAGTAAGATTGCGGTTCAAGGCTTCCCCTACTCATGCAACAAGCTGCCAGTAATGTGCACAGAATTAATATAAGCAAGCAAGCTATGCATTAAGCGCAAGTCTCAAAGGAAATACTCATAGATTCATGTCCAACCGATACTAAGCATTTAGCTAGACATGCTAGTAATAAACATCATAGAATAGTAAAATAAGGTCTAATGTATCTGAGAAACAAGTAGCAAACAGTGCGTGCAGTATGTCTCTCGGCTGGCGCAAATCCTCTCAACAAGTCCGTGTGTTTTCCAGTTTGCCGCTCTCTCGCTCTCTCGTGGCCCTCTGATGTGGGGTGTTGCCTCTCTGTGTGTCTCCTGATTGATTGATTGCTCAAACCCTAGACTTCCTCCCCTTTATATACTGCTCGAGAGGTCCATCCTTGGCAACTTCCAAATCTGGTCATGTCAGGATTAGGAAATACTGGACTCTGCGCCTGGCGCACGGCATGCTGCTTAGCGCATTGGTCGGCGCAACTCTGCTGTGTCTCGCCATTTCTTCTGTTTGCGCCGCTAGCTCCGCAGGCTGTGTGCTGTGCGTCCTAAACGCTGTTTGTTAGCGCGTATCCGGCTTAGGCCCTCGTTTTGCCCTGAAATACAAAAACACTGGAAACCAGTAATCTTATACACAAAATAATGCAAACAAGCATAGGGTTATGATCTAAATAATGCGTATAAATAGGCTCGCCATTAAATCGGCCAATGACTGCATAGGCGACCAAGCGCCACAAGTAGAACATCCACGGGTCACGCAGCTCCGTCCTCTGCTGCGCCCCGCGGAAAAAGCTGTCCCGGTCGCCATCTCGCGCCAGGCCTCCTGGTTGGAGTGCGTGTCTGTGTCCCCCTCGCGCACCTTACCGCATCCAAGTGCGCGCTTCATCCTTCCAGCTGAGGCGATGAACCACACGCCCCGATGCCTATATTTGATCTCCTGGTCGCCCGTCTCTAGCGACGCCAGGAACTCGCATGTGTCCTCTCTGTCTGATGCGCTGTTGAGTTCTAACAGCGCCTCCCAGCCTGCTAGCGCCAGGCGCTCTACAACGAGGTCCTCCAGTCCGACCTCGCGCAGGAATTCTCGGCTAATGTACGGGGTCCCGTACATTTCCAGGCTCATAAACGCCGCATACTTGTAGGCGAAGTCGGTAGGGGTCTCTTGGTCCTCGGCGGGCCTCATACTGTGCTCGGTTCTCTGGTCAACGCCGGTCAACACTTCTCAAAACCCAGAAAAATCCAAACTGCTCCGAATGCGCTGAAACTCTCACCAACTGAGCGCCTACTGCTCGCCTACACAACCCACTAAACAGCAATCCAGTAGGTGCACTCTAGCTTGGTGCGATTTCAAAACCCTAATGCACTCCTCCACCGTACAAACCCTAATAAAATCCGCTCAGATCGGGGAAAGAGAGTACCTGAGGGTATTGCGACTGAGTGCTCTGCAAATCTCTCTAACTGGAAGCTCTGAACGGCTGGTGGAAACAGGAGGCGGAAGCAGCTGGCAACGGTCGAATGAGAAAAGTGCTGAAAAAATTCTAAGTCCTTCCCTTAAATACCCCTCTGGCTGGCGCAGAGGTCCTGCGCACTGTAGTGCGCACGGACCTGTGCACTGCTGCCCGACTAAAAATGACAAGTCCTAAACTAACTAAAAAAACACTAGAAGAACTAAAAGAAAAACATGTAAAGGTAAAACGAGTCGGGTTACCTCCCGACAA
Organism: Umbilicus rupestris; assembly: GCA_963678935.1. NCBI lineage: Eukaryota > Viridiplantae > Streptophyta > Magnoliopsida > Saxifragales > Crassulaceae > Umbilicus > Umbilicus rupestris. The sequence continues at coordinate 5,637,866 of OY787627.1, forward strand.
GTGCCTTTGTTTAACGTCGTTGGCTCGACTGTACCTCGTTACGCGCCAAAATGTGTCTCAGCGAACCCCCCATACTTACTCCTGAGTGATCCTGCGCTTGTGCAGGCGCTGTGTTCTCCTTGATCCTGCGCAAAGAATAAAAAGGGAAGTCAGCATGGATAATATGTGAGAAATCTGCAGTAACGAGGGTGGATGAAGAGGAAGAAGAAATGTGAGCAATAGTCTCCAGTTCCCCCTCTGGTGCATCCGGTGGTGCCTCTGGCGCGTCAGCTGGCGCGTCAGCTGGCGCATCTGTTATTTCTGGTTCTGCCAACTCAATGTCGCGCGTTGCACCATCCCAAGGTTCTCCGAGATACCGTTTGACTCTTTGCCCATTCACCTGAAAACGATGCCGGTGCTCGTTTTCTAACTCGATTGTTCCGTAGGGGAAAACCTTGGTGACTGTGTACGGTCCTGTCCATTTGCTGCGCAGCTTTCCAGGCATGAGCTTCAGGCGTGATGAGAACAATAATACCTGGTCTCCTGGCGTGAAAGAGCGTCTGAGGATATGCTTGTCATGAAACGCCTTTGTCCGCTCCTTGTAATCACGCAGTCCCTCATAGGCATCCAGGCGCAGCTCTTCTAATTCGCTGAGCTCAAATGCGCGCTCCTTTCCGGCCTCGTCTAGGTTCAGGTTGCAAATGCAATATGCTTTGTGCTCTAGCTCCACTGGCAGGTGGCAGGCTTTTCCGTAGACCAACCGGAATGGTGAAGTCCCGATGGGTGTCTTATGCGCGGTGCGGTATGCCCACAGCGCATCGTCCAGGTGCTGGCTCCAATCTTTGCGCGAAGGTCTGACAGTCTTTTCTAGGATGCGCTTGATCTCTCTGTTGGAAACCTCGGCCTGTCCATTTGTCTGAGGATGATAGGCAGTGGACGTCTTGTGGCGCACTCCATAATGCTTGAAAACTTGCGCCACAATCCTGTTGCAAAAGTGCGTTCCCTGGTCGCTGATGACTGCCTTAGGCACCCCGTACCTGCAAAAGATATTAGTTTTCAGAAACTCAGCAACCGTCTTACCATCATCCTTCCGCGTGGCCTTAGCTTCGACCCATTTGGAGACGTAGTCCACTGCCACTAATATGTACTCGTATCCGACAGATGGAGGAAATGGCCCCATGAAGTCAATGCCCCATACATCAAATACTTCGTCCACTAGAATAGGCGTCTGCGGCATCTCATTGCGCGCTGATATGCCTCCTGTGCGTTGGCACCTATCACAATTCCTGCAGTGATCATATGCGTCTCGGAACAGGTGCGGCCAATAAAATCCGCAATCCAGGACCTTTCTGCTTGTGCGCTTGGGACCAAAGTGTCCTCCACATGCGTGCGCATGACAAAACAGCAAGACAGAGTTAATTTCATGGTCAGGCACGCAGCGCCTCAATATCTGATCAGGTCCTATTCTAAGCATATATGGATCATCCCAAATATAATGTTTGGACTCATGTTTTAATCTCATGTACTGGGTTTTATTGAAATGCGGAGGAAACGTACCTGTGACCAGGTAATTCGCAATGTGCGCATACCATGGTACCTTACCTGTCAGCGCCATCAGATGCTCGTCAGGGAATGCCTCCGTGATCTGCCCTGGCTCCTCCTCTTTCACGATCCTGCTCAGGTGGTCAGCAACTGTATTCTCCGTGCCCTTCTTGTCTTTGATCTCCAAATCGAATTCCTGAAGTAGGAGCACCCAGCGCATCAGGAGCGGCTTAGTCTCCTTTTTGGACATTAGGTAGCGGATGGCTGCGTGATCTGTGTATACGATGACCCTGGCGCCTAGAACATATGCACGGAACTGCTCAAGTGCAAACACAATTGCCAGAAGCTCCTTCTCCGTGGTGGTGTAGTTCCTCTGCGCAGCGTCCAGTGTGCGCGATGCATAGTAAATGGCGTGCGGCTTCTTGTCCACTCGCTGCCCCAAGACTGCACCTACTACATAATCACTTGCGTCGCACATTAATTCAAATGGCAGGTTCCAGTCTGGTGCGCGCATCACTGGCGCACTGGTCAGCGCTTCCTTCAGCTTATCAAATGCGGCCCTGCACTCATCAGTAAAGTCGAAGCACACATACTTTTGCAAGAGGTTAGACAGGGGTATGCAAATTTTAGAGAAGTCTTTTATAAAACGCCTGTAAAACCCGGCATGTCCTAAGAAAGACTTCACATCGCGCACGTTAGTGGCATAAGGTAGATTAGAAATAAGGTCTATCTTAGCTTTATCTACCTTGATCCCCTCCTCTAAGATGATATGTCCTAGTACTACACAATGCGTTACCATGAAATGACATTTTTCATAATTAAGCACTAGGTTTTTAGAAATGCAGCGCGCTAAGACTTTATCTATATGAGTCAAGCATGTATCAAAGGTACCTCCATATACAGTAAAATCATCCATGAACACTTCGATGCATATACCAATCATATCAGAGAAAATGCTCATGACTAAGCGTTGGAACGTACCTGGCGCGTTGCACAGCCCAAATGACATGCGCCGAAACGCAAACGTACCGAACGGGCAAGTGAACGTGGTCTTCTCCTGATCCTCCGCAGCTATGGGTATCTGATTATACCCTGAATATCCGTCCAAGAAACAAAAATAGGGCTTACCTGCTAATCTGTCCAGCATCTGGTCCATGAAGGGTAGCGGGAAATGGTCCTTGCGCGTAACTGCGTTAAGCTTCCTGTAGTCGATGCACATGCGCCATCCAGTCTGTATGCGCTTGGGAACTAGCTCGCCCTGCGCATTCTCTTCCACTGTGATTCCTCCCTTCTTAGGCACAACGTGCACTGGACTGACCCATTTGCTGTCCGAGATGGGGTAGATGACTCCTGCGTCAAGTAACTTTAAAATCTCCTTCTGCACTACCTCCATCATATTCGGGTTTAACCTGCGCTGAGCCTCCCTGGATGGTTTGGCACCATCTTCCAACAGAATTCTATGCATGCATACGTCTGGGCTCACTCCGCGCAGGTCAGCAAGTGTCCATCCTATAGCGCGCTGGTTCTTGCGCAGCACCTGCTGTAAACGCACTTCCTGCTCCTCTTCTAATCCTTTCTTGATGATCACTGGCAGGGTGTCCTCACTTCCCAGGAAAATGTATTTGAGGTGTTCTGGGAGTTGCTTCAGCTCGACCTTGGGTGCCTGTTCAATGGAGGGCAAGATTTTAGTAGCGGTGCAAATATGAACTATATCATGTACCTGTGTGGACTCTGGTTCAGCACTGCTCGGCTCGTCTTCCTGCTCTTCCAACTCTGCTTGTGCCAGTGGCTCTGGTCCTACTGTTGCGCTTGCGCATTGCACATCTGTGACTAAATCATCCAAGTTGTCCATTGCGTGCACTGTGGCGTCATCATGTGGGTGCTGCATTCCTTTGAATATGTTGAAATGGATTTCTTCGCCATCCACTTCCATGGAGAGCGTGCCCCTCCACACGTCTATCTTCGTGCGCGCGGTCCTAAGGAAAGGTCTGCCTAGTAGGATTTGCGCACTGCTGGTGCTCGATTCGCCCTCCATTTCTAGCACATAAAAATCTGCTGGGAACACCAGCTCTCCTACTCGCACAAGAACATCCTCTATCATGCCTGCAGGTTGTTTGCACGATCGATCCGCTAGCTGAATGGTGAGACCTGCAGGCTTTAGTGGTCCAAGGCGCAATGTCGCATATAGAGAATAAGGTAACAAATTAATGGATGCGCCTAAATCAATCATGCAGTTGCTTACCGTGGTTTTACCTAGAGTGCATGGGATAGTGAATGTACCTGGGTCTCGGCACTTAGGTGGTACCTTATGTTGCACGATCGCTGAGGCTTGCGCATTTAACATTACCTGTGCGCATTCGCCTTTTCGTCGCTTGTTTGTGCACAGCTCCTTCAAAAACTTGGCGTACCTTGGGATCTGCCGAACTACTTCAATAAGGGGAATGTTGATTTCCACCTTACTGAATAACTCGTATAGCTCTTTGTCCTGCGCTTCCTTCCTAGCCAAGGGTGCCTGCACAGGGAAAGGTGCAGGTATATTAGTACGATTCGTGCCCTTGTCTTTTAATTCTGTTATACCTGGCGCTTCGCCCTGCTGGCTTGTGGCTGGCACTTCAGGTTGCGCGTTCTGCTCTGGTTGCGCATTTTGCTCTGTCGATTCTGGGACTTGCGCAGCTGGTGGCGCGGGTGCCTTCGCGGTCTGCTCTGTTCCTATTGTGCGCCCAGTCCTCAGTGTTACTGCATTGACTCCTCCTTTGGGGTTCTGAATCACTTGCGAAGGCAGGTTGCCATCGCTCTTTTTCAGCTCATATACCGTGGTTGCGATCTGTGATAGCTGCTTTTCAATGGACTCGAACCTCTTGTCATATTTCTCATCATTTTTGCGCACTATGTCTGCTAGCTGCCCCACGATATCTTCCAAGGATCGCCTCGGTTGCTGGTTGTGATGTGCTGGTGCGTCAGTGCGGCGATGCGGTGGATTGTAAGGCGCAGCTTGTTGGGTCTGCTGTGGCGCGCGCTGATCTGTGGACTGCCTCTGGAAATTGTTCTCCTCCTTCCATATGAATCCATTTGTTGCCAGTCCAAAGCGCGGCTGATTCTGCCTTGGTGGCCCTCTGTTGTCCCATCCTCTGAGAGCATTGACATCTCCAGATTCCTCAAATAGCGTGGGACATTCATCAGTCTTATGCTCGGTGGACCTGCAAAATTCACATACCTTTGGCGCAACTGGTTGTGCGCTCTGCGCACTCATCAACTTCTGCAGCATGGCCTTCATTTCCTTGATCTCAGCGCTTGTTTCTACCTGATGCACAGAACGAGTACGACTATTTTCAAGTGTTAGCTGATGTTGTACCTGACCAGCAGAGTCTTCTATCAGCTGCCACGCGTCCTCTGGGTACATGTTGCAAATGTCGCCTCCTGCGCATGCGTTCAATAATCTCAGCTCCATGGGCAGCAGCCCATTCAGGAAGTTCTCTATCAGCACATTCTGGGGCAGGCCATGATTGTAGCAGTTGGCCTCTAGCTCCCTGAAACGCTCGTAATATTATGACAGTGACTCCCCTGCACTCTTCCTTGGCGCGGCCAGCTCTCTTCTGAGTAGCGCGATCTTTGCTGCGGAATAGAATTTGTCCAGGAATTTCTTCTGCAGCTGCTCCCATGTGTGAATGGATCCTGCGGGTAAGTTCATCAACCAATGTCTGGCTGTATCACACAGTGAAAATGGGAATGCCTTCATTTTCAGCGCTTCATCGCTTTCTCCTTCGGTCTTTATGTTCTCGCAAATGACTAGGAATTCTCGGACATGCTTGACTGGATTTTCATTGTGCATCCCGTGAAACTTGGGCATGTGATGAATGAGCGAGCTCCTTAGCTCAAAATGACCGCCTGGTGGAAGCACGATGCACCATGGCTGGTTAACAGTGATAGGGGCTGACATCTCGCGCACTGTTCTGCGTCGCGCGGCCTGTTGCACGGGTGGCGCATGATACACTTCAGCGGCCCTCCTTGCTTCAACCTCGCGCTGCACTTCCTCTCTGAACAGGGCTGCGCGGTTATGTGCTCTTGCTTCCTCTAGGGTTCTGTCCCTCAAGTTGTCTCCTACGACACTGTTATCCTCCATGACCTGTTCTGAATCTTAAAGAAAAATGAAGTTAAAAGATAACTAATGCTGCTGTCAGAAACAACAACGAAAATAAAACAAACTGAAATAACTAGTTACTAAAAGGGAAAAACGTAAACTAACTAGAACTTAGCTGTGTTGCTCCCCGGCAACGGCGCCAAAATTTGATCGCGCGTCGTTGTGCGTGTCAAATTAATTCCTTCCTCTTCCACTAGTACAGCGGTTAAGTAAGGGTCGATCTCCACAGGGAGCAAGCAGTTCAGTTTTAGCCAGTGACCTACACTTACGAAGATTATGGGGTGAGTGATTGGGTTGCGCAGTGCGCGAGTAAACAGTTGTAAAACGCAGGGGAATGCACCAGATGTGCGCAGGCAGTAGAGATTAAATACTATGACTATGAGAAGTATCAGCGCAGACAATCCTCTATGAGTGCATTCCTTATCATCGACTCTAAATGTCTATAGCTTGATTTTACTTAAGTTAGTGTCCGGTCAAGGCTTCCTAACATGTGCGCATGTTCCGATCAAAGTTCATGTGCTATTAATTCTTGCACTAGACCTGAACAACTACGGATCCGATCAAGGTAGTAATTGCCTATCCTAGCGCGTTACTCCTAGTTGGCACCGTCAGGATATTCAACTAGTTTAACAGACAACAACAAGCGACAAGAGTAAGATTGCGGTTCAAGGCTTCCCCTACTCATGCAACAAGCTGCCAGTAATGTGCACAGAATTAATATAAGCAAGCAAGCTATGCATTAAGCGCAAGTCTCAAAGGAAATACTCATAGATTCATGTCCAACCGATACTAAGCGTTTAGCTAGACATGCTAGTAATAAACATCATAGAATAGTAAAATAAGGTCTAATGTATCTGAGAAACAAGTAGCAAACAGTGCGTGCAGTATGTCTCTCGGCTGGCGCAGTCGGCTGGCGCAAATCCTCTCAACAAGTCCGTGTGTTTTCCAGTTTGCCGCTCTCTCGCTCTCTCGTGGCCCTCTGATGTGGGGTGTTGCCTCTCTGTGTGTCTCCTGATTGATTGATTGCTCAAACCCTAGACTTCCTCCCCTTTATATACTGCTCGAGAGGTCCATCCTTGGCAACATCCAAATCTGGTCATGTCAGGATTAGGAAATACTGGACTCTGCGCCTGGCGCACGACATGCTGCTTAGCGCATTGGTCGGCGCAACTCTGCTGTGTCTCGCCATTTCTTCTGTTTGCGCCGCTAGCTCCGCATGCTGTGTGCTGTGCGTCCTAAACGCTGCCTGTTAGCGCGTATCCGGCTTAGGCCCTCGTTTTGCCCTGAAATACAAAAACACTGGAAACCAGTAATCTTGTACACAAAATAATGCAAACAAGCATAGGGTTATGATCTAAATAATGCGTATAAATAGGCTATATCAGGGACCTTGGAATGGACGGCTGGGCAGGGGAAGGTGCAGGTGCGGGTACTTGTTCTGGTTCGGGGGTGGGTTCTGCTGGTGCTGCTGGTGCTGGTGCTGGGAAGGGCTCTGCTGGAAGCACTGGGGGCTGAGTAAGAGGGCTGGCTGGCTGATGCGGCTCACTGGGAGGCCCTAGAGGTGGTCGGTGCAGGCTGAGGAGAGGGGGAATTGCGTCTCCAAATCTCCACCCTGAAGGGGGGCTCATGCTTAAGTCCGTCCCCTCTGGCGCTAAATATTCGAGCACGCGCATGACGTTGAACATCATGCGCTGCTCTGCGGACGCTTCCTCAGGCGCCTCCTCAGCCTCGGTACTTGGGCACTTTCCGTGTGCACGAGGGGGAGAATCATCGATGGAAATGGTGACTGGCTCCCCCTGTGGTGCGCGGGCCCTCCGATGCGCTCCAGTCTGCGCGCGGGTCCTTGCGCGCCTGACTGGAGGCACAACTGGCTCTGGGGCCTCGTCCTCCTCCATCTCCTGCGCGGCCTCTGCTGCCTGCGCACTGCTCTCTGCCCTTGGCCTTGGCACTCTGGCCGGCTGCAGGCGGTAGCACCATTCCAATGTGCCATCGTCCCTCACAGCCACCTCCCTGATCTGCAGCATGTGGGCGCGGTCCAGAGGGACAGCCGGCACCAGAGTGTGCTCTGGCACCTCGGGCTCTCCATGCAACGCCCGCAGCAGGTGCGTAATAATACCTCCGCAAGTCAGCGGTCCCCTTGTGCTTACCCGGCTCCAGTGGACCACCATGTCCGAAACAAATAGCACCTTCCTTCCGTAATACAGCCCCTTTAAGATGTCCAAGTCCAGGAGGTTGATCTTGGGCGCACCATTAAATCGCCCGATGACTGCATAAGCGACCAGGCGCCATAGGTAGAACATCCATGGGTCACGCAGCTCTCGTCCCCTGCTGCGCCCCGCGGCAAAGATTGGCCCGGTCGCCATCTCGCGCCAAGCCTCCTGGTTGGTGTGCGTGTCCATGTCTTCCTCGCGCACCTTAGCGCACCTCAGTGTGCGCTTCAGCCTCTTAGCTGAGGCAATGTACCAGACGCCCCTATGTCGGTACCTGATCTCCTGGTTGCCTGCCTCCAGCGACGCTAAAAATTCGCACGTATCCTCCTTGTCTGATGCGCTGTTGAGTTCCAACAGCGCCTCCCAGCCTGCTAACGCCAGCCTCTCCACAACGAGGTCCTCCAGTCCGACCTCGCGCAAGAAGTCCCTGCTAATGTACGGAGTCCCGTACATGTCCTGCCTCAGAAATGCGGTGTACTTGCTGGCGAAAACAGCTGGGGTCTCCTGGTCCGCGGCAGGCTGCATTGTGGCTGGGGTGCTCGGGTCAACGCTGGTCAACACTCCTCAAACACTTCAAAAAATCCAAACTCCTCCGAATGCACTGAAACTTTCACCAAAGGAGCGCCTACTGCCCGCCTACAAAACCCTCTAAACACCACTCCAATCGGCGCACTTTAACCTGGGGGTAGTGCGGCCGTGTGATCCTTGAATCTCTCTAGACTGGAGCTGGGTTGGGCGCCGGACAGCGGGTGGAGGTGTGAAGGCTGGAGCTGCTTGCAACGGTCGAGTGTGAAAAGTGCTGAAATTTTCCAAGTCCTGCCCTTATATACCCCTCTGACTGGCGCAGCGGTCCTGCGCACGGACCTGCGCACTGCTGCTCGACTAAAAAAACTACGAGACCTAGACTAACTAAAAGACACTAGAAAGACTAAAAGAAAGACATAAAAAAGTAAAACGAGTCGGGTTACCTCCCGACAAGTGCCTTTGTTTAACGTCGTTGGCTCGACTGTACCTCGTTACGTGCCCAAATGGGTGCCAGCGACCTCCCCCACTCTTGCTCCTGAGTGACCCTGCGCTTGTGCATGTGCTGTGTTCTGCTTGGTCCTGCGCAAAGGGTGAGAAGGGTAGTCAACATGGATAATATGTGAGAAGTTTGCAGTAACGAGGGTAGATGAAGAGGAAGAAGAAATGTGAGCAATAGTTTCCAGTTCTCCCTCTGGTGCATCTGGTGGTGCCTCTGGCGCAGCAGCTGGCGCATCTGCTATCTCAGGTTCTGCCAAGTCAATGTAGCGCACTGTGTCGTCCCAAGGTTCTCCTAGATACCGTTTGACTCTCTGCCCATTGACCTGAAAACGATGCCGGTGCTCGTTTTCTAACTCGATTGTTCCATAGGGGAAAACCTTGGTGACTGTGTACAGTCCAGTCCATTTGCTGCGCAGCTTTCCAGGCATGAGCTTCACGCGTGATGAGAATAATAATACCTGGTCTCCTGGCTCAAAAGTGCGTCTGAGGATATGCTTGTCATGAAACGCCTTTGTCCGCTCCTTGTAATCGCGCAGTCCCTCATAGGCATCCAGGCGCAGCTCTTCTAATTCACTCAGCTCAAATGCGCGCTCTTTGCCAGCCTCATCTAGGTTCAAGTTGCAAATGCGTAGGGCCCAATATGCTTTGTGTTCTAGCTCTACTGGCAGGTGGCATGCTTTTCCGTAGACCAACCGAAACGGTGAAGTCCCGATTGGTGTCTTATGCGTAGTGCGGTATGCCCACAGCGCATCGTCCAGGCGCTGGCTCCAATCCTTGCGCGATGGTCTCACAGTCTTCTCCAGGATGCGCTTGATTTCTCTGTTGGAGACCTCGGCCTGTCCATTTGTCTGAAGATGATAAGCAGTGGACGTCTTGTGGTGCACCCCATAATGCTTGAAAACTTGCGCCACGATCCTGTTGCAAAAGTGCGTCCCCTGGTCGCTGATGATTGCCTTAGGCACCCCGTATCTGCAAAAGATGTTAGTTTTCAGAAATTCAGCGACCGTCTTACCATCATCCTTCCGTGTGGCCTTAGCTTCGACCCATTTAGAGACATAGTCCACCGCGATCAATATGTATTCATATCCTGCAGACGGGGGAAAAGGCCCCATGAAGTCAATTCCCCATATGTCAAACACTTCATCCACTAGAATTGGCGTCTGCGGCATCTCGTTGCGCGCTGATATGCCTCCCGTGCGCTGGCACCTGTCACAATTCCTGCAATAGTCATATGCGTCTCTAAACAGGTGCGGCCAATAAAATCCGCAGTCCAGGACCTTCCTGCTAGTGCGCTTGGGACCAAAGTGTCCTCCACATGCGTGCGCATGACAAAACATCAAAACAGAGTTAAATTCATGGTCAGGCACGCAGCGCCTCAATATCTGATCTGGTCCTATTCTAAGCATATAAGGATCATCCCAAATATAATGCTTGGACTCATGTTTCAATCTCCTGCACTGGGTTTTATTGAAATGCGGAGGAAACGTACCTGTGACCAGGTAATTCGCAATGTGCGCATACCATGGTACCTTACCTGTCAGCGCCATCAGATGCTCGTCAGGAAATGTCTCAGTGATCTGCCCTGGCTCCTCCTCCTTCACGATTCTGCTCAGGTGATCCGCAACTGTGTTCTTTGTGCCCTTCTTATCCTTGATCTCCAGGTCGAATTCCAGCAGTAGGAGCACCCAGCGCATCAGGCGCGGCTTAGTTTCTTTCTTGGACATTAGGTAGCGGATGGCTGCGTGGTCTGTGTATATGATGACCCTGGCGCCTAGAACATATGTGATCGCGCGTCGTTGTGCGCATCAAATTAATTCCTTCCTCTTCCACTAGTACAGCGGTTAAGTAAGGGTCGATCTCCACAGGGAGCAAGCAGTTCAGTTTTAGCCAGTGACCTACACTTACAAAGATTGGGGGGTGAGTGATTGGGTTGCGCAGTGCGCTAGTAAACAGTTGTAAAACGCAGGAGATTGCACTAGACGTGCGCAGGCAGTAGAGATTAAGTACTATGACTTATGAGAAGTATCGGCGCAGACAATCCTCTATGAGTGTATTCCTTATCATCGACTCTAAATGTCTATAGCTCTATTTGCTAATGTTAGTGTCCGATCAAGGCTTCCTAACATGTGCGCATGTTCCGATCAAAGTTCATGGGCTATTAATTCTTACACTAGACTAAACAACTACGAATTCGATCAAGGTAGTAATTGCCTAACCTAGCGCGTTACTCCTAGTTGGCACCGTCAGGCTATTCAACTAGTTTAACAAACAACAACAAGCAACAAGAGTAAGATTGCGGTTCAAGGCTTCCCCTACTCATGCAACAAGCTGCCAGTAATGTGCATAGAATTAATATAAGCGAGCAAGCTATGCATTACCTGCAAGTCTCAAAGGAAATACTCATAGATTCATGCTCAACCGATACTAAGCGTTTTAGCTAGACATGCTAGTGGTAAACATCATAGAAATAGTAAATAATAACTAGAGTGTCCAGGAAAACAGTAGCAAACAGTGCGTGCAGATTGTAGTCTTGGCGGGCGCAGTCGGCTGGCGCAATCCTCTCAGCAATCTCGTGTGTTTTCCAGTCCTGGTGCGCAGTGCCTCCTTGGTGTGCCTCTAATGATCTCTGAATTGAGTCTCTCTCTGATGATCTAAACCCTAGCCTCCTTCTCTTCTTTATATACTGCTCCGAGGCTCGCTCTTGGCAACTTCCAAATCTGGTCGTGTCAGGATTTGGAAACATCATCATCTGCGCCTGGCGCACGGCATGTGCGTAGCGCAATCGGTTTGGCGCACCAAGGTCGATTCTGCCAATTTCTTCTATTTGCGCCGCTAGCTCCGCAGGCTGTGTGATGCGCGTCCTAAATGCTGCCTGTTAGCGCGTATCCGACTTAGGCCCTTGTTCTGCCCTGAAATACAAAAACAATGGAAACCAGTAATCTTGCACACAAAATAATGCAAACAAGCATAGGGTTATGATCTAAATAATGCGTATGAATAAGCTCTATCAATATGCACGGAACTTCTCTAGCGCAAACACAATTGCCAGAAGCTCCTTCTCCGTGGTGGTGTAGTTCTTCTGCGCAGCGTCCAGTGTGCGCGATGCATAATAGATGGCGTGCGGCTTCTTGTCCACGCGCTGCCCCAGGACTGCACCTACTGCATAATCGCTGGCGTCGCACATCAGTTCAAATGGCAGGTTCCAGTCTGGTGCGCGCAGCACTGGCGCACTGGAGCACTTCCTTCAGCTTATCGAACGCGGTCCTGCACTCATCAGAAAAATCGAAGCACACATCCTTTTGCAAGAGGTTAGACAGGGGAATACAGATTTTAGAGAAGTCTTTTATAAAACGCCTGTAAAATCCGGCGTGCCCTAAGAATGACTTCACATCGCGCACGTTTGTGGCGTAAGGTAGATTAGAAATAAGGTCTATCTTAGCTTTGTCTACCTTGATCCCCTCCTCTGAGATAATGTGTCCTAGCACTACACCATGCGTTACCATGAAATGGCATTTTTCATAATTAAGCACCAGGTTCTTAGAAATGCAGCGCGCTAAGACCTTATCTAGATGAGTTAAGCACGCATCAAAGGTACCTCCATATACAGTAAAATCATCCATGAACACTTCTATGCATATACCAATCATATCAGAGAAAATGCTCATGACAAGTCGTTGGAACGTACCTGGCGCGTTGCACAGCCCAAATGACATGCGCCGAAACGCAAAGGTACCGAACGGGCAGGTGAACGTGGTCTTCTCCTGATCCTCCGCAGCTATGGGTATCTGATTGTACCCTGAATATCCGTCCAAGAAACAAAAATAGGGCTTACCTGCTAATCTGTCCAGCATCTGATCCATAAAGGGTAGCGGGAAATGGTCCTTGCGCGTTACTGCGTTAAGCTTCCTGTAGTCGATGCACATGCGCCATCCAGTCTGGATGCGTTTGGGAACTAGCTCGCCCGGCGCATTCTCTTCCACTGTGATTCCTCCCTTCTTAGGCACAACGTGCACTGGACTGACTCATTTACTGTCCGAGATGGGGTAGATGACTCCTGCGTCAAGCAACTTTAGAATTTCCTTCTGCACTACCTCCATCATATTTGGGTCTGCACTGAGCCTCTCTGGATGGTTTGGCACCATCTTCCAACAGAATTCTATGCATGCATACGTCTGGGCTCACTCCACGCAGATCTGCCAGTGTCCATCCTATAGCGCGCTGGTTCCTGCGCAGCACCTGCTGTAAACGCACTTCCTTCTCCTCTTCTAATCCTTTCTTTATGATCACTAGCAGGGTGCCTTCATTTCCCAGGAAAATGTATTTGAGGTGCTCGGGAAGTTGCTTCAGCTATACCTTGGGTGCCTGTTCAATAGAGGGCAAGATTTTATTGGCAGTGCAAATATGAACTATATCGTGTACCTGTTTGAGTTCTGGTTCAGCACTGCTCAGTTCCTCGTCCTGCTCCTCCAACTCTGTCTGTGCCAGTGGCTCTGGTCCTATTGTTGCGCTTGCGCATCTGTGACTAAATCATCTAAGCTGTCCATTGCGTGCAGTGTGGCGTCCTCATGAGGATGCTGCATCCCCTTGAATATATTGAAATGGATCTCTTTGCCATCTACCTCCATGGAAAGCGTGCCCCTCCACACGTCTATCCTTGTGCGCGCAGTCATCAGAAATGGTCTACCCAGTAGGATCTGCGCACTGCTGGTGCTTGATTCACCCTTCATTTCCAGCACATAAAAATCTGCTGGAAACACCAGCTCTCCTACTCGCACAAGAACATCCTCGATCATGCCTGCAGGTTGTTTGCAAGACCGATCTGCTAGCTGAATAGTGAGACCTGCAGGCTTTAGTGGTCCAAGGCGCAATGTCGTATATAGGGAATAAGGTAACAAATTGATGGATGCGCCTAAATCAATCATGCAGTTGCTCACTGTGGTCTTACCTAAAGTGCAAGGGATAGTGAACGTACCTGGGTCTCGGCACTTAGATGGTACCTTATGTTGCACGATCGCTGAGGCCTGCGCATTTAGCATTACCTGTGCGCATTCGCCTTTCCTCCTCTTGTTTGTGCACAGCTCCTTTAAAAACTTGGCGTACCTGGGAATCTGCCGAACTGCTT